>JAFBJZ010000646.1:435000-482500 GCA_016785225.1 Psettodes erumei | reverse complement strand
CCCCCCGGAGCCGTTCGCCCTGTGGGAGATCCTGGACCGGAACAACGAGCCGCTGGTGGGCGTCATCCTGGACAGTGAGTCAGAATCGGACCCAGCTTCTGTCTGCGCGCTCGGGAACGCGGTCCTGATCGTTGTGTTTGTGCGTTTGTGCGTCCCCCTGCAGACGGAGGAAAGACTCTGACGTTCTTCAACAACGACTACAAAGGGGAGTTCCAGACGGTGACGTTCGAGGGGCCCGACATCAGGAAGCTCTTCTACGGCAGCTTCCATAAGGTCAGAGGTCATCTGTCTGACTCACCTGTGTGTGACTCACCTGTGTGTGACTCACACCTGTGTGTGTCTCCCCTTTGTGACTCCAACCGTCTGACTCACCTGTGTGTCTCACCTGTGTGTCTCACCTGAGATCCTTCCTCCTACACCATCCCGTGTTTTCCACACAGATGCACTCATGCTCGGTGTGGTTATTATTGAGTGAGTGAGTGAGCACCTTGTGGATTTAACTCCCCCCTACACACACACACACACACACACACACACACACACACACAGGTGAGAACACTGAGACTGGTGTGTTGTTTCAGGTGATGCATTCAAAGACAGGGATGTAAAAACTAGAGCCAGCAGAGGACTGAAATGCTGCGTCTGGTGTTTTTTTTTGTTCCTGTCGCGCAGCTTCACGTCGCCATCAGCAAGACGAGCGCCCGCGTGGTGATCGACTGCAAGACCGTGGCCGAGAAGAACATCAACGCCGCGGGAAACATCACCACGGACGGCGTGGAGGTCCTGGGCCGCATGGTCCGGTCCAGAGGGAACAAGGACAACTCGGCGCCGGTGAGGACAACACGACAATGCGCCATGTTCTGGAGTTTAAACGGAGGCTTTTACTTGTGACGTCATGGACTTCAGGTGTGCGTTTGTCGTCGTTTATTGTGTGTTTAATTCGTTTGTTTGTCGTCCTCCTCCACAGTTCCAGCTCCAGATCTTCGACATCGTCTGCAGCACCTCGTGGGCCGGCAGGGACAAGTGCTGTGAACTTCCTGGTCTGGTGAGCTCACAGTTAGGCTTCCTACAAACATCACTGTTGTTGTTGTTGTTGTTGTTGTTGTTGTTTGAAGTTTTTCTCTCTTCCTGTCCTCATGCTGTATCGTCCAGAGGAAGGAGGCAGACTGCCCGGCCCTGCCCAAAGCCTGCACCTGCACCCAGGACAGCAAAGGTCCCCCCGGCCCTGCTGGATCACCAGTGAGCCCCCCCACACACACACAGACACACACAGACGCACACACACACACACACACACACACACAGGTGTAAGATGCTGAGACTGACCAGTGGATCTGTTTTCACACAGGGGGGCCCAGGAATCCGAGGAGCCAGGGGCGACCGTGGAGAGCCAGGCCCAGTGGTGAGTCGTCGCTTTATATTCTGAGAAGTGTGTGTGTGTGTGTGTGTGTGTGTGTGTGTGTGTGTGTGTGTAACCGCTGGGCAGGAAGTGATCTTAATCTCTGTGGCGTTGCGACGCCTTCATGCTGCATTCCTGCAGCTTCTCTCTGAGTCACAGCTTCACAGCTCGTTTCCTTTATTTGTTTACGGTGAGTTTATCAGCTGTGTACAAACAAACAAACAAAAAAACAAAACCAGGAGCCATCTATCAATAACTTCTGCTCCATCAGAACCAGACGAGCCACGTTAAGGTGGCATGAGGTGAAGGACAACATCAGAGAACATGACAAAATAACACAAAACATGACACCAGTTCAGACAACATGGCAGACACACAACACTTTAATACAACTGAACAACACAGAGAACACAACAGTAACACAATAACACTTAATACAACTGATCAGCAACACAGAGAACACAACAGAAACACAACACTTTAATACAAATGATCAGCAACACAGAGAACATAAAAGTAACACAACACTTTAATACAAATGATCAGCAACACAGAGAACACAACAGTAACACAATAACACTTAATACAACTGATCAACAACACAGCGAACACAATAACACCTAATACAACTGGTCAACAACACAGAGAACACAACCGAAACACAGCAACACTTTATACAACTGATCAACAACACAGAGAACACAAGAGTAACACAACAACACTTAATACAACTGAAGAACAACACAGACAACACAACACAAACACAGTAACCCTTAATACAACTGATCAACAACACAGAGAACACAACAGTAACACAATAACACTTAATACAACTGATCAACAACACAGTGAACACAATAACACCTAATACAACTGGTCAACAACACAGAGAACACAATAACACTTAATACAACTGGTCAGCAACACAGAGAACATAATAACACCTAATACAACTGGTCAACAACACAGAGAACATAAGAGTAACACAACACTTTAATACAACTGATCAGCAACACAGAGAACACAACCGAAACACAGCGACACTGAATATAACTGATCAACAACACAGAGAACACAACCGAAACACAGCAACACTTTATACAACTGATCAACAACACAGAGAACACAAGAGTAACACAATAACACCTAATACAACTGGTCAACAACACAGAGAACACAATAACACTTAATACAACTGATCAGCAACACAGAGAACATAAGAGTAACACAACACTTTAATATAACTGATCAGCAACACTGAATATAACTGATCAACAACACAGAGAACACAACCAAAACACAGCGACACTTTATACAACTGATGAACAACACAGAGAACACAAGAGTAACACAACAACACTTAATACAACTGAAGAACAACACAGAGAACACAACAGAAACACAGTAACACTTAATACAACTGATCAACAACACAGAGAACACAACAGTAACACAATAACACTTAATACAACTGATCAACAACACAGCGAACACAATAACACCTAATACAACTGGTCAACAACACAGAGAACACAATAACACTTAATACAACTGATCAACAACAGAGAACACAACAGTAACACAGCAACACTTAATACAACTGAAGAACAACACAGAGAACACAATAACACATAATACAACTGGTCAACAACACAGAGAACATAAGAGTAACAGCAACACTTAATACAACTGAAGAACAACACAGAGAACACAATAACACATAATACAACTGGTCAACAACACAGAGAACATAAGAGTAACACAACAACACTTAATACAACTGAAGAACAACACAGAGAACACAACAGAAACACAGTAACACTTAATACAACTGATCAACAACACAGAGAACACAACAGTAACACAATAACACTTAATACAACTGATCAACAACACAGCGAACACAATAACACCTAATACAACTGGTCAACAACACAGAGAACACAATAACACTTAATACAACTGGTCAGCAACACAGAGAACATAAGAGTAACACAACACTTTAATATAACTGATCAGCAACACAGAGAACACAACCGAAACACAGCAACACTGAATATAACTGATCAGCAACACAGAGAACACAACCGAAACACAGCAACACTGAATACAACTGGTCAACAACACAGAGAACACAAGAGTAACACAACAACACTTAATACAACTGAAGAACAACACAGAGAACACAACACAAACACAGTAACCCTTAATACAACTGATCAACAACACAGAGAACACAACAGTAACACAATAACACCTAATACAACTGGTCAACAACACAGAGAACATAAGAGTAACACAACACTTTAATACAACTGATCAGCAACACAGAGAACACAACCGAAACACAGCGACACTGAATATAACTGATCAACAACACAGAGAACACAACCGAAACACAGCAACACTTTATACAACTGATCAACAACACAGCGAACACAATAACACCTAATACAACTGGTCAACAACACAGAGAACACAATAACACTTAATACAACTGGTCAGCAACACAGAGAACATAAGAGTAACACAACACTTTAATATAACTGGTCAGCAACACGGAGAACACAACAGTAACACAAGAACACTGACCACAACTGGTCAGCAACACGGAGAACACAAGAGTAACACAAGAACACTGACCACAACTGGTCAGCAACACGGAGAACACAAGAGTAACACAAGAACACTGACCACAACTGGTCAGCAACACGGAGAACACAAGAGTAACACAAGAACACTGACCACAACTGGTCAGCAACACGGAGAACACAATAACACATAATACAACTGGTCAACAACACGGAGAACACAACAGAAACACAACACTTTAATACAAATGATCAGCAACACAGAGAACATAAGAGCAACACAACATTTTAATACAAATGATCAGCAACACAGAGAACACAACCGAAACACAACGACACTTAATACAACTGATCAACAACACAGAGAACACAACAGTAACACAATAACACTTAATACAACTGATCAACAACACAGAGAACGCAACAGTAACACAATAACACTTAATACAACTGATCAACAACACAGAGAACGCAGCACTTTAATACAAAGGATCAACAACACAGAGAACACAAGACTAACATAACACTTTAATACAAAGGATCAACAACACAGAGAACATAAGACTAACATAACACTTTAATACAACTGATCAACAACAGAGAGAACATAAGAGTAACGCAACACATTATTTAATACAACTGAACAACAACACAGAACACAACAGTAACACAATAACACTTTAATACAACTGATCAACAACACAGAGAACGCAGCACTTTAATACAAAGGATCAACAACACAGAGAACACAAGACTAACATAACACTTTAATACAAAGGATCAACAACACAGAGAACATAAGACTAACATAACACTTTAATACAACTGATCAACAACACAGAGAACAACTTTTCAGAGAACGCGACAAAATAAAACAAAAACAACAGAAAAAGAGTTAGAAAACATGACCAATGTGAAACACAACACAAAGCAGAAAATATACAAAATACAGAAACACAAAATTATATCAAAGAAACACAACATTTCTGAGAATACAACATGATGAAAGCAGATGGTAAGTGACACATTTTTCTATATATACACACACACACACCCGTCTTTGCACAGGACCACAAACACATGCAACACCTCCTTTATTCATCTACATGATTTCCTCTGAAACTCTCCTCCTGTTGCTTTGAGTCGTTTTGTCGTCTGCTCAGCCAAACAGTTGATCGACTTCCTGCTCGAACGCTTCGTGCCAGAGCAGCATCTGTACCTAAAGAAAACATAAACAACAACAACAAACAAGTCACAAAATAACAACAAAAAGGTTAATTCACAGCACAGGGCCTGCTTGCACAGGTTCACTGCTGTGTCGAGCATGCGTTTGTGGTTGTGGTTCAATATGTGGTCACGTTTTCAAGAGTGCGTGTCGCTTCCATCTCTCTTGCAGGCCACGACACACTATGCGTTATCAGAACAGCTCAAAATAATGCAACACAACTTCCCGTCTCTTTCATGTGGCCTGACATTTCGTCGGCATCTCCGAAAGGCGGTTGTGTGTTCGCTCTTCTCGGGTTTTTTTTGCTGCACAGTCGCACGTACGCCAAGAGTCGCGGGCGGTCGTCCTCGCTTTATCTTTATCGCATCGTATCCGATGACCTTCCTCCACTGATACGACCTTTCTGCTGTTCAGAAAGGTCGTATGGCAACTTACTGCTGACGCACGCGCAGAGACACAAGATGAACTGCGATCGCACAACAGTTGTGATGCACTCACCCAGCTCTGTGAGCTGTTCAGCAGCAGCAGCTCTCCTCCTCTCAGCTTGCACCTCCTCCTGCCCCGCTCGCTGGACTTATAGTAACACATGACTCCGAGCCTCCTCCACCCTCTGGGACACCTCGGTTCTGAAAGTGTCGTACGGGCGTCAGACCGGGTCACGCATCCGAAACCTGCTGCGCTCTAACGCTGTTCATTTAAACGCCCCGAGAGCAAGTCACTGCTTGATAATTGTGTTTGTCGAGCTACGACAGGAGTTGAAGCCCACTTTTAATTGCAGTGGAAGACTTGGCTCTTCCTCACCTGGACGTTTGTCCTGTTGCTGGGACTGGTTGTAGCTGGCGCTCAGGTTGTCGTATCTGTCTTTCAGCTGGTTGTATACGCCGCTGAGCTGGTCCTTCTGCAAAACGACCAACACATCTGGAGGCACAGAACAACAAGTTGGTATTTTAAGTGAAGATGAAGTCAACTCAGGAGCAGATGCACCTGATAATCTTTCACATTAGAAACTAGTTTCCATAGACTCACTTCGCTGTACTCTAGTTTCTCTTCAACTTTTTTAAATTGAAAGTAAGAAGCAAGTACACATAACAAATCCATCTCAAGCAGTTTAGAGTCTGTGTTGCTCGTCACATGGCAGCTGAAAAAACACCATCGTTGGTTCAAATGTAGACGTTCTTTGAGAGCGCGTCATCACGAAATCAAATGTCCTCACAGCGTGTGAAGATTCCAGCCAGGACCAGGAAGTAAAACATCCCCAGAGCCGCCCTGATCGCTCCGGAGTGGGTTATTCTACCATAGGCGAGGTTCCTCTGCCCGCAGGGTCCTGAAGTCAAGTACAACATTATTGTTATAAGTCTGCATGGCGGAGAAACGCGTTGTGCATTTTTTGCTAAACCGTTTTCATATGTGGGATCTCAGACTCACCATTTTCCTGCCAGCTGGTATTGCTGTGACGGTCGTCGTTGTGGAGGACGTCCATGCCCTGGCAGTTCTGTCCGTCTCCTCCGTCTTCCTGGACCGTCACGGTATACTTTGGACTCGCTTGTTGTCGCAGCTCGAATATCAGTCGACGCCACGCTGTGCAGGCTGAATGCGTCCGTGACCCGGCTGTACTGCTTTCCTGCTCGTCTCTGTGTCACGCAGCTTTCAGGAAACAATGTCGTACAAGCCGCAGCAAGGAAAACCACAAACACAGATACACGGATTACGCATTTCTGGCTCTCTGACAAAAACTGGGCCGACACGCCATCTCCACTTAGTCTTACTCCAATCAGTGGTTGACTCTTTGGGTTAAGGCAAAGATACAGTGTTTTATGAAACCTGTTATCGGACCTCCAGAGTTTTTTCCTGGTGTAAAAACGTTCCTCGTGAACATGCCTTGTTAAAAGGTTGTTGTGTCACAGTCTCTGGGAACCGTTCTCGTTGCTTCTGCTCTCTCACTTGAGAACCACAGATCCATATTATCGAGGTCTCATAATGTGAGGATGAAATTTAGATCTTCTGAGAGGCGGTAGAGTGGAAGGGTACATACTGTGTGTATATGTATATGTATGTAACCTGCAAATTCATGTTTTTATGTACTTTTATTGTAACATAATATACATATATATATATTATTTTAGTGCGTCAGAGCAAGAAACCACACACTAATAACGTGCACATCTGCTTTGAGTCCATTTTCCACGTTGACTACAGGAGTCCGCATACTGGTACCAGGTTCTTTGGGAGTGTCCTGTCTCTCAGAACCTGCTAAACAAAACGTTATAAAATTTACGAAACGTTACAAAATGTTAGATTAACTACTTCAGTTAATCTGCAACCGTACAACATACGGTCATACAGCGATTTTATGATCAGGAAGCTTCACGCACACGAGGACAAAACTTGACAGATGTTCGAGAGGTGAGATTTCACCTGTCAGTTGAGCTATCGATTGGCAGGAGTACGCTAATATTAGCCTCAAGGGCTAAAATATTTAGTGTTGCAGACTGAACCTGCCTATATAATGATTTTCACATTGTCTGATTTGGTTCCATAGTACCATTTTAATTTCTGTTATATACACGTAGTAGTAACATGGTATTTTTGATGGCATTACAAATTAAAGAAAAAAGCCCATGGACTTGCATAACTGTCAGTGGTTGTCCATCCACCCATTCCCATTTCGGTTCCCGTCCTGTATGTTTTTGTTTGTGCTCAGCCTTCAGTCCAATCCAGGAGGCTCCAAGCCCAGTCAGTTCTCTGACAACTGTATTTGTCGTTAATTCATTTTCTGTCTTGTCAAATTCATGTCCAGATATGACCTGAGTTTGTTGAGATAGTTGTCTCCAGGACTCCACAGGGTTCAGTCCTTGGTTCAATGCTCTTCAAACTATACCTCCTCCCACTTGGTTTAAAAAACATTATATATCCCACCATCCAAATGATCCATATGCTGATGACACAGAGTTCCTGTCATTTCACTTTGTTCTGATGACAAACTAGTAAACTGCATTAATATTAATTTCTTAATGCCACATTATATCCGAGCATATCAAACAATGATAGGTCATTTAAGGGCATATCTGCCATGCTATTTGATCCCCCACACCCCCAAAACACTGAGCAAACACATACGGGCCCTGCACTGATTTCATACTGCATATAGAACCAACATGGATTACTATTTATAACAAGACATGTTATAAATGTAGAGTTAGCATGAGAGAACATATCAAGGTCTGCCTGGCCTGCGGTGCGCAGTTCTGTCTCCAAAATATAAGTAAAAGACATGACAATAAAGAAACTGTCAAAAGTATACATCAATAACACAACCATAATTTACAACACAATGGAGCACAGCAGCATTCACATCAAAACAGCAATGTTTTTCTCAGGAATCATTTGACAAAGACAAAAAAACATTGATGCACTCGCCTGATTTTTACTGGACCCCAAGTGAAACAGAGTTGTCCACATCGAAAACAGCTGCATGCCATCAAAATGAAAGTGCAGGAGCAAAATTCTTCAGGTTCAGACTACAGTTCAAATGAAGCTGTGATCATGAAACTGAAGATATTTAACATATTGTGCTGTTGTGGTTTGATTTCAAAAAATCCACAAGAGATGATCGACAGGTGATGATTAATTCAGATTCAGCCGGGTTGAATAAGGGTTTAACTCAACTACTTGCACAACTACTGACATCCAGATAGTAGATAATGATATAGAGCAGCACAGAGACAATATCTGAAATGAGTGACCAGTGTTGATAGTGTCAACATTATGACCATAACAAAAACTGGAAACATCCGGTGTTTGACTGTGGAATAAGTTTTATTGTGACAAATGACGGTTTAATGTACAACAGTAAGTGACTTTGAGGCTCATGTGACATGTTTCATAGTCAGGTGTCTTTGGTCTGATTTGATAAACACCCCCTCTGTTATCAATGAAAGGAGGAGATCTGTTTCTCACAGATCCAGTTTAATTTATCGTCACGTCTCCTTTGTGTCCATTTTCCATCTTGATCACAGAATACTCGGTCGTACCAGTTGGTGGGATCTTTCAACTGCTCTGTTGTCCAGGACCTGTGGGGAAAATCCATTATTGTTTTAAACTGGGCTGATTGTTGCCTAATTATTTTGATTTTCAATCTTCAATCTCACTCAAAATATCCATTTTCCAATATAATTAAAACATCTAATCACAGATGTATGATAAAAACTTTTCCCTTTCTTTCATTTACTGAACATCTGGTGGTTCTTCACCAAACAAACCCTGAGAAAATGAACTGCGTTCCTGTCCGACCTCTAACTCGAGGTTCTGTTAGTCTCAAACTTTGACTTTCATGGAAATGTGAGCAGACACAAAACTTGTCTCACATTTCTGTCAGTTGTGATCCATCCACCCATTCCCATTCATATGTACTTCCTCTCCGTACTGGGTGTAGACCAATCCAGAACCCTCCACTGTCATTCAGCCCAATGACAAAGTCCTAACAGTTGACAGGAGATTATAATTATTTTTCTGCTCATAATTCAGCATTTCTGTTGTTGTCACCCCGTGATCCTGTCTGAAGGAAAAACAAAATCCGTTGCAGCTTTTAGTGTCTGCATGACGCACAAACAAGAAACAGGGCACAGGTGAAAAACACAACTAACAGATGACTGGTGGTTACATCAGTGATGTCACACACATTAATGGACACACTTGCCTGTTCCTCTTTGCTGTTGATGATCACCAGATCAGTTTTTCTATCCTGACACCCTGTCCTGCTGTCAAACCAGTCTCTCCTCTCAGTGGACTGAAAGTAACAGCTGCATCCAAACCTCTGCCATCCTTTAGGACAGCAGTTCACTTAGAAGAAAAGAAGAAGAAACTCCATTTAACAACATCAAACACTGACAGGCACCTTAAAGTTGAGGTTCTTGTGTACTAATATAATACTGATAATTTAGTACTACATGTTAATGCTTTTATCACCTGCATTGTCAGACTTCAGACTCTTTACTTCATCCTGTAACTGGCTGTTGTTAATTGCTAAGACTTGAGAAAAACAACAAGTGGTAAAACATTAAAATGAGATGAAGTTTTTTTTATGCAGCAGAAACTGTATATTCTTCAAAAACATTTCTTACCATTAACCTTAACTGAGAGCTGTTCCACATCATTCTGTGACTGAATGTTGACTAAAATATGTGATGAGAAAAACCCACAACAAGGGGAAAGAAACAGACCAGAAACTTCAAGTCCTCGTACTTAGACTACAGGCAGATATTCATTTTGATAAGACAGACAGAACAAGTCAGAATGTATTTGTTGAAGCCTGGAGCTGGTCCTCCTCACCTTGTGAACTGTGGATGTGTTAGGAAGAACTAGGTAGCTGGTTCAAAGCTTCGCCAGGCTTCTTCATGCTGCTGGTGTTTCTGGAACCAGCGATCACATGCAGTGGAATCTTCATCTGTTATCTGTTTGACTTTGTGTCAGCTCCTCTCTCACATGAATGCTTTACTGATTTATTATTATGACTCCTCTAGACTTTTCAATTTTTATTAGAATGAATGGATTGGATTCTGATTGACCAGTGTGCATCATGTGAGGTTGTGATACCCCTTGCAGTCACTGCACTGTTCCTGGAGACACGATACGACAATCTTAACCACTGCACAGAAATGAGGTATTGGGTTGGACTGCTGATATTACCAGACCATCATCAGTACCTTTAGTTTCACTTCTTTTGTTCCTCAAAGTTTGATGGAGAAGCAAGAGATGCAGGAGTTGTACCAAGTATTCACAAAAATACATTGTGTGAGTTGCTTTGGTAGTTGTTGCTTAGTAGTTACTTAGAGGTGTTTGTGTTGTATCTTACTTTTGGTCAGGAGGATAATCCCAATTAACATCAGGAGGCACAGCACTCCTCCATACAGGTGCACCACAGTCCTGAACTCCTGCCTCCTTTTGACCAGAGGATGGCTCTGAGCATCAGGTCCTATGGACGAAAGCAGACAGAACCGGTTGATAAAGAAAGCAGCATGGCTCCTATCTTCATAGTTTTCATCATCCCATCATTCTCTGCTGTTGTCATCACATTTTCCTCAGTAGCATCATAGTGGCATCTTTACACAAGTTCCTCCTGACCTGACAGATCTTTACCTCCTTCCAGTGACTGTAAAGCGGCAGCATCATCCTGGGCAGGTTCGACACTCTCGTAGATGACCACAGACTTTTCCTCCAACTCTCCTCCGTCTTTCTCAGCCCTCCTGTTGTATCGCACCTTATTTTTCGATAAGTCAACTTTGGCATAAATATCTGAGGGCATCTTGCCGTCGCTCCACTGCATTGATGGGTTACTATGCTGTTACGATATGTTGTAGTGCGATGTGCTGTTTGTTGTCCGGGCTTCTGTTACAGAATGTTGAGGAAGCGACAGAAACTATAACCAAGACCCCAACCCACGTCATGGAATAAAAAAAACAAACTCTTATTCTGTGGTTTTCTGTTCTTCAGCCAGACGTGACCATGCAGTCTTTTGATGTATGAAACCGTTATGACAAACTGGAAGTACATGTGTGTTGTGGAACACAAGTTTTATGTATTTTCTGGTTTGTTTATTGTTAAAAGACAAAGATGAAACAAAGTTTGTGTGTGAACTTCACAGTTGTGTCTGAGTTTTAGTTTGATTTCACGAAATCTACAGAAGGTTATTAACAGGTGATGATTAATTCAGATTCAGCCGGGTTGAATAAGGGTTTAACTCAACTACTTGCACAACTACTGACATCCAGATAGTAGATAATGATATAGAGGAGCACAAAGACAATATCTGAAATGAGTGACCAGTGTTGATAGTGTCAAAATTATGACCATAACAAAAGCTGGAAACATCCTGTGTTTGACTGTGGAATAAGTTTTATTGTGACAAATAACAGTTTAATGTACAACAGTAAGTGACTTTGAGGCTCATGTGACGTGTTTCATAGTCAGCTGTCTTTGGTCTGATTTGATAAACACCCCCTCTGTTATCAATGAAAGCAGGAAATGTGTTTCTCACAGATCCAGTTTAATTTATCATCACGTCTCCTTTGTGTCCACTTTCCGTCTTGATCACAGAATACTCCGTTGTACAAGTTGGTGAGATCTTTCAACTGCTCTGTTGTCCAGGACCTGTGGGGAAAATACATTATTGTTTTAAACTGCGCTGATTGTTGCCTAATTATTTAGATTTTCAAACTTCAATCTCACTTAAAATATCCATTTTCAAAAATAATTAAAACATCTAATCACAGATGTATGATAAAAGCTTTTCCCTTTCTTTCATTTACTGAACATCTGGTGGTTCTTCACCAAACAAACCCTGAGAAAATGAACTGCATTCCTGTCTGACCTCTAACTCGAGTTTCTGTTAGTCTCAAACTTTGACTTTCATGGAAATGTGAACAGACACAAAACTTGTCTCACGTTTCTGTCAGTTGTGATCCGTCCACCCATTCCCATTTGAATCTTCTTCCATTCCATACTTTCCAGATACCAATCCAGAACCCTCCACTGTTATTCAGCCCAATGACAAAGTCCTAACAGTTGACAGGAGACAATAATTATTTTTCTGTTCATCATTCAGCCTTTCTGTTGTTGTCACCCCGTGATCCTGTCTGAAGGAAAAACTAAATCTGTTGCAACTTTCAGTGTCTGCATGACGCACAAACAAGAAACAGGGCACAGGTGAAAAACACAACTAACAGATGACTGGTAGTTACATCAGTGATGTCACACACATTAACAGACACACTTGCCTGTTCCTCTTTGCTGTTGATGATCACCAGATCAGCTTTTCTGTCCTGACACGTCTTCCTGCTGTCAGACCAATCTCTCCTCTCAGTGGACTGAAAGTAACAGCTGCATCCAAACCTCTGCCATCCTTCAGGACAGCAGTTCACTTAGAAGAAAAGAAGAAGAAACACCATTAAACAACATCAAACACTGACAGGCACCTTGAAGTTGAGGTTCTTGTGTACTAATACAATACTGATAATTTAGTACTACATGTTAATGCTTTTATCACCTGCATTGTCGGACTTCAGCTTCTTTACTTCATTCTGTAACTGGCTGTTGTTAATCGCTAAGACTTGAGAAAAACAACAAGTGATGAAACATTAAAACATGAAAATATTTATACAAACTCTTTGTTAGGTCCTTTGTTTTACAAACCTGTCATACCGCAGGACTCTGCCAGGAACTGTCTGTAATTGTTGCTCAGATTGTCGTATCGAGTCTGCAGCTGGTCTCTTTCCACACAAACTAACACATCTGGAGAGAAACACAACAAAATTAGAAACAAACCAAAAATGTGCAAATGATCCTGATGTTTGTTTACAAGGCCTGTTTAAGTTGCATCTCCTGCATGAGTAAACATCAGCGCCACATTATGGGGACTGTTTTCCTGATGGGGACAAAAGTGAGTCCCCATGATGTAGGTCTGTCCTCCTTTCTCCTCGTCACTGCCAAAGAGTCACAGTCGCACAAGCAGCAGTCACGCAGCTGTAAATGATCTTGATGTGAGGAGTCTGACCCACGAGTACTGATACTGTAGTAACGAGGTCAAGACTACAGAGTACTCGTTACATTCACTCCATTGCTCACAGCGTGTGAAGATCCCAGCCAGTACCAGAAGGTACATCACTCCCAGAGCCGCTTCAGCTTTGAAACACCTCCTTTGGGCAAATGAGGGACTTTGTTGAGTGTGTGGTCCTACAGAGACAAAATATAGAGAGGACATGGTGATTGATTGATTGACGGCCTCTTTTAAGTGAGTAACGTTACTCCTGCTCATCCTCGTCAATAAGAACATTAACGATTGATCTCACATTGTTTGATAATGAACTGTAGCAAAACTGGTTGATTGACCGGAGAATGATACACAGAACAGCACAGAAAACCTGACATTGACTTCCTTTTTACGATGTTCATCATGTCAGACTTACTGGCTTTGTCTGATCCAGGATCAGTGTGACGCTCTTCATCCTCTAAGATTTCCACCCGGTTCTCCTCTGCCTCTCCTCTGTCCTCTTGGACTTTTCTGATGAATCTCACATTGGAGCTCAAACCTGGTGCTGCAACACGACCTGTCGACATCGTGACAAACACAACAGTAACCGAACCTCTTCTTGACCGGGTGTCACTGTCTTCAGCTCTGTCTTTGAGATGGACACCCTCCAACACAGGAAGTGGTAAAAACAGGAACTGCGGCTGGTGTGTTAACTGCACAGTTCATCTTGTGTCTTCTCTGCATCAGCACCAAAGACTTGAATGCAGCATGACACAAAAGTTTGTCTTCAACTGACTGCAGCCAACAAAATGTTCATACTGAAAGATTCTGCAAAACCCCGATTTCATTCAGTGACAAACATATTTTAATAATATTTTGTTGTACAAAATCCTTGCATTGGAGTTTGATTGTATTCTACATTTGGCTGTCATCATTCAAGGTTGGATGTTAGGTGCTATGAACAGAAATGAAAAGAAACAGCAGTGAATAATCTTCAAAGACACACAACCAAACACGTACACGCTGCAGATGATGGATACAATGATGTTTCTCCTACAGTATCCTCCCATAAGTCATGGCA
Organism: Psettodes erumei; assembly: GCA_016785225.1. Taxonomy (NCBI): domain Eukaryota; kingdom Metazoa; phylum Chordata; class Actinopteri; order Pleuronectiformes; family Psettodidae; genus Psettodes; species Psettodes erumei. The sequence continues at coordinate 467,680 of JAFBJZ010000646.1, read as the reverse complement.
TGGTTTACACCCTGTCCATGTTTAGGTAAATTAACTGTGGTCCCTGGCATCACAGTTGGACTCACACACACATCCAGTCGTTTACTTGTTGCATCGCCACATTAACGAACCTTCCTGGATGACGACAGAGTAAGAACGTTAGAATTGTCCCGTACGGGCGTCGATCTGAAGTGGACATCTTTGTTTTACTTTGCTGGTGCTGAAATACACTTTGTCCTTTTGGGGTGCTCATTCATTATGCAGAGACCCTGCTGCAAACAGCGGAGGGATGTGAAGCAGAATTAGCCCGTGAATGAGGAGGAACGGGGAAAGTTGTTTCTAACGGATCAGTCTTTGCTTTTTTCTGCAACCACATCAGTGTGTCTGCGCCGTAGAGAACAGAGGGTCAGTACCTATGAGATCCAGATTGATTAACATGTGATGGAGGATCAATGAATGCACAACAGTAAGAGGACTTTGAGGCTCATGTGATGTGTTTCATAGTCAGCTGTCTTTGGTCTGATTTGATAAACACCCCCTCTGTTATCAATGAAAGCAGGAAATGTGTTTCTCACAGATCCAGTTTAATTTATCATCATGTCCACTTTCCGTCCAGTTTCCGTCTCGATTGCAGAATACTGCGTAGGACCAGTGGGTGGGATCTTTCAGCTGCTCTGCTGTCCAGGACCTGTTTGAAAAATACATTATTGTTTCAAACTCAGCTGATTGTTGCCTAATTATTTTTGTTTTCAAGTACTACTCAGAAACAAGAGGGATTTTGAGCATGAATGTTATTACATATAAATTGTTTTTGCACAGTTAAAACATATTTTAAGGAAGTGTTTTCCAAAGGATATTAAGATAAAAAGTAGAAATAACACAAAACAGCAAAAGAACCATATTAATGACAACAATAAACACCCTGGGACAGATAGAGAATTACAGCTTTTAAAACTGATCCTTTGATTCGTGGTCCAGAACAGTTGTAGTGAATAAAAATGTCTTCACACTGAACAGCACCCGTCCATTCAGGCCAGGAAACTGGTCCAAATACTGTTCAGACCGGTGGTTTGAACTATTTTTCAATCATGACTCCTTGAACCTGAGTCGTCATTACCTGACCTTATCACAGACTGCGAATGAAGAGAGTTTAAGTCCAGCTGTTCATTCAAAAGAGGAGTTTTAATTTGTAACTGTCTTTCATTTGATTCAACATCTGGGAGCTGTTAGTAAAACAACAACCTGGTAAAATGATGTGAACACGTGGTCCTATTAACCACCCGCTACACGTCTGTCATTTTAAACATCGTTGGAAAAGTTAATATGAACAACAAACTGTCTTACGTTTTTTTCAGCTGTGATGCGTCCACCCATTCCCACACATATCTTGTTCCTTTCCAGATCACTGTTAAACCAATCCAGGACGCTCCATTCATACTCAACTTGGTGACAAAGTCCTAACAGTCGACAGGAGACAATAATCATTTCTCTGTTCACAACTCGGCATTTCTGTTGCAGGGATGTCACCTCGAGACCACGTCTGGAGGAAAAACAAAATCTGTTGCGGTTCCTCTTTGGTACAAGAAGTGCAAACACAACCGTTTCCATCAGTTCAGACACGCAAACGCAACAGGATATTGTGTGAAGCAGGACCTGTGATTTGCGAGCTACCTTCGGATGTAACTGTGGGTGTTCAGGGTTACGACGGTGTAGGGTGTCACTTCTTACCGGGGTAAAACTCCATGGTAACAGCTACAGATCACCCGACCCGCTTTGGAGCAGGTTGTGTTGCAGATAACAGATCAATGTGTAGAAAAGCTGCGCCCACTGACCAATCAGTGCTCTTGAAAAGTGGCATGACAGTTCATAAAGCCTTTCGGGAAAGTTATCTGTCAAAGCTAAGATGAATTCATGCTGTAAGAATACGTCTAAGCAACATATAAATGTAATGGAACGCACACGTGTAACTGTGGTCAGACCTGCTTGTGCCCCAATGTTGGGGCCAATGACATCATAACTGTATGAAGTTATACTTTAACACGGGTCGAGAGTTTTTGTCTGTTCTGCCTTTTTATCTGAATACGCTCGGGAAAGCCAGGCTGGACTTATCGAGTCGGTTAGCTCCGATGTGTGAAGCGCTGAGCAAGACCAATGACTGTCGGGTAAATCGGCGGTCACACGGACGTTGACGGACACACTTGCCTGTTCCTCTTTGCTGTTGACGATCACCAGATCCGCTTTTCTGTCCTGACACGCTCTCCTGCTGTCAGACCAGTCTCTCCTCTCAGTGGACTGAAAGTAACAGCTGCATCCAAACCTCTGCCATCCTTCAGGACACCAGTTCACTTCATGTCAAACAAAACGACAGATTTCATGTCAGACTGCTCAGTGAGGACCTTTCTTGCCTGACTTCACACATGCTCTTATTCAGACTCCGGTTTTTACTGGACCCCAAGTGGAACAGAGATGTCCACATCAAAATGCAAGTGCAGGAGCAAAATGACAATGTTTGTTCTTCATAGGCAGCATGAAGTTGGACCCTTTATTTGGGTATTTGTTTTCAAACCTGTCATACCTGAGGACTCTGCCAGGAGTTGTCTATAATTGTTGCTCAGGTTGTCGTATCGGGTCTGCAGCTGGTCTCTTTCCACACAAACTAACACATCTGGAGAGAAACACAACAAAATTAGAAACAAACCAAAAATGTGCAAATGGTCCTGATGTTTGTTTACAAGGCCTGTTTAAGTTGCATCTCCTGCATGAGTAAAAATCAGTGTCACATTATGGGGACTGTTTTCCTGATGGGGACAAAAGTGAGTCCCCATGATGTAGGTCTGTCCTCCTATCGCCTCGTCACTGCCAAAGAGTCACAGTCGCACAAGCAGCAGTCACGCAGCTGTAAATAATGTTGATGTGAGGTGTCTGACCCACGAGTACTGATACTGTAGTAACGAGGTCAGGACTACTGAGTACTCGTTCCATTCACTCCATTGCTCACAGCGTGTGAAGATCCCAGCCAGTACCAGAAGGTACATCACTCCCAGAGCCGCTTCAGCTTTGAAACACCTCCTTTGGGCAAATGAGGGACTTTGTTGAGTGTGTGGTCCTACAGAGACAAAATATAGAGAGGACATGGTGATTGATTGATTGATTGATGGCCTCTTTTAAGTGAGTAACGTTACTCCTGCTCATCCTCGTCAATAAGAACATTAACGATTGATCTCACATTGTTTGATAATGACCTGTAGCAAAACTGGTTGATTGACCGGAGAATGATCATTTAGTCATTTTGATAAAGCCGCACAGAAAACCTGACATTGACTTCCCTTTTACGATGTTCATCATGTCAGACTTACTGGCTTTGTCTGATCCAGGATCAGTGTGACGCTCTTCATCCTCTAAGATTTCCACCCGGTTCTCCTCTGCCTCTCCTCTGTCCTCTTGGACTTTTCTGATGAATCTCACATTGGAGCTCAAACCTGGTGCTGCAACACGACCTGTCGACATCGTGACAAACACAACAGTAACCGAACCTCTTCTTGACCGGGTGTCGCTGTCTTCAGCTCTGTCTTTGAGATGGACACCCTCCAACACAGGAAGTGGCAACAGGTTGAAGCATTACCACAGAAACACGAGACACGCAATTATTGTTTCCTGAAACCCCCCCCCACTAACAAGGTCTAGTGACTTAAATTTCAGGCGCTCAGTCGATGCATTTATGAAACATTGCAGATAAACGAAGCTGATGAACAAAGGTCTTGTTTTTTTAACCTTCATTTCTTAATAGTGAGTTTGAGGGAGACCCAAAGTCATGCAGAGGTGTGTTCTGACCTGCACACATTTGTGCCAAGCTGCGTTCAACAAGGCCCCATGGTAAAAACACATCTATGACACAGGAAACCAAAGCTGGCGTGTGAACTGCACAGTTGTGTCTGATGAAGGAACTGACATTCTTCAGGTTCAGGCTATGGTTCAAATGAAGCTGTGATCATGAAACTGAAGATATTTAACATATTGTGCTGTTGTGGTTTGATTTCAGAAAATCCACACGAGGTAATCGACAGGTGATGATTAATTCAGATTCAGCCGGGTTGAATAAGGGTTTAACTCTACTACTTGCACAACTACTGACATCCAGATAGTAGATAATGATATAGAGGAGCACAGAGACAATATCTGAAATGAGTGACCAGTGTTGATAGTGTCAACATTATGACCATAACAAAAGCTGGAAACATCCTGTGTTTGACTGTGGAATAAGTTTTATTGTGACAAATAACAGTTTAATGTACAACAGTAAGTGACTTTGAGGCTCATGTGACGTGTTTCATAGTCAGGTGTCTTTGGTCTGATTTGATAAACACCCCCTCTGTTATCAATGAAAGCAGGAAATGTGTTTCTCACAGATCCAGTTTAATTTATCATCATGTCCACTTTGTGTCCACTTTCCGTCTTGATCACAGAATACTCCGTTGTACCAGTTGGTGAGATCTTTCAACTGCTCTGTTTTCCAGGACCTGTGGGGAAAATACATTATTGTTTTAAACTGGGCTGATTGTTGCCTAATTATTTTATTTTCAAACTTCAATCTCACTTAAAATATCCATTTTCAAAAATAATTAAAACATCTAATCACAGATGTATGATAAAAGCTTTTCCCTTTCTTTCATTTACTGAACATCTGGTGGTTCTTCACCAAACAAACCCTGAGAAAATGAACTGCGTTCCTGTCCGACCTCTAACTCGAGGTTCTGTTAGTCTCAAACTTTGACTTTCATGGAAATGTGAACAGACACAAAACTTGTCTCACGTTTCTGTCAGTTGTGATCCGTCCACCCATTCCCATTCATATCTTCTTCCATTCCATACTTTCCGGATACCAATCCAGAACCCTCCATTGTTATTCAGCCCAATGACAAAGTCCTAACAGTTGACAGGAGACAATAATTATTTTTCTGTTCATAATTCAGCATTTCTGTTGTTGTCACCCCGTGATCCTGTCTGAAGGAAAAACTAAATCTGTTGCAACTTTCAGTGTCTGCATGACGCACAAACAAGAAACAGGGCACAGGTGAAAAACACAACTAACAGATGACTGGTAGTTACATCAGTGATGTCACACACATTAACAGACACACTTGCCTGTTCCTCTTTGCTGTTGATGATCACCAGATCAGCTTTTCTGTCCTGACACGTCTTCCTGCTGTCAGACCAGTCTCTCCTCTCAGTGGACTGAAAGTAACAGCTGCATCCAAACCTCTGCCATCCTTCAGGACACCAGTTCACTTAGAAGAAAAGAAGAAGAAACACCATTAAACAACATCAAACACTGACAGGCACCTTGAAGTTGAGGTTCTTGTGTACTAATATAATACTGATAATTTAGTACTACATGTTAATGCTTTTATCACCTGCATTGTTGGACTTCAGCTTCTTTACTTCATCCTGTAACTGGCTGTTGTTAATCGCTAAGACTTGAGAAAAACAACAAGTGATGAAACATTAAAAATAATATGAAAATATTTATACAAACTCTTTGTTAGGTCCTTTGTTGTCAAACCTGTCGTACCTGAGGCCTTTTCCAGGAGCTGTCTGTAACTGTTGCTCAGGTTGTCGTATCGGGTTTGCAGCTGGTCTTTTTCTACAATAACTGACACATTTGGAGAGAAACACAACAAAAGTAGAAACAAACAAAAAATGTGCAAATGGTCCTGATGTTTGTTTACAAGGCCTGTTTAAGTTGCATCTCCTGCATAAGTAAAAATCACTGCCACATGTCATTCATCCTGTAACTGGTTGTTGTTAATCGCTAAGACTTGAGAAAAACAACAAGTGATAAAACATTAAAAATAATATGAAAATATTTATGCAGCACAAACTGTGTACTGCTCAACCATTACTTAGACTACTCACAAAAAGTTAGGGAAATTTGGCTTTTGGGTGAAATTTTGTTTGGCTTTTGTTTCAGTTCAGTTTGAGATGAGGAAATTGCCATTGCATGCTTCTACTCAAATGCCCTACTTTTGTGATATAATAATCACTGCAGCATGAACTTTTTACAGTTTCCATAGATTTTCCCCAAAAGCCAAATATCCCTAGGTTTTTTTGAGTACTGTATTTTGTTCAAAAATATTTCTTACCATTGACTTTAACTGAGAGCTGTTCCACATCATTCAGTGACTGAATGTTGACTAAAATATCTAATGGAAAAAAAAACACATCAAAGCATGAAACTTCAAGTCCTCGCACTTAGACTACAGGCAGATATTCATTTTGATAAGACAGAACAAGTCAGAATGTATTTGTTGAAGCCTGGAGCTGGTCCTCCTCACCATGTGAACTGTGGATGTGTTAGGAAGAACTAGGTAGCTGGTTCAAAGCTTCGCCAGGCTTCTTCATGCTGCTGGTGTTTCTGGAACCAGCGATCACATGCAGTGGAATCTTCATCTGTTATCTGTTTGACTTTGTGTCAGCTCCTCTCTCACATGAATGCTTTACTGATTTATTATTATGATACTTCTACACTTCCCAATTTTTATTAGAATGAATGGATTGGATTCTGATTGACCAGTGTGCATCATGTGAGGTTGTGATACCCCTTGCAGTCACTGCACTGTTCCTGGAGGCACGATACGACAATCTTAACCACTGCACAGAAATGAGGTATTGGGTTGGACTGCTGATATTACCAGACCATCATCAGTACCTTTAGTTTCACTTCTTTTGTTCCTCAAAGTTTGATGGAGAAGCAAGAGATGCAGGAGTTGTACCAAGTATTCGCAAAAACACATTGTGTGAGTTGCTTTGGTAGTTGTTGCTTAGTAGTTACTCAGAGGTGTTTGTGTTGCATCTTACTTTTGGTCAGGAGGATAATCCCAATTAACATCAGGAGGCACAGCACTCCTCCATACAGGTGCACCACAGTCCTGAACTCCTGACTCCTTTTGACCGGAGGATGGCTCTGAGCATCAGGTCCTATGGACGAAAGCAGACAGAACCGGTTGATAAAGAAAGCAGCATGGCTCCTATCTTCATAGTTTTCATCATCCCATCGTTCTCTGCTGTTGTCACCACATTTTCCTCAGTAGCATCATAGTGGCATCTGTACACAAGTTCCTCCTGACCTGACAGGTCTTTACCTCCTTCCAGTGACTGTAAAGCGGCAGCATCATCCTGGGCAGGTTCGACACTCTCGTAGATGTCCACAGACTTTTCCTCCCACTCTCCTCCGTCTTTCTCAGCCCTCCTGTTGTATCGCACCTTATTCTTCGATAAGTCGACTTTGGCATAAATATCTGAGGGCATCTTGCCGTCGCTCCACTGCATTGATGGGTTACTATGCTGTAACGATATGTTGTAGTGCGATGTGCTGTTTGTTGTCCAGGCTTCTGTTGAGGAAGTGATAGAAACAAAACCAACACCCCAATCCACGTCATGGGTTACAGAACTCTTGTTCTGTGGTTTTCTGTTCTGCAGGCAGGCATGACCATGCAGTGTGAAACCATTTTGCCACACTGGAAGTACATGTGTTGTGAAACACAAGTTTTATGTATTTTCTGGTTTGTTAATTGTTAAAAGTCAACCATGAAAACCTTTCAGGAACAACAACAGTATGTGTTGTTATGAAGTACCTCTAAAACTGTCAATACACATAAAAGAGCAGCAGAGTCTTTCCCATTTATTTGCAGTTGCTTTACAGAGAAACACTTTGATGCAGTTGAGATTGCACAGTCAAGGAATTAAAACAGACATCTTGCTTTAAGGACTTGATGTGAGCCCACCAGTCCATCGACAGACTTTCACTGCAGGGGGTGGGGTTGGGGGCGACACCATGAAAACAACCGTGGTGACACCTGCTTGACTCCATTGTTATCACCATGAAGCCAAAAAGAAACTAACGTTTGATAGATCAGCACCTTTTTGCTCCACGTGTTGGACATGTCATCTTTCCTGTGGCGTTGCTCCTTTTCACCTTCACTAGTGTTCTTACGTTCTCGGTTCTGGCATATTGGCGTTTATTGTGTACTGTTGCTGTGAAGGGAGGGGCGGTCAGCGCTACAGGAAAAGAGAGCAAGGTCTTGTTGTCAATTTCGAACCCTTTGCACGGCATCAGTGAATCTGCTTCTCACAGATCCACTGTTTGAATCCGTTGGTGCTTTTCTTCCACTTTCCTTGAAGACCGATATAACCTTTGAAGTTGTTCTCGGTGCTTATGCTCTCGCCGGCCTCCCAGACTCTGAGGAAACACGGGGGATTGTTGTTATGAGATAATTCATGCACTGTCCCTCCTGTAGAACCTAATGGAAGAGTTTCAGGAAGTAAGGCAAGATTCTTTCTTTGAGCAGTTTCTCTGTTTGCTCTCCGTTAAGATGGGTTAGGGTACCGAGGAGAATTAATATGAACAGTCCATAGAACTGGAAGAGACCTAATTGTTTAAGAACAGTCCTGACCGAGTGAATTGACCCACAAGTATCAAAGAGGCAGCCATGATAAGAAGTGTATGAGTACTGAAGGAAGAATCATCAGTGCTTCCTTTTTCTTCTCCCTTTGGATCAACTACTACCTCCTTAAAGGAAGCAAAGGAGATAATGCCGTCCCACAACTCTCTGTGGCAGCAACATTTTGTCGAATCGTGTCAATCACATTCACTGTTTGCGGCCTCTCAGAGCTTCTTCAGCCCTTGAACTCTGAACTGTCCTTCACACCTTTACTTTACCTCATGATGTTGACCATGGAGGTCGAGGAACGTGGTTAGGAAAGGACAGCATGTTCGTCCACTGACTTGTTGAATAGGGGCTAACCAAAAAAACACGAGCTGATATCTATCATGATAATAAATAATGATTAAAATTTCTCACAGATATGTTGCCGTTGATCCGTCCACCCACTTCCATTCCAGCCCTTTAGACCAAGACGTCTGTGACTGCAGACCGATCCACGAAGTGCCGGGTCCGTTCATCTTGGTGACAAACTCCTGAAAATTTCAGAAGAGCCAAAGAAAATTACTCCTTCCTTTGTACACTTTGTGTTTTTGTGGTTCAACCTTTCAATGTTCAGACCTGTTCTTCTTTGCTGGTAATGATCACCAGATCTGCTCCTCTGCTCTGACAGTCCGTCCTGCTCTCTTCCCACTTCTTCGTCTCAGTCGATCGGTAGTAACAGCTGCATTGAAACCGTGTCCAACCTTCCAGAAATAACTTGTTGCCAGTCTGACACATTTCACATTGTTTGCTGACAAATAAGCAAGACTGTCCCACCTGTGGCGTTTTCTCGTAGGCAGAAACTGTCGCTGAGCTGTTGGTTTTCCAACAGGAGTAGAATATCTGGTGAAAAACACAACAGCAACAAACAAACAGAGCAGGGACATCAAATCAAAGCATCTGCTCAAGATGTGGAACTGAAATAAAGGGGAGGTCCTCACTGAGCGTGGACAGGACAACAACCCCCACTAACAGCAGGACGCACAGCAGACCCAGGGTCAGTGCAGCAGCTCTGAAAGGGTTTGGACGGACAGCTGGACGAGACTTTTGACTGCGTGGTCCTACAGAAGAACACAGAGACAGCACGGTTCTGATGAGAGCTGCTGAGCTTCTGAGACATCTGAGGAACTTCTTTTACTGCTGTGTGGTTTGAGCTGAGACGCCACACGACCTCACGGACTGTCAGAAGAGATGGAAACCACTTCCTCCCTCTGCATGAAATCTGAGACAAAATGTCCTGGGTACACGTATCATTTGTAAAATGGATTCATCGATTAAAATGTACATATGTAAGATAAGTGTTAAAAAACACTAATTTCAATAATATCACAAAAAACTGAGCCTTAATCAAACCCCCCCCACACACACACACACACACACACTTTGGTTTCACATCAACTGCTGTCGTATTCAATGCTCACGTACCTCTGTCCTGTGTCCAGAGATCAACACCTGGTCTCGCAGCCTCATAGATGTCCACCTGTCTCTCCACACTGTCCCCCCATGCTCCTTCACTGTACCTCCCGTCCATGGGCAAACGCAGATCTTCATAAATATTACAAGACATTTTGAAGTTTAAGAGAAAAACCCTTTTTGTTTTCTGAGTCTAATGGTTAATTATCACCCCTCACTCCTTTGGTTTGTCTTAACTTTGCTCGGTCAAGTTCTTTTTAAACGATAAAAGCCACCTCATGTTGGACTCTAGCCTGCTGGCAGTGCATTTGGACAGATTCCTCTGTCTCTGCACTTTGACCAACTTTCAAAAGGAAGTGCTAAAGGAAGCAAGAAGACAAACATGAGTGTTATCGACCTGGATCTCGTCATGGTACAGCAAACAGCATTGCCTGTAGAGATCCGACTCATGTCATCTAGATGTAGGGCAACTGACAGCGTCCGCACATCCTGTGTTGTGCAAAGCCATGAGTCTGCAGCGTGGATGCGACAAAACTGTCTTTCAGAAAGATAGATTCCTGAGCAACATGAGAATGGACCCACAAACCATAAAAGACCATAAAACAAGCACACCTCTGCCGCTCGGCGCCGGGCTCTCGGACCGGTGTCGGACTGTGGAGGTCCTGGTCTCTCTTCTCTTCTTGGGCCTAGAGCCTCTTTCTGCAGTGTCATGAATTTAAACATGTCGCAATGTCGCATCACTGCGCGTCTGTGGAGGCTGATGATCCACAGACACTGGAGGTCTGAGCTGTTAATCAGATTTCAATGGTCTGTGTCTGTCCCCAGGGACCAACGGGTCCGGTCGGTGATACCGGGGTACCGGGGCCACAGGGACCTCCAGGACCGCAAGGACCGAGTGGACGCTCCATCATCGGATCCCCGGTAAGAGACTGTGTATCACACAGTAAGTTAACTGTGCATAACTTAGAAATACAAATGTAAACAAGCATGATGTCATTATTTTTACCTGCAGGGCTCGGCAGGTGAGAGAGGGCAGAAAGGGGAGGCCGGACAACAGGGAGCACAGGTGAACACTTCTAACACACCCGTCTCATACCAACTCAATTTGTGGACCAGACTGTTTCTTCTCGTTAATTGCACTTTGGTAGAGGTGTTTTCTCAGTTTGTGCATTTGTCGTTAGACACGCACACAAATAAACACTGAGAGAGCAGTGTGTTGTTTCAGACACGAGAGTCCGCTCCAGAACCGTGCGTTACCACGTCTGTTACGACCGTTTTGGAAGCGAGCACTTGTCACGCTTTAAATAACGGTGCCATTTGCAGAATGGTGGATTCCTGCAGTTCCGGTTCTGAGCCGACTGCACCCTGCAGCCTCAGAATGTGGAAAGTGTAACGTCAGCAGAACAAACTGACTGTTAAAAGTGTGAAGTGTGAGCATGACCCCCACTGACCCCCCCCCCCCAATCTCCTCCTGCCGGTTCAGGGAATTCCTGGTAGGGCCGGAGCTCCTGGACGAGAAGGACCACCAGGACCCAGAGTGAGTCCCACACTGGACTTTACACCGTTACAAAACATGAGAATGTGAAAACTGAGTTCCCTCCTGCTCCACAGGGACTGCCAGGTAAAGATGGCCCCTCGGGCAGACAGGGCCCCCCAGGAACAATTGTAAGTGGTTGTGAACTTTTGTTTATCTATTTATATGCCTATTGTTTTTTCTTACTCTGACACTTTCTTCACATCTGTGTGTGTGTGTGTGTCTTCAGGGGACTCCAGGGGCCCCGGGGGCCCCAGGAAGTCCGGGCTCCCTGGGAAAACAAGGAGAACTGGGACCTCCGGTGAGTGTGTCGGTCAATGAACCACCCAGTCCTGGTTACTTACTGTGTGTGTGTGTGTGTGTGTGCGCGCTAAATCATCATCTTCATCTTCGCCTCCTCTCTGTTTCAGGGTCCTCCTGGATCCAAGGGGGAGAAAGGTGAACGGGTAAGTGAAACAAACGGCAGCATGTGTATGAATGAATGATCCCACGTCGTCGCATGAAGAACCATGCCGGGTCCAGTATCGACAATGTGAAGTGTGTTTCTGTTGTGTGCGTTCAGGGCGACCTCCAGTCCACGGCGTCAGTTCAGGCCATCGCCAGGCAGGTGTGTGAGCAGCTGATCCAGAGTGAGTCTCCCACCTCCCGTCTTTCAAACACTTCCGTCTGAAGGGCCAGAACCGGGCCCTGATTCTGGTCCTGGTGTAGACGTATCTGTACCTTCACTACCTTCTTTCGTTTCAGGCCACATGGCCCGTTACAACTCCCTCCTGAACCACGTGCCCAGTCCCCCGGTGTCCATCCGCACGGTGCCTGGACCCCCCGGAGAGCCCGGTCGACAGGGAACCCCGGGGCCCCAGGGAGAACAGGGACCCCCGGGCCGACCTGGCTTCCCGGGACAGAATGGACAGAACGGGCAGCCTGGAGAAAGAGGTATGTCTGTCAGTGAGAACACAACATGTACCAACAGAACCAGAACCAACTGTGTAGATACACACTGTGTGTGGGTTTCCAGGTCAACCAGGAGAAAAGGGCGAGAAGGGATCTCCAGGGGCCGGAGTCCAGGGCCCCAGAGGACCCCCAGGACCCCCCGGTAAATTCATCCACAGCCAGCTCAGCTGCAGGGTTCAGCAGAAGTTCTGATTCTGATTCAGACTTTTTTACAAACATCTGTCAGAATAGCAGGGATGTGGTGAAGAATCTTCTCCTCCTCCTCACAGGTGCACAGGGACAGGGGCGACCGGGCAGCCAGGGTCCGTCAGGGCGACCCGGGAACCCTGGAGCTCCTGGTCGATCTGGGGTCCCTGGACCCGTCGGAGCCGCGGGGCCCCCGGGATACTGCGACCCGAACTCCTGCGTGGGCTACAACGTCGGAGGTCAGTCCAGCGCCGAGCGTGATACAGCTCGTTTCAGCGCGGTCGTCACTGACCCGTTCAACTCATCTACTGAGGCGTCCATGGGTCAACATGAGCCGTCTCTGGTTCAGATACATGATCCTGCTCGTGTGTGTTGAGGTCAAAGGTCACGTCTACGGCTCGCAGCCTGCTGGGTGGGGGTTGGGGTTCGTCGCGTGAGTGACGTCTGCATGTTGCGGTCGTTCCACTGTCTTTGTGTTTGAGCGTCTGGTTTGTGCAGCTGCTCCTCTGAACAGCCGTCAGCAGCAGTGTTTCAGGGACAGCGGAGCTGCGTTCGCCAACATGACCACGTGTGTGTGAACTGAATGCGTTTTGTTTTTTCGGCCGATCGATCGGCTGAGAGAATAATCTGCAAATTGAGTCCATAATGAAAAGATTGGTTTGTCAGGAAGATGACGCCATCGTCTCCACACTCTTTTCTTCTAGATTACGGTCGTCCACCGCCGCTGATTTAAACCACACAAAACGAAACAGAAACTCATCAGCACCAGCCTCTAATATATATGTGCTCGGCACGCTGCTTTAACCCCCAGTGCTGAGCTGACTTTCCTTTGAAAGGCGCATTGAAGACATTAAATCACCTGCTTTGTGCCATTCGAAATTAAATGGGAATTAAACGATCGCAAAGCTAACTAAGAAAGTCACGTTAGATTTTGATTAAAATCATTGAACTCAAACATTGTTGCTTATTCTAACTTTAAATGTTCAGCTGTTTGTCTTAATCTTCCTTCTAACTGTTGGTAACCATTGGTAATTGCTTGTAACCGTTGGTAACCCCTGGTAACCGCTTGTAACTGCTGGTAACCGTTGGAACCCTTATCCCTGTGTGTCTCTTGCTCCTTCCTTCTCATCCCGCCCCCTCTTCCTGTTTCACTAACCCAATCAAAACCCATCGTTCCGGTCCAAACTCTCGCTACCTGCGGTGGTGGGTCGGCCATCTTTGTTTTGGGCTCTCTCTGGCGGGCTGGCGGGCTTCTGCGCCTGGTTGGTGGGCAACGCAGAGGGTGAGGATGTCACTGACGGCGGCGGTGTCCCCGCAGACCAACTGCCGCACAACGTCTTCCAGAACTACGGCGAGGTGGAGGAGGACGACCCGTACCGCTACTACCAGCCCAACTACCCGGCCCCGCGGCCCGTGTCGCCCGACGACCCCGCGCTCACCCCAGACGGCGTCGACTTGAGGTCCCCCGGCGTCAGCCGCAGCGCGCGGAGCCCGGAGGGGGAGGAGCTGCGGGTCGGGCCGAAGAGGAGGCTAAAGAGAGGAGCGAGTAACTAACTGAGAGGAGGAGCCGATTGGAGGACGGAGGGCTGCCGGCTGTTTCCGATTGGACGGCGCGGAGCCGTTGTGGACTAATCAACAAGTGCCTGACGTAGAGGACTTCTTACGGACATTGTAGAGGGGACGGGGTGGGGGTTTCGGGTCGGGACCAACTCGTCAGTTGCGTGCTGTTTTCAGGGTAGCGAGCAGGCGAACGTCCTGTTTGTTTGTTGTTCACCTGGTTGGTTAAGTGCCTCCTCATTGTCCCGCGGGAAGATTCCCGAAGACGAGCAGCGCCGCCCCTTCGTTTCGACCCGCAGGTTACCCTCCAAATTGTGTTTTCACTAAACAACCACACACACACACACACACGAGCGTGCGTCAGTCGACGCCATCCGACCCTAAAACCCGAAACAAAGGAAACTCGTTTGGTTTTAAAGGCTCGCGATTTGTGCAACCAGGTGAAAAACAACAAACGCGGTTATTTATGTAAAGTGATGCATGTTTTTCTTTTCCAGTTACCCTGTGACGTAGCATTAGCCTGTTGTTTTAATTACAGTATTACGCTCACGCTAACACAAACAGCTGTTTATAAAGCTCTGTTTTTCTATTCGTCCGAGTCGAGCGCGGAGAAAACGGCGACTGGTTGACGACGTCCGCCGCCGCCGTTCACGTTTATCGATCGGGCTGGATTCGACTCATCGATCGGGCGCGGGGCGGGAGGAAGGTCGGGGCCTCGCTTTCTTTCCCTCCACCTCTCGAAAAGATGATTCCCGTTTCTCGGATCCGGCCGGAACTTGGAGCGCGGCCCTCCTCGCCGATCTTCGTCCCGGAGGAGCGCGAGGGGTCGGTTTTCCGCCTGCGGCTGCCGCGGTTCACGCAGAAAATCAAGGAAGTAACTTATTTTTTACTTGGTATTGATTTTTCTCACATCAATAAAACTGAAGTACAACCGTTACCTGCGTCGTGGTCTGTTTCGCTCGTCGGGTCATGTGACTGAACAGGAAGTGAGGCGGTGTCAAGTTTTATTTAGTGCCAGAGAAAGTATAATAATATGAACCCGTCAAGACGTGTGTGTAACCACCTGCTATCACATTACCTGCCCAGGTGAGCCCCCCCCCCCACACACACACACACAGCGCCCAGAGAAGTGACTCTCACCTGCACTCGACCTTTGACCTTTCCCTTCACGCAGAGCAGCTGTTTGACGTGCGGCACGGTGCTGCCCCCATGTGGCGGTGAGGAAGCACTACAGTGAAACCTGATTTAACAACAGAGCGTCTCTTAGGAATCTGTTTTTTATATATTTCTATAGGACGGTGTAATATAATGATAAAGAACTGTGGTGCAGAAAGGTCAAAGGTCAGATTTTCAGTTCTCGTGAATCTGGTGCAGTGATTTTATTTTTATTTATCATTCGCATCACGTGAAGTAAGAAACGGATTAAACGTGAGGAAGACTGGTTCATCTTCATCTTATTTATCACAGGAAAGGAAACCTGTTGAGAACCAGTCAAACCTGCACTGAGTGTGTGAGTGTGTGTGTGTGTGTGTGTGTGTTTGAGTGTGTGAGTGTGTGTGTGTGTGTGTGTTTGAGTGTGTGAGACGAGGTGCCGCTCGCTCACGTTCTCCCGGACCGGACCGTATCTGGAACCGTGGATCCGACACACGTGGTTCACGATCTATAGATCAGGTTTGAGCGGAGTCGCCGTGAAATGGGATCCACGTGAGCGACGCCCCTGAACGTCACGCGGCGCCGAGGTCGGATCTAATAAGCCCCGCGTCATGTGACCTCAGCGTCAGCTGACTCTGTGTGTGTGTGTTAATATGCAGAGCAGGTGAAGCAGCTCGATCTGAACAAACACAAAAACACACAAGAACAACAGAGGAGGCAGTCGAGCAGAACCACACTCACACACACTCACACACACACACACACACACACACACACACACACAGGGGTCGTGTGTAAACAGGTCGATGAAACTCAGAATCTGATAACACACACTGAATTAACACTGACACCGTGCTGAGTCACTGATGTTTGTAATTATTGACACTCGCTGTGTGTGTGTGCGTGCGTCTGTGTGTATGCGTGTGTGTGTGCGCGTGCGTCTGTGTGTATGCGTGTGTGTGTGTGTGTATGCGTGTGTGTGTGCGCGTGCGTCTGTGTGTATGCGTGTGTGTGTGTGTGTATGCGTGTGTGTGTGCGCGTGCGTTTGTGTGTTAATAATTAATCCTCAGTTCATTTGTATGGAAATGTGTCCAGACGGCGCCGCTCTCGTCCTCGTGATGAATAAAGCATCAGACGTGGAGCGAGGCAGGTGAGTCGCTGACGAGCACCAGCGAAGAGGCGAGCAGGTGACACCGCGGGGGGGGCAGCGTGTGATTGGACGGTTTGTGTCCCTCCAGTCCACACTGGTCCCAGGTGTCCAAACGAACCATGTCGGACTGCAGGAGACTTTCACTGTGGAATCAATTCTGTGTGTGTGTGTGTGTGTGTGTGTGTGTGTGTGTGTGTGTGTGTGTGTGTGTGTGTGTGTGTCTGTCTGTCTGTGTGTGTGTGTGTGTGTGTGTGTGTGTGTGTGTGTGTGTGTGTGTGTGTGTGTGTGTGTGTGTGTGTGTGTGTGTGTGTGTGTGTGTGTGTGTGTGTGTCTGTCTGTGTGTGTGTGTCTGTGTGTGTGTGTGTGTGTGTGTGTGTGTGTGTGTCTGTCTGTCTGTGTGTGTGTGTGTGTGTGTGTGTGTGTCTGTCGGTCTGTCTGTCTGTGTGTGTGTGTCTGTCTGTCTGTGTGTGTGTGTGTGTCTGTTTGCGTGCGTGCGTGTGTGTGTGTGTGTCTGTCTGTCTTGTGTGTGTGTGTGTGCGTGTGTGTGTGGTGTTGGTGGTGGTGGTGGTGGGGGCTCCGGGCCTCTGCAGCACCGCTGAACTCTGCCGACCTCGTGTCCCGGCCCAGAAAGTCAGAACCTCTTCAGAGGGATCGGAGCCAAAACAGTGGGCGGTGAAGAGAGAACACACACACACACACACACACACACACACCCCACATATATATATAACACCTGGGGGGGGCTCAGTGAGGAAGAAAGAAGAGGAGGTGATGATGCTGGACGGCTGGTCTGTCCTCACCTGTCCTCACCTGTCCTCACCTGTCCTGTGGGTCTCTTTGTCAAATCAGGAGACAGAGCTGCAGCACGCTTGTCTCTCTCTTTTTTAGGGGCGTTTGTTTTGTTTGTCAAACCTGCGCGTGGACGGGCGGAGACGCAGCGTCTCAGCGCGGAAACGAACCGTGACACCGAATAACGACTTTCATATTTTCTCTCATTTGATGAAAGCGGCTGCGAACACCCCCCACACACACACACACACACACACACTGCAGAAAGGTGAGTCTGTATCTTCGTGTGTGTGTTTGTTTCACGCTAAGTTTCACACAGACCATGGATTGTCCACTTCAGAGACACAATGAACAAACTTTCTCTCTTGTTTTGCCTCCGACCTTTTCTTCTATCCGCAGGAGTCGGTGACACTGACGGCTCTTGATTACTATTTTAAAGACTATTTTAAGCCTGGAGTGGTTCGGTTTTTAACTTTTGTTGCTAAGCGATGTTGGCCAAAACTCTGCTTATTGGCTAGAGCTGGCACTTTTTGCCTGGCAACATTACCTGATTGTGTATTCTGGAGACGCCGGCGAGAGCACAAAACTCTTCTGCAAAGACGGGCTCGGGCTGCGGGAAAGGAAAGGCCCCCGCGTCCCCCCCTCCCGGCTCGTCCCTGAACGCACCGTCACGTCCGAGCATGCGGATTAACCAGTGAGCTATAGATTAATGTAATCACCGTCAATCTGACTTTGGATGAACTCCTGGCTGTCTGCAGAGGCGGGCTGGCATGTGAGGTTGTATGTGTGTGTGTGTGTGTGTGTATGTGTGTGTGTTGGTGGGGTGGGGTGGGGTGGTGTGTGTGTGTGTGTGGGGGGGGGGGGGCATGCCATGTCAGGATGAGATGCATTCACTGGAGGTAATCTGAAAAACACCTGGTATGATGCTCAGCTCGCTCGTCTGAAAAAAGAGAAAACAGTTGGTCGGTCAATCGATCGATCAATCATGCTCTAATCAGCTCTATGTGGACCGATCAGCAGGTGAACGCGACAGGAAGTGGAGGACACGCACGAGGTCGGACCTGAAGCGGACGTCTCGCGCTTTAAAGAGCGGAACAGGTTGATTTTTCCTCTTCGGTCGGTGTAAACCCGTAAGGCTGCAGTACCGCCCCCCCGCCTGGAGGCGTCGCCCTCCGTCACCTTTTTATCCGCGGCGTGGCGCGGGATGTTTCCACACACACACACACACACACACACACACACACACACACACACACACACACACACACACACACACACACCTGCGGGTGATCCGCTCCGACAGGCCCGGTCATTACACACGAGGAGTCTGATGAAATGCAGCCATGGCGGGGGTGATGATGATGATGATGATGAAGCTCCAGTATCAAACAGGTGTTATAGAAAATTAACAGTTGCCCCCCCTCCTTTAAAAAAAAATTCCACGTTATTTTTCTTCGCGTGTTTAATGTTTCACTCCGGAACACGAGAACACAAACAAACAAACAAACAATAATAATAAAGGTGAGAGCTGACGTGTGCAGGTAACTCCTTATAAACTCCATATGTGAGCTCCTGCATTAACTTACGTGTGTGTGTGTGTGTGTGTGTGTGTGTGTGAGTGTGTGTGTGTGTGTGTGTGTGTGTGTGTGTGTGTGTGTGTGTGTGGGGGGGGACCAGGACGGATCAGGGCTGCAGCAGGGACATGGGGTGTGTGTGTGTGTGTGTGTGTGTGTGTGTGTGTGTGTGTGTGTGTAGGCGGCGGAGGAGCGGGGGGCGGGGGGGCACGGCTGCAACATGCCTGCGCCTCTCCGCCGCAACCCGACCCAGCCGGTGCCAGCGGGTCCGGGGCTGCTCCGCCGCCGCCGCCGTCGCCCTCCTCCTCCTCCTCCTCCTCCAACTTTTCTGTGCATTTTCCCGCGTCACCTGCGCCGCGAGACGTAAATCTGGCATCCTATGCAAATGTATGCTGACGTAAAAGATCATGTGGTTTTCGTCGTCGATCCCCCCTATGAGCAACGAGGAGGCTCTTTTTTTTCTCCTTCTCCCGACTGTTGTCTTTAGGTTAGCTATGCTACAATCTTTACTGTGCCCAGCGCTAGCTATATGCGCCCCGCACCGCACCACTCTGGATATCCGGGAATAAGCAACTTCCAGCCGGCCGCCCCCCGCAGCCCGACGCGCCGCACAGGTAGGAACGCGGAGAGGGGGTGTGTGTATGTGTGTGCGCGTATGTGTGTGTATGTATGTATGTGTGTGTGTCTGTGTGTGTGTGGGGGGGAACTTCTCCCCTTTTTTTCCCTCTTACCCCCCAAAAACTCCCGCGGTGAGATTCTGACCGAAGTGACCGCAAAAGTGAAGTTGTCGAAGCGGGCTGGCTGCAGCCGGACTAGCCGCCTGCCTGGCTGGGTCCTCCCGGGGCTGCTGCTGCTGCCGCCGCCGCCGCCGGTGGTGGTGGTGGTGCCCGTCCCCCCTCCATCAGAGTGGGACTCACCTTGTTAGCACCCAGCGGACCCCCCCGGCGGCCAAACTGGGATTCAAACTGCGGGAGACACCCGGCTGTCAGGGCAACTTTAGTTGCCTGCTCCGGGGTTGGATTCGGGGGCAGTTGTCAGGCGAGCGAATGTCAACCGTTGTTTTTTGCCAACTTTTGCCGCCCCCCTCCTGCCCCGTCCCCCGCCACCACCACCACCACCACCAGCCCCGGGGAAAGTGCACATAATAAATATATTAGCCCGCGGAGCTAGCCGTTAGCCAGTTAGCCCCCCCTTTGCTAATGACCCGGCGAAGCTAAGTGCTTTAGCTTTAGCCTCCACCGCGGCAGCGGCGGCTCGAAACGTGGCTGCCGCCTCTGGATGCTTTCACGTCGGCGTTTGTTTTGGCCGGCTCCCCCCCTTCTCTCCAACCACCACCACCACCTCACTCCTCCGCAGCCCCTCTCCGCTCCCCCCCTCCCCTCTCGCCGCCGAGCCGAGCCGAGCCGAGCTGGCCCCGACTCGCGCGGACCGAGTCCCGGCGTGTGGCGGTGTCGCGGGTCGGGGGAGCCCGCTCGGTTCACGCGGGGCTAGCTAGCAGACAGCGCGTCTGGCTGCCCGGGTCATCTGAGGTGAAGCGCGGCGTCGGCGGCGCCGCTTCCCCGCAGGACCACAACCACGAGCTCGGATGTGAAAACCCAGAACCGGACGGTCGGTGCCCGGTACCGGCCGGTTAGTTTGGGATTTATACAGTTTTTTGGTGGTTTGTTTATTCGTGTTGTTGTTGTTGTTGTTTGTGATTTTTTTTTTTATAAACCGCTCCGTGTAAACACACACGAACCGGTGTGTCGAGTCCGGTTCGTTCGGTCGAGTCCGGTTCGTTCGGTCGAGTCCGGTCCGGTTTAACGGCACATACGACGGGTTCGGGCGGCTGGTTCCGGCTCGGAGGGGAGCGGGACCAACCGGGTTGCCAGTTTGGTGAACAGACGTCGGTTAATGGCAGACCGGTGTGTGTGTGTGTGTGTGTGTGTGTGTGTGTGTGTGTGTGTGTGTGTGTGCGTGTGTGTGTGTGCGTGTGCGTGTGTGTTTTTATTTATGCTGGTTTGTACAGAAACAAGCTGAACTGGTTTGTTTAATCCCACACTGGTGTGGACCGGGTTCATACGCACCTAGTTTAAATCAGCTGGATGAAGTTTACGTGTTGGTGTGTGTGTGTGTGTGTGTGTTGACCCAGATTGTGCAGCTCCTGGTGTGTTGTGTGTTGTCGTTCCTCTCCTCATGGTTCTGCTTATAATAAATCAAACTTTGCTGCGGGTTCGCCCGGTTCATGTTCACCGACCCGATTTCTCTGCACAGAATCCCGTTACGTAAAATCATGAATAATGAGGTGTGTGTGTGTGTGTGTGCCCTGCGAGCCCACGTTTGTGTGTGTGTGTGTGTGCAGTGACAGCAGCTGCAAGAGGAGAAAGGGGGGAAAAAAATCCCCGTGACCTCTGACCTCTGTTGGTTAAGTTTGTGTTTCTTCCTCCCTGTTGTTCTCGTGCGACCCCCCCCCCTCACTGAGGAGGTTCAGGTGAACAGGTGTGGCACACACACACACACACACACACACACACACACACACACACACACATTCCTGTCAGCGTGACGGAGCTGTGTCTTGGCTCATCCTTCATCCTTCCTCCTCTTCCTCTTCCTCCCCAGTTGACCGTGTGGCTCTTGTTTAAAGTGTGTCAGATTATTTTTTTAATATCCCCCCCCCCGCCTGTTCTGGCTTATAATCACATTTCCTTTTAACGTCGAGCGACTTTTTTGTTTTTTGTCTCGCATGCGGCTGCCATTGTGTCGGCGCCGTGTCAGGCTTTTTAATCCTATGATATGGATGCAGGGATCAGTCAGTCATGCTGCCAGTCTGCGGATCACACACACACACACACACACACACACACTCAGACACACACACACACACACACACACACACACACACACTCTCACTTCTTCCTCTTCCCGCTCTGACACGCTGCTATTTCTCTGACAACACTCACACACATTTTGTCGCTTCCTGGAGAAATGCAGCTGTGATTTGCTGCTGCCACCTGACCCCCCCCCCACACACACACACACACACACACACACACACACACACACACACACTCACACTGTGCAGCTTTTATTTCACCGTTTAGTCCGTACACATCATTGGTTTTATCACTGAAAATCGCAGCGTGTTTGTTTTTTATTTTTATTATTATTATTATTATTATTATTATTATTATTATTAATATTATTATTTGTGGCCATTGAGATGGAGCCGTCCTGGTTCTGTTTCGCCCTCGGTGGCATTCAGTCAGGAGGGTTTATGACACACACACACACACACGCAGACACACACACACTTTGTCGCTCCGTCAAACTGCTATTTATTTCACACACATGCAGAAAGCATGCATGACAGCTGCATCTAACACACACACACACACACACACACGTATTTACAGTGCTTTGTGAAATAGTGTGTGTGATAGAATGTGCCAGGTTGTGTGTGAGTGAGTGAAGTGGCAGTGATTTTAGTGTGTGTGTGTGTGTGTGTGTGTGTGTCGTAGTGTCCACCCCTCCCTCGCTGCTGGAGCTCTTCACGGGGAAACTCGACACGCACACACACACACACACACACACACACACAGGCAGACACACACACACACTTGCTGTACTGGATCTGCACGGCTGCTGTTGGCCCAGACCCACCTTCCACGTCGACGGGGAGAGTTTGTGTGAACATGAACCCCCCCACATACACACATACACACACACACACACACACACACACACACACACACATGCACGCACACACACATTAAGCAAGCTCTTATTCTGGCATCCAGTACTTTTGCATCGATCCGACAGATTTCGCTGCCGGTCCTGGTTCTGGTTCTGGTTCTGGTTCTTGTCGTATTTTTTGCAGCGTGAAATCAGATTTGGGTTTGAAGTGAAGATGGTTCAGATAATCCTCAGACGTGGTTCTGCTCCCGACCCCGGCCCGTTTCCTCCAAACTCTGTCACTTATTTATTCATGTTTCCACACTTCCTGTAACGCAGCGAGAGACGAGTGTTTTATTATTATTATAATAATAATAATAATATTATTATTATTATTATTTATCAATAATAAACAGATCAATCTGAGGATTCTGCATCTGTACGCTTCTGTCTGAATCTCTGCTCGATCAGTCGATTGATTGATTGATTGATCCTTATTTTCAGTCGAACAAACGTCCGGCTGGAGAAAGCGCTCGCAGCGCCGGTTCAAACAGACGCGCTCGAATGCAACACGTTGATCTTTGTCTCATATAAAAATCAATATATCAATCAATCTGATGGGAGGATGCTGATCAGTTCTGCTGTCGTGTCATTGATCAGTCGGAGGGTGTGTGTGTGTGTGTGTGTATGTGTGTGTTGCTCAAAGCTTCAGCTCGCTGGTTTGGTCCACGATGACGATGGCGATGATGATGATGATGATGATGATGATGATGATGATGATGATGACGAGTGGCTCCTGGTTCTGTAACTAACGCGGCGCAGGAAGTGGGCGTGGTCTAATTTCAGATGAAGCGGCTGTTTGTTTTATTCATGGGGGGGGGCTGGAGTGTGTGTCACTCTCCGACTCCACACACTCCAGTGACCCACACAGTGAGACACACACACACACACACACACACACATTTATCCAGAGACTGAGCACGCCCCCCCCCTTTTACTCATCAGCATCCTCATTGATATTCATATGTTTCCTGGCGTCCACAGCTGGGGGCAGTGTGTGTGTGTGTGTGTGTGTGTGTGTGTGTGTGGGTGGGGCTGCCTTGCTCAACAGAACTACGCATCATCGTCTTCATATGTAATTTACATTCTTATTGTAATAATCATGTAACAATTATATAATATATAATCATATATTATTACATTTATAATAATTGTAATAATAATCTTATCTTATAATTCAATGATTCTTAGATCCTTTATTTTGTCCATAAACTGGTTTTACAGCGAGGTCCCGCCCATCCTCCCGCCCCGGCCAATCACGGGGCTCAGCTCGGCTGTCAGTCATGACGTGTTTCCCTCGGCTCAGATTCATATTCCATACCTTCATTTTTAATGTGGACTGAAACATTTTAATGGGGGAGCGGCTGCTAGCGAAGCGTACAGCTAATGCTAGCGAGGTGTCAGGGCTAATGCTAGCGAGGTGTATCGGCTAATGCTAGCAAGTTGGAGGGGCGAATGCTAGCGAGGTGTATTGGCTAATGCTAGTGAGTTGGAGGGGCTAATGCTAGCAAGTGGCTGTGCTAATGCTAATGCTAGCAGCGAGTCAGGTTCAGGAACTGTTATGAGACCATGGAGGGTCGTGTGTTATCTTAAGGTGGGAGGCAGGACTGACCTAGGGGGTAAAAGCTGAAACAGTGTGTGTGTGTGTGTGTGTGTGTGTGAGTGTGTGTGTGTGTGTGTGTGTGTGTGTGTGTGTGTGTGTGACTAGCGGGTTCCTGTCCTTAAATCACGCAGGTGCAGTTAAACCGAGGCCGTACGTGTCACCTGTGTGATGTCATGTCGTCACCGCTCTCACACACACACACACACACACACACACACATTATGACCCAACACGTCTGATCTACACATCACTCGCCCCGTTTACACCAGTTGTCGGTCTGTGTGTGTGTGTATGCAGGTCAGTGTACTGCAGGTATTTGTCATAGTGACCTCTTTCTCCGTCTGGCGCCGCCACAGAGTGTGCGTGTGCGTGTGCGTTTGCTTGTGTGTGTGTGTGTGTGTGTGTGTGTGTGTGTGTGTGTGTGTGTGTGTGTGTGTGTGTGTGTGTGTGCGTGTGCCCCGGTGGCTCGCTGCCCCTACGTTAATATTTCACCGTGAGTTTGGATGAAACACACGAGCATCTCACTTTGTTAGAGCCAGTGATGTCACAGGAAGTAGGTGCTTTTCAAAATAAGAGCCCCCCTCAGTCTCAAACAGAAGGTGGAACCTGATTGGCTGAAGAGGCAGCAGACGTACAAAGAGGACATGGAACAGGAAAAGTTTAGCTTGGGAGACGTCGCACACGACTTTGTGTTTCCGACCACGTTGTGCGTCTCTGTGTCATTGTTAACGCTGTCTGTGCTTCATTACACAGTGTGTGTGTGTGTGTGTGTGTGTGTGTGTGTGGGGGAGCTGGGACAGGACGCCATATGTAAACCTGGAACACGACGCTGTCCAACACAAACACGTTTTCTACCTTTTTGTTGCTGCGAGTATGTGTGCGTGTGCGTGTGTGTGTGTTGCTTCTTTAATGTGGTAGAAAGTTCCATGTTTCGGTGACGCGTGGACGAGGCGTGAACCGCGGGGACTATTTTTAGGCGTAGGCGGTGGCACGGGGCTTGCGCCATCCTGCCGTTCCCCCGCCTGAGTCACCACCGCGACAGGAAGTGAACCTCAGTGTGTGTGTGTGTGTGTGTGTGTGTGTGTGTGTGTGTGAGAGCGAGCAGATGGTTTGTCCAAACTCGCCAAACGGCGTTTGTTTAACTCGGAGCGGCTGGTGTTCTGCCAGCAGAACCTGCCAGATGTAACCAAACGGAACCGGTTCTGCCGGCCCGGCGACACCAGCCGCTCGTTAGCGAGAGGAACGCCCGCAGTGAAACTTTATTTGTACTGTTCACCTGCAGGTGCTCGCAGGGCCGGTTCTGTTCGCTTAATGTTCCCTTCTCCTCTTGTTAACCCCCCCCACACACACACTGTTGACCTTTGACCTCTGTGACTGGGTCTGAAGCCTCATTAGGAGCTGGTCTGGTTCTGGTTCTGGTTCTGTGTGGGGTGACTGGCTGCGTGTGAACGTGACCGCACCGGACTCGTGCACAAGGCGCCATCTTGGATCTGGTCACGTGAGCGTGTCGGTCCGCAACTTCCTGTCGTTTGACTTCACACCTGTTTGTTCCTTCCTGGGAACGCTCCAGAACCGTGTGAGGTCCTGGTCCTGGATGGTCCTGGTTCTGGACGGCCCTGGACGGTCCTGGTCCTGGATGGCCCTGGTCCTTGAGGAGGATTTGAGCGTTGGGTCGGGTGTGAAACCTGAACCGAAGCGTCAGGACACCCCCCCCCCCCTTCCTCTTCCTCCTCTTCTCTGCCATCTACACCCCCCCCCCGTTTCCCACAGTTCCTTGCTTCACCTATTGAACCCGGTCACCAGCCCGGGAATGGAGGGGGGGAACGGCAGGAATGTGGATCCCGCTTCCAGCCAGAAACACAAAACAAGGAAGGCCCCGCCCCCTCGGGGCCCGGCCTCGCGCTCATTGGCTGAGAGCCGCGGCCCGACCGCGGCTCCTCCGTCTTCACCCCTCGCTGCTCCTCCAGCCAATCTGAGCTGCCGGCCTGTGTGTGTGTGTGTGTGTGTGTGTGTGTGTGTGTGTGTGTCCTCGCTCTGATCCTCAACGATGTCCTGAGTCCCGCCCGGTTTCACCAGGGGCATTGTGGGATAATTAGCGTGCAGCTCAGGTCGCTGGTGCGTGTTTGCTGCCGCCACCGCGTTGTGTCGCCGCTAAAGTGTCGGCCAAGTTCCTACACACGCTATTATTAGACTCCACTTCATCCTACAGCGGGGTGTGTGTGTGTGTGTGTGTGTGTGTGTGTGTGTGTGTGTGTGTGTGTGGGGTGGGCATAGAGATAAGCTGAGTCGGCCCTCCTCTTTTTAATGTCACAGACGTGTAGCTCTGATGGGAGGAGGTCAAAGGTGAAGGGGTGTGTGTGTGTGTGTGTGTGTGTGTGTGTGTGTGTGCGCGCGTGTGTGTGCGCTGGCCCGGCCGCTGAGGGATTTGGACCCGGGGCCGTGCTCTGAATTCCTGCCTCAGTTCCAGTCTCTCTTCTGCATGAAAACAGGTTTTTCCGCGGAAACAGGATCCGGAAAGTATCCGAGGGTCCCGCCCCCCCCAGTAATAAAAACCAGCTGCTGGTCCAGAATCCTGGGATTTAAACTTTATTTAAACTGTCTGTTTGCATCACGGGGTTTTTGGTGATGCGTGTGGGTCAGAACCGGGCCGGTCGGGTTCTGGACGAGCGTGTGCAGATGCTGCTTTTAGAGAAGCGTGAGACAGGTTGGACGTTCCCCCCCGACCCGTCCTGGGGTTCTGTTCTGGTTCTGGTCCGGACCGACCGCTGCCTCGTTAATGAGCTGATTATTATGAAGCGATGTGAAAACATCTCACATCCAAACAGAAACACTCGTGCCAGGAGGCGGTTTGTCTCCCCGGTGCCGTGGCTGATTTTTAAAGTGGGGGGGGGCAAACTGTTGAAACGGCGAGGAGTTGCCGGAGCTGCCCCCCCAGGTTTGTGGTGGGGAGGAGAGAGGGATTGGGTCCATTCATCTGCATCTTATTTGAATTTCCTGCTTGCATAATTCCCGGGTTAATGGGGAACGGATCGGCACCGCCACAGCTGTTTCGCCTTTCCTGCCTGGCAAGAGCACCGCTCGCACAGCGAGGGGGGGGAGGAGGGGGGCGGGGGGGGCAGGGGGGAGAGGGGGAGGAGGGGGGGGGGGGCAGGGGAGGGGGGGGGAAAAAGGAGGGGGAGAAGAAAAAAATCTGCAAGTCATGTGGTGCAGAAATACAGTACAAACAATGTGTGATCCCCTGGAGGGGGAGGAGGAGGAGGAGGAGGAGGAGGAGGAGGAGGAGGAGGAGGAGGAGGAGGAGGAGGAGGAGGAGGAGGAGGAGGAGGAGGAGGAGAGGAGGAGGAGGAGGAGGAGGAGGAGGAGGAGGAGGAGGAGGAGGAGGAGGAGGAGGAGGAGGAGGAGGAGGAGGAGGAGCAGGAGGAGGAGGAGGAGGAGGAGGAGGAGGAGGGGGAGGTTGGGACTGAAACAGCCACTCGTTCCCTGCCCTGCATGTACGCACCCTGTAACAGCACCACACCCCCAGACCCACAGTGTGTGTGTGTGTGTGTGTGTGTGTGTGTGTGTGTGTGTGTGTGTGTGTGTGTCTGAAAATGAGCTGGGTGGATCAATGGGACGATTGATGAGTGATGAGGTTACAATAGGTGTTCATGTTCAAGAGCTGAGTCACCTGGTGGGCTCAGGTCAGGTGGAGTCGATGATCTTAACAGAACCAGGCTGATCCAAATCCAGATCCATTCACTTCTTTCCTCCTGACAAATGCAGCGTCTTCATCTGCAGCCATGGCAACCAAACACCTCCATCATCATCATCATCATGACCATCATCACCATCATCATCATCATCATCATCATCATCACCCCCCCCCCATGCAGCCTCCATATATTTCAAAGCTGCAGGAATTTGTCTGTGACTCTGGAGCTTCAGCATTACCGCGGCGTGAGGAGGGGGAGGGGACAGCTGGACCGCACACATGATGCAAACGCACCGCAACACGTGCAACGCACACGCACAGACACGCAAAGACACATACAGACACATACAGACACACACAGACACATACAGACACGCACAGACACGCAAAGACACACACAGACACGCACAGACACGCAAAGACACATACAGGCACACGGTGTGTGGACAGCAGAGGACGCACTGATTATCATTCACCCACTGGAGGACAAACACTGAACTGTCCCTTTAAGTGACATGCACACACACACACACACACACACACACACACAGTCCCAGGGCAGAGTGGGTCGGGATCAGGATGGTGATGGATGGAGGATGAGGTCAGTCCTGAGGGGGGTCCAGACGAGGGGACCTGTTGTTCTGTCTGATGATCTCATCCACACACACACACACACACACACACACATAGACAGAGACACACAGACACACACACACACACACACACACACACACCGCTGGTGATTCCCTCTCCAGAGACGCGTCCTAACGTTCAGATGTTCTTACCAAAGTAAGGTTTGACCTTTCAAAATAAAAGTTTCTTTCTTTGGTCGTTCATCAGCTGAGCATTGATCCACACAGAGAAGTGCTGAGTGTGTGAGTGTGTGAGTGTGTGAGTGTGTGAGTGTGTGTGTTCTCCACAATGACTCATCGCTTTAAGGTCAAAGTTGAGAATTAATTGAAGTCGATGGAAACCTGAGCACAGCACTAAAATACACACACACACACACACATCAACAACAAGCAGTGTGTGTGTGACCTGGGTCAGGTCACATGACGGGCCGCCCGTCTCCATTTGGCTCCAGGCAGGAAGTGAAATCAGGTAGAAGTTGGGTACGCGGCGTTGCGTTCGCACAGCGCGTCGACTTTTTGCCGTCATCGTCTTTTGGCTCACGTTACCACGGCAACCACACTGCCTGCTTCTTCTTCTTCTTCTTCTTTTTGGAGGGGTTCGAACTGCTGCTTCACACACCCACACACACACACACACACACACACACTCTGACCCCCCCTCTTTGTTCTGTGCTGTCAGATCCCGCAGGAGATTACCCAGAGTGCCGCTGGCCCGAGGATCGTCCAGTCGGGAGAGAGAGGAGCAGCAGAGACAAGTCGAGCCAGAGCCTGAGGAGGAGGCGGAGCCTCTGGAAGCCCCTCCCCCATTCGCTGAAGCCCCTCCCCTCTGAGGAAGTGCAGTGAGTACGACTTTTTCGTTGTCATCGGGAGACCTGAAAGTCAGCCGCCTTTTACTTTGAAACGCCTTAACGCAGCTTCCTGCGGTTTGCCGGCTTCACGCCACGCTGTGTCGCCATGACGTCGGGACACATGCTCGCCATCACCTGACTACGGCTCGCACCTGGTGGGCGGGTTAGCCGAGGCTGCTGGGTGAGAGAGCTGCGTGTGGAGACGGAGGCGTGTTGGGTTTGTCCTCAGTCAGAGGAGGAGGAGAAAATGTGTGTGAAAGTGTGTGTGCGCGTGTGCGTGCGCGTGTGTGTGTGTGTGTGTGTGTGTGTGTGTGTGTGTGTGTGTGTGTGTGTGTGTGTGTGTGTGTGTGTGTGTGTGTGTGTGTGCGTGTGTGTGTGTGTGTTTGTGGACCTCAGCTGGACCCAGCGTGTGCGGTTCAGCAGATTGCGGCCTCTGGTTCTGATTGGCGTTGAAGGATCTTAAAGGAAAACTCCACCGAAAAAATCAGGTTTGAAAACGCAGGACCGGACTGTGATCCGGTTCTGATGAAGGGTCCGACCTGCCGAACCGGACCCCCAGAACTAGGGAGGGAACCGGTTCTCGGCCGGCGCTGGAGATGCGCGTCTCAGCGCGAGGCTCAGAAAGCCCGAACGGCCCGAGCCAAAAAATGTTCACCAGCGCTTGGCTGCAGTCCAGTCGGCTTCTTTCAGCGGTTCCCTGGGCCCGGTCCAGCCTGCGGGCCGCTGCCAGGCGCCGCCGGGCGCTCGCGAAGGTTTCCGCGTTACCGAAACGGGCTGCGCCGGAGCTCCGGGGTGGAGCGCTGGCGCTGCCAGGACCGACGGCAGCGGGTCGCGCACGGGTCACCCCTGCTAAAAATACGCGCGGCGGAGGAGGTGCGGGGCGTCCGCGGGTCGGGCCGCGCCGTGACCCGACGTCGGCGGACGCTCGGGCGTTACCCGTCACGGGTGAACGCGCCGAGAGGAGCGTGGGAGAGGATGAGTCACACACCTGAGGAGGAGGCGTACGTGTGGGCTCTGTTTGCTTTGTGTGTCTTTGTGTTCTCGTGGTTGTTGTCGGTGATTCACCTGCTGTTGCGTTTATCTTCTCAGGGTGTGTGTGTGTGTGTGTGTGTGTGCGCGTGTGTGTGTGCGCGTGTGTGGGTGTTCAGAGTTGACTGTGTTCTTCTTTTGCAAAGTTTTGACCAGATCCTGAATCTGTAGAGCTGCGCACATGATCAGTGAGGTGTGTGTGTGTGTGTGTGTGTGTGTGTGTGTGTGTGTGTGTGTGTGTGTGTGTGTGTGTGTGTGTGTGTGTGTGTGTGTGTGTGTGTGTGTGTGTGTGCGTGCGTGTGCGTGCGTGCGTGGCGTGTGTGTGTGTGTGTGTGCGTGTGTCTCTCTCTTTCAACTCTTCTTCAACACCATGTTCATGTTGGACATCGTGATCCATTTAGAAGAGAAAACATCAGGAAGTGGGGGAGGTTTGGGAGGCGTGGCTACAGTGTGATTGACAGGTAGCTCTCAGCGGTCAGCTCCGCCCCTGTCATCCAAATATGGTCACGTCCAGCTTTCAAAAGACCAGGACTGCTGTGTCTGGAAAAAAAAACGGACTCTTCTGGAGACTTGGGTTAAAGATCTGGTCTCTGGAGGTCCAAGTCCTCACCCCCAACCCCTCCCACCCCCCACCCCCCTCACAGAAACATCCATTAAAGATGCCCCCCCCCCCCAGCACTCACGCTGCAGTTTATCCAGCTTCACGTAATTGAGGCTGTGATGAAGTCAAGTGTTTTTCAGAGTAATGAGCCACACACACACACACACACACAAACACACACACACACACACACACACACACACGCACACACACACACACGTGCTCCAGAGATATTCCTCAAAACACATTCCTGGATTGATTTTTTTTCGGGGGGGTCGACATGTTTTTAGGAGCTGAAGCGAAAGCAGAGACGGAGATTTTAAAGGAAGGTAATCCAATTAGTGCTGGGGTGTGTGTGTGTGTGTGAGTGTGTGTGAGTGTGTGTGAGGGGGGGGCCGCCCGACCTGAAAGTTGAGCCCGTCTGCTTAATGATCAGCAGCGTTTTACTGCATTCATCAGAGGTTAGACAGCGACTTCATCAGGAAGAGGAGGACACAAGTAAACAACAACAACAAGTAAACAACAACAACAGCCATGAATTCACTCATGAGGAACATGGAGGTGTGTATCCTCTCTGCTGTTGCATTGTGGGAAACATAGGATCCAGCACCTCCCACGTTCTGTGCAGTAATAAATCCCAGCGGCGGCCCTTTAAGTGACACCCCCCCGATCACATGTCCGGTCCAGGTCACGTGACTAACGAGGAAGTGGAGGGATGAATGGAGGAGAGGCAGGTTGAAGCGTAGGTGTTTCCTCCGGAGCGTCTCAGCCGGACGCCCGCTGTGATGCAATCTGCTGCGAGCCGAGAGGAAGACACCGGCCAAGACGGCAGGCGGCGGCGGCGGCGGATTCCCCGACCCCGGGGCTTACGGAACACCTGCAGGTTCTCGCGAGCGCACACGTCCACGTTCGCCGAGCGACGGCGCCAGGAGCGCAGTCTGCTGCCTGGTCCCGTGTCGCCGCTCGCAGATGGGCTTTCCGTGGCGTCCAGCGTCCGGCCCGCTTACGGTTTTGCAGAACCCGCAGGAAGCAGATTGGAACAGAACCGCCCATGGGGGGTGTGCGTTTGTGCGGAGGACTTTGTGTTGCCGTTGTGTAATCGTGACGACTGGAGCTGGTTTGGGTCGAACGGCGCCGACCTCCTCAGAACACAGAACAATACGAGCACAGACCGAGCCACTTGGGCCGCGGCGCCATCTGTGCAGCATTACCCCCCCCACACACACACACACACCCCATCAGGGCTGCGTGAATTCCTCCCCAAGGCTTGAAACAACAGTCGGACCGGCACCGAGGTTCTGTGTGTGCGGGCCTGAACGCTGTTACACAACCGCTGACGTATATTTACAATCGCACAAACCTGTCGGAACCGAGCCTCCGGCGCCCCCAGGGCCCGCGGCCTGGACGGGATTCGTCCGCTCCCGGGCGTTTGGGTCCGGATGAACTCGAGCCGGTACCGGCCGCAAACTGCGGGTCGAAGTCCGGGTTTGGCCAGAACCCGCCTCCTCCGCGCTGCGTTCAGGCTCGGGCCGGAGCGCGGGAGCTGGCGGCGCCGACATCTGCGCAGCATTACGCTTTGTTAATCTTCTCCGAGAGGCCAGCGCCCGTTTCCTCTGTAACGTCTCTGGGGGGGGGTCGGTGGGTTCGCTCCATTCGCTTGACGGCGTCGTCCTGCGGCTGAGACGTCGGCGAGCGGGACGCCGTGCGGCGTGCTCTTTAGCGTTAGCCGTCGCTAACGCCTGACGGGAGCTGGAGTTTAACGGGGAACCTGGCGTGGGACCGCAGGCCGGATTCTGC
>JAFBJZ010000646.1:407500-430000 GCA_016785225.1 Psettodes erumei | reverse complement strand
CGTTTGCTCGGACCCGGCGCTCGCGGTGAGACGACAGCGTCGCCTCCACCTGCGTCGCTGTCGGCGACAGAACCGCACCGTCGCCGCGGCACAGCCATCTTGTTTGGAGAGGAGCGCTTGACTTGGTGTGTGTGTGGAGCCTATAACTCACCCACCATCTTGTTTGGAGAGTGAGTGTGTGTGAATATTTTGGCCGTAGTCGAGGTGTGTGTGTGTGTGTGTGTGTGTGTGTGTGTGTGTGTGTGTGTGTGTGTGTGTGTGTGTGTGTGTGTGTGTGTGTGTGTGTGTGTGTGTGTGTACATTTGAGTACGAGGAGTCGTGCTGTAAAGCTGCTCGTCCGGCCACGGCCAATGTCAACAGCCGAGCGCATAACTTCCCATGAGCCTTTTCCCCTAGAAGGTAACTGGAAGGCTCTCCATACGACTCAGTGTGTGTGTGTGTGTGTGTGTGTGTGTGTGTGTCTTCTCACACTCATTCGTCAGTGTGTCCCCATGCTGTGTGTGTGTGTGTGTTTATATGCATCCTGATGTCTTCCTGCTTTGCACTCATGGGGGCATTTCTTCATGCTGCGTGTGTGTGTTTTTGGTTTTAATGCACGTGCACACATGGCATGAAGTCGCACACAGACACACACAGACACACACACAGCCTTGACAACACACTCTGCAGCATCACGTGCACAAAGTGTGTTCAAAGAACAGCACATACCAGCACAGGTACAGTTGTTGTGTTTGCGTGTGTGTGTGTGTGTGTGTGTGTGTGTGTGTGTGTGTGTGTGTGTAGCACAGTGCAGTCGTGCAGAGTGGCGGCTCTAATGCGATTACGTCCCTTGTCTCCGTGCAGAACTGATAAGGTATTAGAGGGCGGGCCGTGATGAGATTTAAATTAATTCAGCCTCCATTCAAATTCACCATGAGATGAGCTGCCCCCCTCCCTCCCCCCTCTTCCCCCCTCCCTCCCTCCCTCCCTCCTTTCTTCTGCTCCTCTTTCCCTCCGTCTCGTGACACTCCTCCCTCCTTTAATCCCTCGTCCTCCTGAGTAATCTCCTCCTTCCTTTCTCCCCTCTCTGCTGTCCTTCATGTTTCCTTCATTCCTCCCCCGTCTCATTTCCTGCCCCTCCCTCCTCCTCCTCCTCCTCCTCTCCTCTCTCCTTTACTTAGGGAGGGGTCTTCCCTCCTTCCTTCCCTCCTTAATCGCTCCTGTCAATCCAGTTTGAGTCTTCTTCCTTCCTTCCTTCCCTCCTCATGTAAAACCTCATCTTCTCTCCTCCTTCCTCACTTCCTTCCCTCAACTCCCCCCTCTTCTCCTCCTGCCTGAGTCACCCCCTCCCACCCCCGTCTGCCCCCCCCCTTCTTTAACAAAACATTTAACCAAATTGTGTGTGTGTGTGTGTGTGTGTGTGTGTGTGTGTGTGTGTGTGTGTGTGTGCGAGCACCCCAAGGTGCTTCCCATTGCTCGTGCATGCATATTAATGTGTACATGTTTGTGTTCCTCGGTGCCTCGCTGTGTGTGTGTGTGTGTGTGTGTGTGTGTGTGTGTGTGTGTGTGTGTGTGTGTGTGTGTGTGTGTGTGTGTGTGTGTGTGTGTGTGTGTGTGTGTGTGTGTGTGTGTGTGTGTGTGTGTGTGTGTGTGTGTGTGTGTGTGCGTGTGTGTGTGTGTGTGTTGGTAACAGCCGGCGGCAGCGCTGCCGTCAGGACACACTCAGCAGGTTGTCGTCGCACATGACATTTGATTTTATTTTTTCAGTGAAAGTATTTCAGGTTGTTCGTTTTTTTTTTGGGGGGGTCAGAGATCAAAGGGCCGTGTGTCGTGACGGGGGGGGTGTGACATCACGTCGTCCGACATCAGCGTGAAAACCAGAAATTATTTTTTTTTCACCCAAAAATCCTGCGGACGGCGACAATTAGTAAATGACTCAATTTGCATATTCATAATCACTTTATTTTGATTAAAACAGCTCAAACGAGGAAACACCCCCACACACACACACACTCCACCACCACCACCCCACCCCACCCTCCGGCCCCCCCCAAAACGGCTGGAGCAACAGGAAACAAAACCGAAGCTCGTCAACGACACACACCTGGAAATCAAACATCCGGAGTGTCGTTAGGTTGTCGCAGGTGAACGGCGTCATTGAGGGAACGGGCCTGGTCCTGGGTCGGTTCTGGTCCCCCCACACACACACACACACACACACACACACACACACACCTCCACCCCCTGACCCCCTGCAGTGAAACCTGCAGGTCGCAGCTGACGGATGTGGCGGGGGGTGGGGGTGTGTCCTCCTGTTAGTTTAAAACCTGATGTGGGTATGAGTGTGTGTGTGTGTGTGTGTGTGTGCAGGTATCCCCGCATCATGAAACAGGATGTGGTGTTGTCTGTGTGTCTCCATCACCTGCCCCCCCCCCCCTTCATTTGTGCTCAAATCAAAACCATATTTGTTTGTCTCCCCCCTCACCGGTGATTATTTATTCACCTTTCATTTCCTTTATTTAACTTTGATTTCCCTGGGGGGGGCTTCCATTGGAGGACCCCCCACCCCCACCCTGTGTGGCCACGCCTCCTCTGACCTCTGACCCTCCCCAGTTTATGTTCGGGCTGAGTCATAAACAATGAGCGGAGCGAGTGGAAGAAATAAAAATGAACGAACACGAAGCGAGAGCGAGCGAATAGATGGGGGGGGGGCGGCTGTGAAATCACCGCAATCAGAGCATCGGCAATATCCGATTAATTCACGCACGAATAAACAATATTCTGAATATTTCGGCGTGGCGTAATCCTGGCGTTACCGTGGAAACGGAGTCCGGGAGAGCGCCGCGGTAAACAAGATAAGGTGAGCGCGCGCCTCGGCATCCCGGCTAATCTGGGCCGCGCATCTCTCTCCGGTTCCTCGTAAGCCAGACGGGAGCGCCGGTCCGAGTTATTGCCGACGAGGTAATGTGTTTACAAGCAGCCAATCAAATCCAATATTAAAAAATAAACAGATACCTGAGCGGCGCAGGTAATAATTAGATATGGACGTGCGTGGACCCGGGCGGAGATGGCTCCCAGTCCGCTCCGATGGAGATAAGCCCCCCCCCGCCCCGCCAAATGAGAAAGGCCTTTGTTGTTTATGTGACGGCGCACGAAGGTGGACAAATGAAACACGCCAAAGTTTTTACATTTGCGTTGCTACGTGACGAGCTGCAGAGGTCGGACGTCTCTTCTTCTTCTTCTGAGTTTCGCAGATTTCCTATGAGTTTTGGTGCCGCTCGTGAGCCGGGGGGGTGGGGGGGTGGGGGTGGGGTGGGGTCCGCTTACAAACGACAGGATGGAAAACGTGGAAGAATAAATCCAGTCTGGAGACCGATAAAAGTTTATTGGAAGTCTTTGAGTCTTTGTGTGGAGTCCCGAGCGTTAGCCCCCACCACCACCACCACACACACACACACACACACACACACACACACACACACACACACACACACACACACACACACACACACACACACACACACACACACACACACACACACACACACACACACACACACACTCAGCAGGGCTCCACTAATGCTCCTTAGCAGCTCGGGCAGGCGTTACAGCCCATGCGACAGTAACCCCCCCCCACAGAAACCAGTACTAATGGTATTCACTGGGTGAAGTGCCCCCCCCACCACTCCTGAGTAGACGGGGGGACCCACCACGAAAGAATGCAGCACACCCCCAGCGGCGCTATTATCCACACGAGTAGCATCGCTGGACGGTGACATTAGCATTAGCATCGAGGCCGATCCAGAGCGGCTCCCGGCGAGCGGAGGGGCGGCGGATGAAACAGATGCATTATGGGTCATCGCGCCTGCTCTGTTAGCTAAGCTACAATTCAAATCAAGCGTGGAGTTGATTAAAATTTGCAGCGCGGAGTTTGGCCGCAGTGAACGCCGGCGAATGGGTCAGCTAGCTGCACTGAGCCGTCAGCAACTAGTGCCAGGTGGCGCGTTGATGCTAATGAGTTAGCGTCGGCGTGTTAGCACGAATGTGTCTGCAGCCACTCAGCGCGCTAGCAGCCACACTCTGCGCGGTGTTAGCTTAAATCGAGCAGTGTCTGCAGCTGTGTTAGCTGTGTTAGCCATGTTAGCTTAAATCCAGCAGTGTCTGCAGCTGTGTTAGCTGTGTTAGCCGTGTTAGCGGTGTTGGCGCGTCACCAATTTGTCCTTCCCAGTTTTTCTGACCCATATACAAACCAATACAGGTGTTAGCACACACACACACACACACACACACAGGACACAAGGACACACACAGACGCACACTGGATGTACACAAACACACACCTTTTAAAGGTCAAACATACAGACTGACACACACACACACACACACACACACGCACACAGTCTCATGCATGTTTCATTGACCTGTCTTTCTACACCTCCTCCTCTCCTCCTCCCCTTCTCTCCTCCTTTTATCTCCCTCCCCCTCTCTTTTGTTTTGTCCCTCCCTCCTCCCTCTCTCACCTCCTCTCTGTCCTCCTCCGACCCCTCGGAGCAGAACGGATCAACCTGACGGGTCGGAGAGGAAGGGCCTCCCTCCTCCTCCTTCTTCTCGTCTCCTTCTTCTCCTCCTCTCCTCTGTTCTCATCTCATTTCCTTCCTTCCTTCTTATCTTTCTCGTCACCTAATTTCTCCTGTCCTCCTTTCTTGACCTCTCCTCTCCTCCTCCTCCTCCTCTTCCTTCACTTTGTCCCCTTCATCTCTCCTCCCTCTTTATCTTTTCTTTTTTTTCCTGTTCTCCTCCTCGATTCAAGGACACATGTGAGGAGGGGACACCTCCTCCTCGGCTTCTTGAGGTCACCCCCTCCTCCACCACGTTGTGTTTTCTATTATTCCTCTCCTTACCTGCTCCTGTTTCACACCTCCCTCTCCTCTCCCCTCTCCCCTCCTCCTCTTTCTTTGTCTTCTCCTCTCCTCGTGCTTCCTCTGACCTCCTGCTACTCCTCTCCACTTCACCTCTCTCTGACCTCCTCCTCCACTCACCACCTGTTCCTCTTTCCTTGCTCCCGTTTTTTTTCCTCCTCCTCCTCCCCCGTCTTCTTCCCCTGTCGCCCTCCTGACCTCCTCCTCCTCCTCCTCCTCCTCCTCCTCCTCTCCCTCCTCTTCTCTCTCTCATGGAGGAAAAAAAGCGCCCCCCCCCGACCTCCCCTCTCCTCTCTCCGCTCTCTTTTTTTTTTCTCGCCGCCGTCGCCCTCTCTCCTCCCTCCTGACCTGCCTCCTCCTCACCTCCTCCCTCCTCGCCTCCTCCTCTGCTAATTAGCACCTGAGCGTACGGGCCTGGTTGATATTCGGTGGCGAGGCGCTGCGGCGGCAGAAGGGCACCTCGCCGTCTCTGCTGTTGCCATGGAAACGCCATGGAAATGAAGCCGGGCTCCGTCTCCCTCCACGTTTTCTCCCCCCCCCTTCACTTTTTAATGAGTCACTGCATCCATTAAATTTTAGGATGGAGGGATGGGGGGCGGGCGGGGGTGTTTGGGCGGGGTGGCGCTCAGGAGGGCAAAGCGCCGCGCTCCGACGGAAAAAACTAAAATTAAAGCAGCGAGAGAAAAAAAATAAAGTTTTTATTTCTTCAGGAACAAAAAAAAAAATCAATGTTTGTAAAAAAAAAAAAAAAAAATCGCAGCCATTGTGAGTCGTGATTATTTGCTCCGGCGGATGTTTGTGATTGGTCGCTCCGTCCAAGGACGCCGTTATCTCCTTTATTTATTTATTTGCTTGTCTGACGGAGTTCAGTGTCGGGGGTGGGGGGGGGTTGGTGTTGGGGGGTGGGGGCTTTTTTTGGGGGGGTGTTTGGAGAAAGCCTTGGCCTTGATGAAGTTCTTTAAAGCTGCTAATTGTGTTTCATTCATATTTCATGGTCGTGGGGGGTTGCCGGGGAGGATTGATAGAATGTCAGGTGTGTGTGTGTGTGTGTGTGTGTGTGTGTGTGTGTGTGTTGCATTCTTAAACCATGGCCATGCGGAGCTGGCGGGTATTTGTGCGACTGTGTGTGTGTGTGTGTGTGTGTGTCTGTCGTGACAGCTGGAGGTTACGGTGTCCGTCTGTGTGTGTGTGTGTGTGTGTGTGAGTCAGCATATTTGTGTGTCCCCTCACAGTGTGTGTGTCTCTCATCTTGACCTCTGACCTCCCTGTCGTGTCCTCGCTGAAGACGCCGCGCCTCCTTCAGATGAAGAGCTCGACGAGCAGTCGATAAATAACGATCGGCGGTGTCGCAGCGAGCCGTCCGGGCCGGAGCGACGGAGGCGGCGGCGGCCGACGATTGATGTCGTTCATGTTCAGGCTCGCGGGCGGCGGCGGCGACCTTCAGACGCCCCGGACAAGAGCTCGGACGAGGCGGCGCTCCAATTAATCCGGCCGATCGCCTGAAACCAGAAACCCTCTGGAGGTTCCCCGCCAGTGGGAAGTCTCCGCCTCTTAACGCCTCCGGCGGCGCTCGGCCTCGGCCTGCGGTTCCCCGACGTGACGCGTAACAGCGCGCCAGGAACCAGAACCGTTAACGGCGGCGAGGAGTCTAAACCAGGTCCTGCTCAGGACAGGACGGATTAACAGCGTTTCTGTCTGTAATTTCAGTCCCACCTCAGTAATTCAACCAAAAAAAAAAAAATCCAGCCTCTTTTCCCTGCTGTAAACGGGCCGAGCTAAAATAACCCGAGGCGGAGCCGGGCGCGATGTCCTCTCGCCGGGTTTTTTTTTTTTTCGTGGAACTCTTATATAACGCGAGCGAGATTTGGATCTCGGCGAGCGGCGGAGGAAGCGGCTGGAAATAGCGCGGCAGGAGCCGGGTCACACTGCCAGCTGTGCTAATGAGGTGTTAGCACCACGAGTTGCCCGCACAAAGGCGTCCTTTGATCAATCATTTAGCAACACACACACACACACGGGAGCTGGCAGATTTCTGTGCTGCATGATGACTGGGTGCCTGGGGGGGGGTCATGGGGACTCCAAAACCAGGACGCTTCTAGTTCCCGTCCCGTCACTGAGGACGACGTGCACCGGGGACTGTCAGGTGTTTGTGGGGCTGAGGTGGGATCGGACCTGCCCTCTGGTGGCCCCTCCCCCCGTCATATCAACCATGGCCACTAGGGGCGTAGTCACAGCGACCAGATGTTAGTTTGTTTTAACGAGGAGGAGCGGCATGATTCAGAAAGTTCGGTGGCAGACGAGTGTCGGTGGATTTAGTTTTTCAGTTCAGCTTGTTTCTGTGCAGAACTGTACACCCCCCCTGTCCCCCCCCCCCCCCCAGTCCGGCCCTTGTTCCAGTAAAACGTCTTTAACCCTCCTATTAGCACACTTGGCTCCTTCCGATCTGCCTCTCGTCCTCCTAATTTGTCATCTCGTTTCCCAAGATAACTCCTCATTACCTTCTTCCTCGCCTCCCGGTTTTGCGGCGTCCTCCACCTCCGTTTTTTTTTCTCCGGCGCCGTCACCCCGGCCCGGACTGAAAACACCTTCACGCTGCGCTTCGCCCTTGACGGAGGCGAAGATCGGATGCTCTCCGTCCGTAAACCGGCAGCGGTCCGGGCCTCGCCCCTGCGGATCCCGCTCAGGTTACTTCGGTGTCGCTTTCAGGGGAGTTTGTGTGTCCCTTCCTGGTCTAAACTTGTTTTTTTTTGGGGGGTTAGAAAGTGTGGAATCCCTCGGGGGGAGAGCTATTCTCGTATGCGTCTTCCATTGATCCGTCGGGGGGAGGACGAGGTCGGCGGTTTTGTTTTTGCAGCTCGAGGAAACGCCTCGGCTGCACTTTTATAATTTCCTCCATGATTATGGAGCGCGCCTGCCCCCCCCAAATACTGTACAAGTAATTACAAGGATGCGCGGAGGCGAGTCGAACCCGACCGAACGGGACGCAGCCAGGCGGCACACGACCCCCCCCCCGTCAGGAGTCCTCCGGGCCGATTCCGGTGATGCAGCGAAACGACTTTTTTCTGTTGCTCTTTTTTTTTGGCGCTGGCAGCGACATTCACGGAGCGAGGCCGCCACCGCCACTCGTACGAAACGCTGCGGCCCGCAGCTACGAGATTCTTATTTCCCCTCGCTCGCTCGCTTTGACGCTCCCGACTTCTCTTCGTTTAATTCTCCTACTTTTCGTTTTTTTTTTTTCCTCCCTCCCTCCTTTCCGTCGTTCATCCCATTTCTCAGCCTCTTTACTGCCGGTCGGAGCCCTCGCCTCCCTCCACCTCCGGCTCCTGGCTTCTCTGTGCAAGACCGTGTGCAGCGTTGGTATCTTAAGGGTTGCTGGCGGCGGTCAGGTGCAGCGGCCGCTCGGGTTCGGACCAATCGTCGTTGAGCTGCAGAATAAATCCAATGGAATGCTCCTTTAAAAGAAAAGTCTGACGGCTCAGGTCGTGTCTGGTTGAAGAACCCTGAGAATCTGACCTCTCACACTTGGTGGTTTTCTGTTTTCGGCCTGGCCGTGCATGCTGGAGGTCTTCGCTGGTCCTCCGGTTTCCTAGTAACAGAGACCTGACCCAGGACCGGAGTTGGGCCGGGTCCAAAATAATACTCAGTCCGCTCAGGTCCTGTAGGGTCCTGCTGTACCGCTGTGGGTTTTTTTTAGGGAGGCGGATGAACTGTGCAGGAAAAAAGCCGGAGCGTCAGCGCCCGGGCCGGGGCCGCTCGGTTCGGGGTCGACCGCCCTCCGGGGTTTTGGGCGCCGTCTCCGGCTCCGGTCTCTCCACCGGCTCTGAGCGGGGGAAACCTCATTAGCGTAAGCGCGCGGTAAACAGCCGTGTAAATGCATGAGATTTATAATAAGGCGGGATTGGTTCGGTCTCGTCGCGCCCGCCAACCGTTTCGAAACGGGACCCGGGACGCTCCCAAACCCCAGGATCCGTCTCCGCGAGGCCGATCAAGGCTGCGAGAGCATGAAATAAGTGACGCCCGGGACAAATAACAGCTTGGCCAATACTAATTAAGTGTTGAAGCGTTTTTCTGGCAAACGTGCCCCCCCCCCCAAAGGACCGGGACACCTTTTCCAGAAAGCATCTACGTGGCCGATTTAAAAAAGAAAAATCACTGTTTTATTCTCTCGTTTTCGGTGATATTTCATCCTCCTGTGAAATTGTGTTTTTCTCTCGGTCCTCGCTCATCCTCTCCATCTGCTCCCCCCCCTCTCTTTTCTCTCTCTCTTTTTTCTCTCCCTCTCTTTTCTCTCCCTCTCTTTTTTCTCTCCCTCTCTTTTCTCTCTCTCCCTCCCTCCCTCTCTCCGTCTGCCAGGCCGTGGCCCAGTTAAAACATCTTCCTCCTCAGAAGTTTTGTCTTTTCTCTTTCTCCCGCCTCACCTCCTCCACTCCTCCTTTTTTTTTTACCCGCTCTTTCTCTTCTCCCCCCCCACCTGTCTTTCTCCTCCGTCTCCTCTCTGGGCTCCATTGTGCAGATGATGGCTGTCAGGAGATCTCATCGCCGAGTCTCTCTCATTACATGATTACAGGCTAATTACCCTGTGAAGTCGTCTTCGCCCGAATCTATGAAAGACGCTTAATGTCTTTTTAATGGGGTTTGGAGTTTGGAGACCCCCCCCCCCCCTCACCCCCCACCCCCCCTTTGTCTTTTGTAGTAACCGTGGACTCTTCGGTTTTTATTGCGTCTCTGCGTGATCGGCGTTAAGCACCGCTCGGATTCTCGGAGTCGGTCGGACAACTTTTTTGTTTTGTCAATGATGTTGCGGGACGAGTCCCCCCCCCCACACACACACACACACACACACCAGTTTATTAGGTACAGTGGTGATAAATTCAGAGGCACCTTATGATAATTTGACCGACCGCGGCTGAACCGACTTTTCATTCATTTCATTGAGCGACAGACTTTTAATTGGTTTTATTTCGGTGAAAAACCAAATTTTCGTCGATATCCTTGCTTCATCTGAGAAACCGGCGTCGCTTATTTTTCAACAGGGATGTTTTATATAAACCGTGGTCGGGTCTCATTGTCCCTTCTTCTAACGAGCGTCGTGAATTAAATACTGGGGAGGAGCGACGGTTTCAGTTCTTCGCTTCGCGCCTTTGATCCGAACCGCGAAATAACGGCGCGTGTACGTTTCCAGTACAAGTGACCCCGAGCGAGAACAGAAAATCTCCGTCGCCCGGCTCCGTTTCATCCTCGAACGCCGCGCTGATCTCACGTCTCTCAAATAAATAGGACGTTTCAACCAAAAGCTTCGTTTCGCCAACAAAAGTGCAAATGATCTGTTTTCTCCCCTCCTGTCGCCGCCCGTCACGCGTTCTCTTCTTCTTTTGTCTTATTGTGGTTGAACGCGGCACATCACACGCCGACAATATCAACATGACTTCCCTTTGTGTTTGCCTAACGTGTGTTTTTCTCCGCGTTTTGTCTTTTTCTCGCCGAACACAAACAGCATTAATGTGTCATTTCCTCTCCTTTCTGTTTGTCTCCGCGCAGCTCCAGCGCCGGCTGCCGCCGCCGCCTGCCGCCGCCGCCGTCTGTGATGCCCTCCCATGACGCCCGGGTCAGCAGCTGACGCTGCCGGTGAGCGGGAGACGCCACTGCACAACCGGTCCCGGGCCGGCGCCGTCAGCCGGTTCTCGCCCTCCCTCCTTCACGCTGGAGACTCCGCCTCCGCCCGCCTACCAGTATCCACGACCATCAGCTCAGACCCACCCCAGTGAGACCCCCTCCAAGACGGACACGCTGACGTCCTTGGCGAGCACCAGCAGCAGCAGCAACAGCCAAAAAACGCAATATCTTCAACGCAATCAGCAACACCAGCACCACCAGCAGCCGTCATGTCCAGCCGTAGAAAGTCCTCCACCCCCTGCATGGTCCGGGTCATCGCTGACATGCCCGAACAGCAAGATGACTCGGGGGAGGTGATGGACGTGGACGTCCTGGCGAGCACCAATGCGACTGGGAGAGATCAGTCAGAATCTTCTGAACCTGCAGAAAAGAGTCCAGTCGCCCAGCAGGAGCAGCCAGAGAATCCAGACCAGCAGACATTTCCAAAACCAGTGGAAAACCAAAATCCTGAGCCATCAGAACAAGAGGAGCAGTCAGGTAAAGAAGACCAACCCCCGGTCATCGAAGACATGGAAGCCAGAGAGGAGAAGGACAAGGGAGGGTCCGAATCTGACCCGGCGTCCCAGAAGAAGCAGTCCAGAGGTTACGAGTGCAAATACTGCCCGTTCTCAACTCAGAACCTGAACGACTTCAAGGAGCACGTGGACTCAAGCCACCCCAACGTCATTCTCAATCCGCTGTACCTCTGTGCCGTGTGCAACTTCAACACCAAGAAGTTTGACTCGCTCACCGAGCACAACGAGAGCCAGCACCCAGGCGAGACCAACTTCAAGTTCAAGAGGGTCAAAATGAACAATCAGACGATCTTAGAGCAGACAATCGAGGGCAAGGACAATTTAGCCGAATGTGAGGCGA
This sequence comes from Psettodes erumei, assembly GCA_016785225.1. Classification (NCBI taxonomy): domain Eukaryota; kingdom Metazoa; phylum Chordata; class Actinopteri; order Pleuronectiformes; family Psettodidae; genus Psettodes; species Psettodes erumei. The sequence continues at coordinate 418,574 of JAFBJZ010000646.1, read as the reverse complement.
CAAAGGACCCGGGTGAGAGCGGCAGCGGTTCTGGGGTTCCCCCATGCATATCCACCACAGTGAAAACCCCCAACAAGGTCCAGTCGCTCTTTCGAGGGGTTGAGCTGAAAGGCCCCCTGGACGGCCTGATCCACAAGGATCAAATCACGGCGGTCAACATCAACGGAACAGTCATCATTCCCGAACCCACCATCCTGCAAGGGCTCTCCCACGTCACCCCGATGCTCCAGCGCCCGCCCAACTTCAACTCTGTACCAAAAATAGCTGTTCCCTTGAACACCACCAAATACAACCCCTCTTTGGACGACAACCTGACGTTGATCACCTCTTTTAACAAGTTCCCTTACCCGACGCACGCCGAGCTCTCCTGGCTCACGGCTGCGTCCAAGCACCCGGAGGAACAGATCAAAGTCTGGTTCACCACCCAGCGGCTGAAGCAGGGCATCACCTGGTCCCCGGAGGAGGTGGAGGAGGCGAGGAAGAAGATGTTCAATGGCTCCATCCCTCCGACTCATCACATGTTCACCGTCCTGCCTACGAGCCCCGTCTCCGAGCCGTCCGCCAAAGCCTCCCAGCAGCCCGTCGTCCACACCACAGTCGACCATCCAGGTCACGTCCGGACAACCACGTCCAACGGGCTAAGCGTAGTCACTACCACGAACTCTTCCACTGGGGTGGCCCTTAAACGAACTCTGCCAGCGCACCTGATGACAGCGTTCGGCCCGGAGTCCAAGCGACCCGTCATGGCGGTCGCCCCCCATTCTGGTGATCCTAAAGACAAGGGCCTCATGGCTCCTCCTCCACCCCCTCCGCCCCAGAAAGACCGCCTCCCGATGGCTCCACCTCCTGTTCCCCTGGAGATGAAGAGACCTGTAGCAGTTCCTCTGGTCACTGCAGACACGAAGAGGCCGTCCGCTGCCGTGCCTTTAATGCCACCGCCATCGTCTTCGTCATCGCCATCTTTGTTGTCCAAAGGGAAGATTCTCCCGACGGTGGGCAGCCTCAAAATGAAGCCGGTGGTGTCGCTGCCCTCCATCGTCTTTCCGGAGTCTTTAACAAGGCCGATGATAGCTCCGCCACCTATCTTTGCCCCCCCATTTAAAAACTCAATACTTATTCCGCGTCCTCTGCCCCTCACTCCCAAAGAAAAGCACCCCAACACCCAAGCTTTGCCAGGTGCTGATCTGAAGCTGCCAAACTCCCCTCCGCTCATCACCCCACAGATAAGGAGGCCAACCATCATCCAGTCCATTCGTGCCCCGGCCAAAGCCCCACCCCAAGCTCCAGGGTTTCCCCCGGAGGGCAAGAAGCTGAAAGAGCAGCAGGGAGTGGAGCTGAAAGCCAGCTATCCCAGAGGAGACAAGGTCCTCACTCCTCTGGCAGAGGCCAACGGGACGTCTCGCATTGACGGCAAGTGGCCCCACAACCAGAACTCACCTGCTCACAACAATGGAGCGATAAACCTGGATGGCGGCGAGCCGCCAGCAGCACCGAAACCAGATTTTCAGCAGAAGTCCTCGGTTCTGACCCAGTTCCCCTTGCTGGAGAGGATGAAAGGAAAGACGGCAGAGCAGCTGAAGATCTTAGAGGAGAACTTTTTGAGGAACAGCTTCCCTACCCACAGCGATGTGGACGGTCTGTCCGCCACCACCCGCCTGTCTCACCAGGAAATTGACAGCTGGTTCGTGGAGCGCCGTGCACTACGCGACAACCTGGAGCAAGCGCTCCTCAACTCCATGGGCACTAAGAGGACCGGCGCTGGTGGCGCCGCCGAGAAACAGCTCCATCAGCAGCCTCAGCAGCACCAAACACTGAAGCTGAACGGGATTCACAAACCGAGCACCGGTGGGGGTCACCTTAAGAGCCCCGCTCCACCCACACACCCCCTGCCCATCATCGCGCCCTCCGCCCCCAACCCGAACTCCTACTCAGTGCCTCCAGACGGCCGATCCCTGGCGCTCCTCAAGGACGATTTTGCTCAAACGCGGTGGCCTTCCCCTGAGGAGCTCAGCCAGCAGGAGGGTCGGACGGGACCGGCCCGGCCCGACCTCGCCCGCTGGTTCAACGACAGCCGGCTACAGAGCGGTGGCGCCGAGCTGCCGGAACTTTTTCATAACAACGGAGTAAATGGCGGGCAGGGGCCGCCCGCACGCTCCCCCGAGGGCGCTCCCTCCAGCATAATCCAGCGCGGCCAGGACGGGGCCGTGACAAACAGCAGCAGCAGTGGCAGTAAGGTGCTGGAGGTGGAGCTGGGCTGGCTGATGGAGCAGCGCGCCAACAGCAACAGCAGTCAGCAGCACGACGACATCCACGACCGCTTCGCCGGCAGGTACCGTCAGAATGCCGCCGTGTCGGTTTTCTACCCTTGCTCGTCAAGCTCGATCCAACGAGCGAGTACTTAAGTACAACGTGACATACTTTTACTCCTTTTACACAGTATCTACTTACCATTTACCAATGTATGTAACCTACATATGTACCTACAACATTAGTGGTGGTGGTATGTCTGCGGTCACTAATGTTTCGGTGGCGTTTCTCGTTGACCTCGTACCTCGGTCTCAGCAGACTGCGGCAGCAGAGCGCGGCGGAGCTGAAGAACGGGGGGCAGAACGGTGGAGTGGTGGGAGGAGTGCGGGAGGTGTTCGGGAGCTGGCTGGAGGACGGGCGCTCCAGGAGAGGACGGGAGCTGCTCCTGGACCGGGAGAGGAAGATGGCGGAGGACGCGTCCGGGAGGCTGACCGGATAAACGGTGAGCGAGCGGCCGCGGACGGTTTTGTCTGGTTCTGATTCGGCCGTCCTTGTTTGTTGGTCTTTGACGGAGCTGGTGGAGACCAAACCCAGAGCAACTGTGTGCGACACACACACACACACACACACACACACACACACACACACACACACACACACACAAGAATTCAGTTATTGCAGGTTTAATAAAAACAAAAGTTCAGACAAAAAGCAACACAAACAGATTTATAGAAAAATGTTTGATATTAGATTCCTGAAATCTTCACACGCAATCTGTCTGCAGCTCTTTTGTGTTTGGTCAAAACGCAGATATCTGATGCCCCCCCCACTGCTCTCCACTCTGTTAGTGTTGAAGCCAGAACCTCGATCCTGGGCAACAAAACAAAACCACTCCAGCCACTCACCGGCAGTGTGTGTGTGTGTGTGTGTGTGTGTGTGTGTGTGTGTAAATTTTGGCTTTAACTGCTCAGCAACAAACACCAACTTCAGGAAAATTTTAGGAAAGGAGATTAAAAAAAAAAAAAAAAAAAACGCACGTCTTATTGGAGGCCAAAAATAGCAGCGGACCCCCCGGTGTGGTAAAGTTTGATGGATGAAAGCTCCACCCGGGGCAAAGAGTGACGCCGGAGCCCAAAACCAACCCCCCCCCCACTGGCTCGCTCCCTCGTCTCCTGTCACAACAGACAGGAGACGAGAAAGTTTTAACGTTTCCGCGTCTCATCAAAAAAAACGAATCTGTTCGCATGAGCCCCTGAACAGAGGAGCAGGCCTCTCAAATCAACACCTGACAGACGCAAATCAATAATCAATATGCACCGCGGATTTAAAAACAATAGCTGCTTCTTTTTTAACTGACACTTCAGTTCAAACGAGCTTTTATTCGTCTGTTCGTCCGAGGACGCGAAAACACGTAAGATAAAAATAAAACCAGCAGAAAAGTTAAATACAGTGTGAAGTGATCAGAGTTCAGCTGCAGCTTCCGTCTTAAATTAGAAATTATTTAAAAACAAGATTTTTTTTTTTGCAAATTTATAATTATTTTTTAAATTTTTTATTTATTTTTTATTATTTTTAATTGCATTTTTTTGTTGTTGTTTGTCCGGCGTTCACACCGAGGCCGTTCCTCCTCGAGAAAATGAAACGAAGCCGGAGGTTTTTAACAAATCACAGCCGGTGTTTTGTAACGAGTGTGTGTTTGTGTGCGTTTGTGCGTGCGCTCGTGTGTGTTTGGCGCCTGAAGCGGTTCCGTCGCGTCGACCCGTTCTCCCTCGGGCGGGTCTGAGCGCGGCCGGCGCCGGTCGAGCACGTCGCGTAATATATGATAATGTATGATAATGTAAAACAAAGTGACAGCTGTGTGTGTGTGTGTGTGTGTGTGTGTGCGTGTGCGTGTGTGTGTGTGTGTGTGTGTGTGTGCGCACCGGGCCCGGACATGGGTCGGGTTAAAGGGGTCAGAGGTCGAGGTGAGAGCGGCGGGATCAGGACGCCGACATTAAAGAGTCGTCGCAACTGACGGAGGAAAAACACATTCCTGCAGATTGGTGTGTGTGTGTGTCTGTGTGTGTGTGTGTGTGTGTGTGTGTGTGTGTGTGTGTGTGTGTGTGTGTGTGTGTGTGTGTGTGTGCACCATCCATTGTCCTGTCTCACTAATCACCGCAGCTCGAGGCTTCATTTAATCAGCGCAGCGTCCCATAATAACTTATCAGCGGTCGTAGCTTATAGATGAAGGCTTAATTGCTGAAATGCTGCAGTGCAGTGCCCCCCCCCACACACACACACACACACACACACACACACACACACACACACACACACACACACACACACACACACACACACACACACCCTCATTATTATAATGTAAAACAGAGGAGCTGCAGGTTACCTGTTTCCAGGTAACAACCATCCTCAAACACACACCGGGATTTATTTTCATTTTTTAACAGTTTATCAGTTTTAATAAGTTTTTAAAAGTAAAATCACACACACACACACACACACACACACACACACACACACTGAGATGACTGACTTGTTGTTATTTCAGGGTCGTGTGTTTCTGTCGTCGGGCAGAACTCGGGTCAGAAACAGTTCCGGTTTTTTTTTCTGCTTTTTGTTCGTTGATTTACTTTGCTGCTGTTTTACCAACGACGCTGGAACTTTATTTAAACACAACCTGTGTGTGTGTGTGTGTGTGTGTGTGTGTGTGTGTGTGTGTGTGTGTGTGTGTGTGTGTGTGTGTGTGTGTGTGTGTGTGTGTGTGTGTGTGTGTGTGTGTGTGTGTGTTAATCGCCTCCACACTAACACAACTCCAGCACCGTCTCGCCCTCGTACGTGGATTAGAAGCGCCGGTCCGTCGGGCTCGCCGTTATTTCACAACGTGTCCCAGTTGGCGGCGGCTCCTGGCACGATTGTTTTTTAATCCCCGTTGTGTTTTTTTCTTTTCGGTGGGAACGATCTGAGTTCTTGTGAAACTGACATTTCTCTTGTGCCGGGAAACGTTTGACAGCTTTTAATGTCCGTTTCAGGTGCGAATAGGATTTGCCGCCATCGCCGCCGCCGCTGGAAACAAACAGAAGGAAAGAAAAACGAAGAACAGAGCGACAGTTTTTTAATCATCCGATTTGTTTTTTAATTATTTAACGTTTCATCGATTTTTTTATCTTTTGATCGTCACATCACGGATCACGCACAACATGCCCCGCCCACTGCCCCGCCCACTGCCCTCCACCTGAAGTAACTGTCCCGCCCCCTGCCCCGCCCTCCATCACGACCCAGAGGTGAAGCGCACAACAAAATTAAAAGTTTCATCATGACGGGAGGCTGAAGCATGAACCATCACGTTCTCCACGTGGTTCTGGACCTGGTTCTGGACCTGGTTCTGTGTTGTCAGAACCTGCAGAACCAACACAAAATTTTCTAGAAGTAAAGTTGAAGTTTGCACTACATTAATCATCAAGGACCCAAACCTGGTTCATCTGCTCGTTTAAAAGAACGCTGAGTCAGCGTCTGTGTCTGGGGGGCGGGGCAGGGTGGTGGGGGGGCGGAGTCAGGGGGCGGGGGGGCGGGGGTGACCGGGTCTTGAACCCGGACGGACGTTTTGACGGCGATGTTGTGCGTGACCTGCGTCGATGGGGCGGACCGGAGCACTGAGCGCGTGCCTGCAAGCAGCAGTCCCGACTGACGCCGACGGGCCGAGCCGGACTGGACCGGACCGGACCGGACGTGGATCTGAGACAAACAAACAAACCAATCAAACGCCGAGTGCCAAAGCTGGGATCTGCTGCATTCTCACCACACTTTGAAAAAAAAGGTTCTTCTTCTTCTTCTTCTTCTTCTTCTTCTTCTTCTTCTTCTTGTAAATAGGATCTACATGTTTGTTTGTTTGTTTGTTTGTTTTTCCTGTATTGCTACAGATTTGTAAAATTTTGCGGGAAAAATTTTGTTACATTTTGTAAAATGGGAGCAACTCGTCCCCCCCCTCCTTGTTTTTGTTTTTTTTTAAACCCCTCTCACTCGGCTCGTCTTCTTCTTCTGTGTTTTTTTTTTTTTTTTTTTGTCGTCGATGGACTTTTGAGAAGAAACGGCGCCGGTCCGAGTGCACGCGACGTTTTTTTTTTTTTTCTTGCGTCTCTCTTTCTCTTTTTGTTCTGAACGAGTGGAACCACTACAAAAAAAAAGAGAGAGAGAGAGAGAACAGTTGGCAATACTTCAGTCACTTCTCCTTCATCTCACCGGCACTGGACTTCTGCCCGCCACCTCCCCGCAGAGAGGAGGAGGAGGAGGAGGAGGAGGAGGAGGAGGAGGAGGAGGAGAGGAAGAGGGGGGGACTTCGCTTCACATCAAATCAGATTTTAAAAAACAAAACACAAAAAAAGCACCTTTGGACCTTTTTTCTTTTTTTACTGTGCTGAAGTGAAGTCAAGTGCTATTATTATTATTATTATTATTATTATTATTATTATTATTATTATTATTATTATTATTGTAGCCACTCTGTCTGGAACCCTTTTTTGAAAAAAAAAAAAAGCAAAGGAAAAAAAAAAAGACAAAAAAAGAAAGTTAAGCCAATCTGCACTTCTCGTTCTGACGAACGCTTGTACGACCAAGTGACTGTCGTGGATCTTTGTTTCAAACCGACGAGGAACAAAACAAACAAACAACAACAACAACACGGAGCAGTGGAGGAACCGTCTGAACGGTGGCAAGGAGGATTCAATGGTAACGAACTCACCACACACACACACACACACACACACACACACACACACACACACACACACACACACACACACACACACTAGACTCATGCTGCCTGAATCCAACCTTCATCTCTCTCCCCCTCCCTCCCTTCCTCTCTCTCTCTCCATCTTTCTCTTCCTCGCTCTATCACTCCCCCCCACACACACACACACACACACACACACACACACACCATCACACACACACACACCTGTAATAAACAAAAACAGACAAAAAAAGCAGATGAATAGCCTTTTATTGGAAACATAACTACATGTTGGCTTGGTAGGTTTTAGTCGAACTAGTTCCATTCCGACAAAAAACAAAAAAAACAAAAAAAAAAAAGAAGAATAATAGAAACGAACTCTGAGCTTCTTTATGTGCTGGTTCTGCCGCTGTAGTGTCCTGGTCAGATCTAAAGACGATAAGACGACATATATCTCAAATACTGTATTTACAAACGCATACCGGGGCTGGCCTCAGCGAACCAGGCGGCTGTGGGTGGGGTTGGGTGGGGGTGGGTGGGGTTAACTCCGTCCGCCGGGCGCTCGTTCCTTCGCTTGAAGTCTTCGTGGTTTTTTAAAACGTGCGCCGCTGCTGCAGAGAAAAACAAACGCCTGGACGCTTCCAAGAGACTTTTATTTTTGCAAGTGTAAAGTTTTAATTGAATATTTTTCTGCTGGATGATTGAATGTATTTGCGTTGGGGTGGGTGGGGGCGGGTGGAGGGCGGGTGGGGTTGGGTGGGGGTCGCTGCGCTGTCTGAATGTTCGTAGAGGAAGGAGTCGAGCGCACCGGCACCGAACAGAACCAGAGTTCTCATCGCTCCTTCTCCGTGGCCGCTCCGTCCGACCCGGCTCTCTTCGTCAAGTCCCCGCCGCTGGGTCGGAGCCGTGACCTCTGACCTCTGCGGTTAAAAGGAGGCCGTGTGGGCGTGTCACTTCCTGGTGCGTTCGCGCTGGTGTGCGCGAGTCCTTCCTTTGTTTCATTTAAACTCAGCTCTGTTTTCTCATGTTGAGATTTATCTGGTTCTATGCGCCTGGTCCCCCCCCCCCACACCCTCACCACCTACCACCACCCCCCCCCGCCACCACCCACACCCCCCCACCCCCCACCCAAAAACAAACCACATCCGGTGTCTTTTTGAGACCCGGCGAGTTTCAGGCTCTTCTCAAAGTCGAGTTAAACCCGGTTTAACACTGACCTTAAAGTCTTTCTGTACTTCCTGTCAGCTGTTTTTTGAGGCAAAGAATTATGGGTAATCGCCCCCCCCCCCGTGCTACGACCCGCAGCTCGTGAAGCTCTGGCCGCTTGAAGTTTGAACGGTTTCAGACAATCAAGACTTCAGACTTATGCAAAACGTGTTTCTCCTGATCAGTTGATCAATCGATCAATCGATCAATCCCCCCCCCCCCCCCCAAAGGAAAACCAACCATGCTGGACGCTCTTCAGTGCAAATCAACATGCTGTAGGTTCTTACAGGGTTCTGACAGGGTTCTGTCCCGAAATCAAACGGTGGGAAGATAAAAACCATCGACGGTTGATCACGCGGGTTTGTTTGTTTTGTTTGTTTCTTCCTGGGGGGGAACCGGGCGCATTCGGACTTTTCTTCGATGGGGGAGTTGAGGCCAGCCCTGCTTCATAACTGAGGTTCTGCTTCTTCTACTACTGCTACTATCAAACAACCAGCCCTGGGCAGCAGAAACGGGCCTGAACGCTGCCGCCGACCCGATACCAGCATTTCTCAAAGTCGAAAAAAAAAGTCAGAACCAGAACCGAGTGGAGTTTTTTAACGACTTCAAATTACAAGTGAGAATTGAGAAAAAAAAAAACAAGCCATGGATTGTTTTTGTGTTTGTATTTTTGTTTGGGAAGCGTTCAGGCCCGGTTTGTGCGGCCCGGCTCAGCAAAACAACCTGTTGATGTCTGCTGTATTTCAATAAAACACAGCCTTTTTCAAAGGGTACGCCCCGGCTCCGCCTGCTCCTTCTCAGCCGGGCCTCCGGGTCCGGCCGGGGTCCCGGTCCGGGTTAGACTGCTGCGGGAAAAAGTAGCGAGTCCGGACACGTCCGTCTTTTCGCCGACCGGAACCGGTCGTGTTCCGTTGGGTCCGGAGGAGAGGAAAGACGAGGGAGGAGCTTCCCCCGCTGGTTCTGAATGTTCTCCACGTCTCCGAGCCCGTCCCTGTAATATCGGGTCGGTTCTCTCGGAGGACGACTCGGCGCCGGTGTTAATTTAAGATAAGCTCTGCCTTCAGAATCACAACGAGAACGGAGGGGGCAGTAAAACGGAATGAAACGTGAGTGTGTGTGTGTGTGTGTGTGTGTGTGTGTGTGTGTGTGTGTGTGTGTGTGTGTGTGTGTGTGTGTGTGTGTGTGTGTGTGTGTGTGTGTGTGTGTGTGTGTGTGTGTGTGTGTGTGTGTGTGTGAGTGTGTGTGTGTGTGTGTGTGTGTGTGTGTCAAAGCAGATAAATCAACCTGTGCAGGATGAACCCTTTGTGTCTGGCGCTGCGTTCAGGTCCCGTGGGAAATCAGGTAAATACGACTTCTCTACTTAAAACACCGTTTCTGTCCCGGAGCTGAAAAAAAAAAAAAAAAAACTTGTCCGGATGAAAATCTGTGTCGCTCACGTGATGTGACAAATTAATCTGGTTTTCTTCTCTGACATGTCGAAATGTCATTTACCGTTGTTTTAACTGGCGTTTGAATGAGTCTGTTTGTTTTTAATAAAGTCGCTGCAGAGACTCGACATCGTGTTACAGACGGAGGAAAAGCTCCTGCTGGGATAATGGAATATTATGGAATATTACGGATTAACACGGATTAATATCCGCTGAATGTGTTTCCTGCTCGGTGTGTTTCAGTTTGTGGTTAATGAGCGGTTTTTACCTCAAACGTTTTCTCTCCATCTTTTATTTTTGGCAGATTTGCTTCGTTTCTTTCTCACGTTTCAAACTTAAAGAAGAAAGTTTCTTCTTTTTTTTTTTATTCCAGCAGAAACTGGCAACACACTCAACACACACCATCAGAGGAGTGAGGAGTTTTGTGCGTTTGAGTGTGTGTTTCCGCCTGCAGCGGCGTGAGTGTGTGACAGTGAATCTCTCCCGACGTCGGGTCGACCGGCCGGCCGGTCACATCTGGCGCCGCGCGGCGTAAACGCCGTTACGTAACGTGTCTGGCTCTTAATTGGCCGGCGAGACGCAGCTGCCGTCGTCTCGGCTTCTCAGAAAACGTTACGCAACTTGTCATTGTGCGTTCGGTTTTCTACGAGCGGGTCCGCGGGCGGAGCTGAACCTCCGTCTGAAGGTTCGACCGTGACTCGGCGTGCGGAGCGTCCGATTGGCCGGCCGGACGCCTTCAGAGCAGAATGAAGAGGCGTTGATCTTTCCTCACGCAGCTGCTCAAACCGATCCAGAATAATAATCTCACACTTTATCGATCCCCGCGGAGGCGCGCTCCTCTCAGGCGGGGGTCAGAGGTCGGGCTCGGCCTCCTCTTTCTTTTTGTGTGCGTTTCGCTGAATTGCCGCATCTCAATTCAGGACCACGGACCCGGCAGCCCCCGCGAAGACCCTGATCCGGTCTGGACCGGAGCCTGGGGGACCTGAAGTGCGGTTGTGTTGAACTAGCTCTGCTCAGACGTTACCGGTAAATACACATCGCTAATTTAGCTCAAACTCAACTCAGCGCAGACGTGAGAGAGCAACATGGTGTGTGTGTGTGTGTGTGTGTGTGTGTGTCCAGGAGCAGATTACAGAGGACCCGTCCTCATGCTAAGCTAGGCTAAACGCACATTATCAGCTGCTCAGACTTGAAGCATTACATCCAGCCCGCGCACCGTAATGACTCCATCATCATCATCATCATCATCATCATCATCGCAGCCTCTTCACAGCTGGAAGTCAATCCTCTGCCACTGCAATGCATCGTGGGTACTGAGTTTGTGGAAGCGGCTCAAACAGCAACTGGTCCTGCTCAGATCAGATCCAGGTGTTTACTGAAGTGACGTGATTGGACCAGAACCCCCCCCCACACACAACACACACACACACACACACACACACACACACACACTCACCTCCACTCT
>JAFBJZ010000646.1:382500-402500 GCA_016785225.1 Psettodes erumei | reverse complement strand
TAAGCAGGGAGCCAATCGGACCGGGACTCCGGGTCACGGGTTCCAGTTTCCGTTCAGGCTCCGTCTGAGGCCCGAGAGAACCGGAGCCACGCCCACCGGAAAACAAACGATGCTCCGGGGCGTGACGACACACACACACACACACACACACACACACACACACACACACACACAGCAGTGTGTATTCCAGACACGTCCGGCTGGAAGGACACCTGGAGGGCCCCCCCCCGGGAGGGGGAGGAGCCAGAGGACACGGAGCGGCTCGACCCGGGTCGGGGCTGAATACTGAACGGTTCCGGACCTTGCCCGGTCCTGTGGTACCGGTTCTGAAGGCCACAGAACGTTAGCTCCTGTTAAACACCCCCCCCCCCCCCCCCGCCCCACCACCCCCCGGGGTAATAAAGCAGAACGTGCTGTGGGGGGGGCAGACCCGGTTCTGTTCGTCTCTGCAGAAATAACTGAGATATTAAAATTCTCCTGATTCCTCCAGCTGCTTTGACTCAGACGTGTGTGTGTGTGTCTGTGTGTGTGTCTGCGTGTGTGTGTATGTGTCTGTGTGTGTGTGTCTCTGTGTGTGTGTGTGTTAGTTTGTTTTATTTTCACTTCAAACAAACAAACAAACAAACAACATGAGAAGTGACGAGTGATTAAACGACGAGCTCGGTTCTGTCGGCGCCGTCAAACCGGGCTGACCCCGGCCCCGCTCCGTCACGCTCGTTTAGAATCAGTCACCTGACCTCTTCCTGTCGCCCCCCCACCTCACACGGGGGTGGTGTGAATGTACTCTGTGTGACAACATCTTAAACGGGGGGGTTGATGTAACTGGGCTGAAATCACAGTTTTAACATCACAATCTGTCAGACGTGACAGGTGCTGCACACACACACGCACACACACACACACACACACACACACACACACACACGTGTGTGCGTCTCTGATCAAACTCCTCTTTGAAAACGTTTGTTTCATCAGCGACTTCACTCGACGACACAACCTGTGTCGCACAAACTCGCCATGATGTCACTGTCGTGTCTGTGTGTGTGTCTGCATGTGTGTGTGTGTGTGTGTGTGTGTGTGTGTGTGTGGGGGGGGCTGCACAATGAAATGCACCGCAACCTAAAAATGCTGTGCGTTTGTTTCAGCAGAGCTGACACAAGCCGCTCCGTCGGAACCAGGATGCTGCAGATCGGTTCTGATCCGGCGGGACCGGACCCGGAGCCGGACCCGGATCTTCAGCTGGATTCACGTCCGTTTCCTCACGGCGAGTAAAGTTCTGCAGGGTTTCATCTCAAACACCGGCGTCGTTTTAATCGAGGCCCGACCCGCGCGGCGTTAAAACCGCGGCGCCCGTCTCCCATCTGCCGCCTCGGCGCCGTTAAAAGCACTAAGAGCGTTATATAACACACACGTGCGGCGCCGCTCCTCAGAACCGTCCCACATCCCACAGGGGAGTTTGCGTCCCGACCCGAAACGTAAAGGGAAGCGGCGCTCGTCTCGTGAGACGTGACAGACTCAAACGGCGAGTTAATATAGGTTAATACATAAAGGTATGGAGCCCAGACGCAACATGACAGCACGGGTACACACGAGCGGAGCTGACAGACGCACACACACACACACACACACACACACTGCGTATATATTTATACACACACAGTGAGAGCTGGTGTAACTGTCTGTTCCTGCGACAACACTTTCATTTCAGCGCTGACCCAAATAGACCCACATGGCTGGTGTATGTGTGTGTGTGTGTGTGTGTGTGTGTGTGTGTGTGTCTGTGTGTGTGTGTCTCTTTGTGAGGTCTCGCACTTTAAAGAAACATTTTATTTTCGAGGTCAGGAACCAGATTTGTTTAAGTTGGAGGTGACGTGTCGAGGGGCAAAATGCACTCACGTATGTAAATAGAGGGGTGACAGTGTGTGCGTCTGTGTGTGTGACTGTGTGTGTGTCTGTGTGTGCGTCTGTGTGTGCGACTGTGTGTGCGACTGTGTGTGCGTCTGTGCACCGCAGACTCGCGGCCGCGGACCGTGATTGCTTCAGAAGTTTCGACCCCCTCAGATTTGGGTTCACTGCTCATGTGAATGGGATCTGTGTGCAGGTGAGAGAGGGCGAGCGCACACACACACACACACACACACACACACACACACACACACACGCACACGCACACGCACACGCACACACACACACACACACACACACACACAGCAGATGGTAAGCCCGGCTCCTGAAAAATAGCACAGAGGTTTGAATGCAGTCTTTGTGCGCTCAAGACCTCAATAGCCTCAATACAATTGTGTAACGGGCCTCCTTTCACAAAGATGGGGGGGGGGGGGGGGAGGAGGAGGGAGGGAGGGAGGGAGACGGGGGCCGGGGGGGGGGGGGGGGGGGGGGGGGGACGGCGTCCTCCACACATGAACCTCAGGTCCGGCTCGGTCCGGTTCACCTCAGACCTGATCTGGACGTCGATCGTCACGTCATCGATCAGGTGACCGTCGGCCCGCGGGCCAATCGTCTGAGGCGCCCTGAAGCCGTTGCCGCGGTTACCTTCCGTCATCCGCGATAGGTGGACGCCCGCCACTGCGCCCAGGGTGCACTGCAGCGAGAGGTCGCAGAGCTGCTGATTGTTAGCTTAGCTGGAGTCCTCGCTTCAGACGGAGCTGTGACCCCCCTGACCCAGTGACCCTGTGACCCTGTGACCCTGTGACCCCGTGACCCCATGACCCCATGACCCCCCCCATGATTCATGGCCCAGGAAGGAGGAAGGAGACGCTTTGCTGCTTTTCACTGAGGAAGAGGAGGCAGAGGGAGAGAAACAAAAAGAATATGAGGAGATGTGTGTGTGTGTGTGTGTGTGTGTGACAGCTTCATCATCATTGTCCTCGTCGTCCTCATCCGGCTCCGTGTCCTCAGATGACGGACAGGCGCGCACACGCGTGACTTTAAACGCAGGCGTGTCGGTCGACAGCCCCGGCCTTTTCCGATTGGTCGGGAGAAGAAGGGGGGCGGGGCTTCTGTGCTGCCAGGCGGAACCTGACGTATGCTTCGTTTGTTTCAGTGTGTGTGTGTGTGTGTGTGTGTGTGTGTGTGTGTGTGTGTGTTACTAGTTAAAATGCACAACCAGCCTGTAGTGATGAGGTGTGTGTGTGTGTGTGTGTGTGTGTGTGTGTGTGTGTGTGTGTGTGTAGGGGGGGTCACCTGAGGACACCCTCCTGCTCTCTCCTGCCGGGGGAGGAGAAGGGGAGTGTGTGTGTGTGTGTGTGTTTGTGCGCTCATGCATACGTGTGTGTAGGTTTACTGACGCACTGAGCTGGGGGGCAACAACCGGAGACACTGTGTGTCTGTGTGTTGTTTATTTATTTACTCATTCATTATTATGTATTGTTTATTTTTTTAATGGGGGGGTCATATAGGCTGAGCGAGGGCACACACACACACACACACACACACACACACACACAGTTCACCATCAGTGGTGCAGTACTACAGCCAAGTACTGAGTGTGTACATGAAGTATCTGTACTGTCAGTGATTGATCTGACCCCCCAGGATGACACAGGGTGTCACAGTAAAACTCGTCCCACAGAAACGTGTTTAAACTGGAACTGTGTGTGTGTGTGTTACCGTCGTCGTCCCGTGTACTTCTCTTACGACTCGTGTGTGTGTGTGTGTGTGTGTGTGTGTGCGTGTGTGTGTGCGTGTGTGTGTGTGTGTGTGTGTGCGTGTGTGTGTGTGTGTGTGTGTGTGTGTGAACCGTCGGGGGTCTTGTGAGGACACGGCGGTCGAGCCAACCAATCTGTCAGAGCTGAGGCATCTGAGACAGCAGCCATTAGTTCATGGGGGGGGGGGGGGGCTGGATTGACACAGCAAATGTTCTCATGTTAAAGGGATTATAATGGGGGGGGGGGGGCAGACTAACATTTGGTGACAGAAAGCAGGAAATACAGTTAGACCCAGAAATATTTGGACAGTAACACAAGTTTTGTTATTTTAGCTGTTTATGAAAACATATATATATATATATACATATATATGGGCTTAAAGTGCAGACTGTAATTTGAGAATATTCCCATCCAAACTGGATTAGGGTTCAGGAGTTACAGCTCTTTAATACGTCGCCGCTTCTTTTTCAAGGGACCAAAGGTAATTGGACAATTGCCTCAGCAGTAACACAGCTGCATGTGCTCATCATCGTTAACCTGTTATAAGATCTGGAGATGAGTCCAGCTGTTTCCAATTGGACGCTGTTGCTGTGAACACACAACATGCGGTCAAAGGAGCTCTCAGTGGAGGTGAAGCAGAACGTCCTGAGCCTGAAGAAACAGAAGAAGTCCATCAGAGACATGTCAGAAATGTTAGGAGTGGACAAATCAACAGGTTCTTTCTGAGGAAAAGAACTTGGGAACTCAAAAAGACCTGGACGTCCACAGAAGACAAGAAAAACCTTCACAACATCCACTCAAGTGAAGAACGCTCTCCAGGAAGAAGGTGCATCAAGTCCAGCATGAAGAGAAGACTTCAAGGATTCACCACAAGCTGCAAACCATTAATCAGCCTCACAAATAGAAAGGCCACACCTGAAGAAACCAGACCAGTTCTGGAACAGACTAAGATCAACCTTCTACCAGAACCATGGGGAGAGTTTGGAGAAGAACAGCTCATGATCCAAAGCACACCACATCTTTAAAACATGGTGGTGCTGGGTCACTTGTGTTTATTGACCCGTCAGCTCTGCTCTGGTCCTGGCTCGGCCTCGGTGGATCTCCTGCTTTGGACACCACCATCTCCAGCAGTTATGAGTTACCCTGGACTCTCTTGAGGACCAGAACCTGATTCTGCTCCTCTGTCTGCCTGAGTGATTTTGTTTTTGTTGAACTTGTGCATGTTTTACTGCAGAGTGAAAATAAAAGTTCAGAAACTTCAGATTTACTCGTCTGGTGTGTTATGTCTTCACCTGGAGTCCAAACTACTGTGTGTGTGTGTGTGTGTGTGTGTGTGTGTGTGTGTGGTCACTACACGGTGAACACTGCTTGAGTAAAATCCCACTGACAGTGAACGCAACACAGACCTTCCACTGACTGAAAGTGAGATCTTCTCAGCAGGACGGTTCCTCCTGCTCACAACCAAAACTATTTTTATCCTGTTCAGTGTTTGAAAAACATTTTTTACTTTTTTAAATTTTTAAATTTTTTACAATGTAATATGTTTTTTTTTTTTGCGTGACATTGATATGGTTTTTTTTTTTAAACATGTTCTACACATGTTATCCTGTGGATTATCTATAAAACATTTACTGAATCATTAATTTTTACAGAATGTATTTTAGATTTTTATTATTTTTGAGTCGTTTGGGTTCAGGAAGGTCGTGTGAAGTTCTGACCCTTTTTTACATTTTTAACACGTTATCAACACAGTGATGATGAAACACTATTTTGGTGTCATGAAGCAGCATCTGTAATGGAGCTGAATCAATGAGCAAACGACGTCAGACGCCGTGAACTGCATGTAGCCGGCCTGTTCTCATATGTAGGCCAATGCAGCAAGCAGGAGGGACTGCAGCTGCATTGGGGGGGGGGAGAGAGGGAGAGAGAGAGAGAGAGAGAGAGAGAGAGAGAGAGAGAGAGGGGTATATGAAGAGGAGGAGGGTGGAGATGAAGGGATGAGGTGAAGAGAGGAAAGCTGTCCTCAGAATGACCCACACCAGACAGCCCCCCCACCACACACACACACACACACACCCCCCACACAC
The DNA here is from genome assembly GCA_016785225.1 of Psettodes erumei. NCBI lineage: Eukaryota > Metazoa > Chordata > Actinopteri > Pleuronectiformes > Psettodidae > Psettodes > Psettodes erumei. The sequence goes on along the minus strand of JAFBJZ010000646.1, from coordinate 396,748 downwards.
ACACACACACACACACACACACACACACACACACACACACACACACACACACACACACACACACACACACACACACACACACACACACACACACACACACACACACACACACACACACACACACACACACACATATATTTCTCTAAGCTAACTCGCTCGTTGCTGTGTAATCGGTAGAAAAAAAAGAACGGCAGAGAAAAATCCTCACATGAAAAGACTCAGTGAGGAATGTCAGATATCCAGAGTATGTGATAAAAACTACAGAAAAAACTTCATATTCTGTCTAAAAAACACAAAGAGGGTCAAAGTATATATAAGTATAATATGTTGTAAAAATATGAAAAATACAACAAAACGTTTCCAAAATGTACAGCAGGTTCATCTCAACACTGACGTGACCTTTGAACCTGTTACATAAACTATTAATGTCTCTGTGACGAGTTCACAGAACCTGCCGACCAACAGGTCCACAGGTTCTGGACCGGAGCCGGTGGAACCAGAACCTGTTGAGAGCGTGTCTGTGGAGCGTGTGAAAGGTTTAAACAGGAGACGCCGTGCTCACCGGTCGGCCATACACACACACACACACATATATATATACACACACACTCACACACACACACACACGCACACACACACACACACACACACACACACACACACACACACACACACACACACACACACACACACACACACACACACACACACACACACACACACACATACACACACACACACACACACACACACACACACACACACACACACACACACACACACACACACACACACACACACACACACACACACACACACACACACACACACACACACACACACACACACACACACACACGCACACACACACACACGCAGCAGAAGTAGGTCAGTAGTGAAAGGGTTCTCCGTTGTCCTCACACGGCCTCCGCTCGGCCCGTCACACCACTCGTGTTGACTCTAATTTTCTCTTCCTCGTCCCTCCCCCCTCCTCCTCCTCCTCCTCCTCCTCCTCCCTCCCTCTGTCACCCCTCCTCCTCCTCCTCCTCCTCCTTCATCCCTTTCTCTCCGCTCTGATTAGGGAAGGGAGCAGGTCCCACCCCTGGTTCAGACGGGTCTTGTGCAGGTTAACTCTTTGGTCGCCGCCTCCTTCTCTCCCTCCCTCCCTCTCTTTTCTCCTCCCTCCTTCGCTCCCTCCCTCCCTCCCTCCCTCTCCTCCTCTCTTTTCTCCTCCCTTCTTCTTTCTCCCCCCGTTTCTCTCTGAAACCAGTTGACTTTTTATCTCCGGCGGTCTGCTGGTGTTTTCGCCGAGGCCCCTGCCAGACCATTTGCGGCGTGTAACTGGTGTTTTGGAGGGGAGACCCGACGCCACAAGACGGGGCGGCGCTGGGCCGGTGTGAAGTGGGTCGGGTGAACCGACCCGCCGAGCGGAGGAACCGTTTGTTATTTAAAAAAAAAAAAAAAAAAAAAAGAAAGAGAAAAACCTCAGAGGTTTCCAGCCAGCGAACTTCCAGGAAGCGCCGTGAACAAATGGTGTTATTACCTAACCCCCGACCAGCGTTACATGATTTACAGTAGAGCCGGCGGGTGTTTGAGGTCACACCGCCACCTGCTGGCGAAGCCGAGACGCCCGAACCCTCGGCGAGAGACGTGTCAAACGCCCCAACATGGCTCCCGGAAAACAAATCGGCTCCGGCGACGCTCGTCGTGTCACGCAGACGAGGTTAAAAATAAAAAAATTAAAAAAAAAGGTGGAGTGAAAGTATGCAGCCTGGTGGAGAACGGCATGTTCCCCGCACTGGTTCGACTGGTTTCTATGGCGCTCCCGGTTTCTATGGCGCTTCAGTTGGCGCCAAATATCTGGAATGATTGAGGCCGTGGGCGTGGGAACCGGCCCGAGGCGGCTGACAAGCGTTTGTTTGTTTGTTTGGTGGAAAGTTTAAAATAATTAAAAAAAAACTTTAAAGAAGTCGTAAAGAACCAAACGTGAACGAGAAGGAGAACCGGCGAGATCCGGTTCTGGTTCCTGTCGGCTCGGCTCGGTCGCAGAGAGGAAAGAAGCTCTTCATCCATCCTCCTCTTCCTCCTCACGCCGACACACGTGACAGAAAGCAGATGTTCGTGTCGCCGCCGTGAAAAAACAGAACCGGTACCGACCCACAGCTGAGCAGAACTTTTGTTCTGATATTTTAGTGGTTTTGTTGTTGTTGGCAGTAAGTTTTTGGCTGATTGATTAACTGATCAGTTATCGGAGCAACAGGTTTTAATAAATCAAACGTTGCTTGACGTTTGGACAAAACATTTTTCCCAGTTATTTAAAATATTGATTTATGTGACATCTGATTGATTATTATTAATAAAAACCTGTGAACACGTGTGGAACTGAAAAAAACCAGCAGCTGTTGTTTTTTTTTACCACTTTTTATTTTTTTGCTTGCAGACAAAGAAGAATATCCATGAAGTCCAGATATAATAAATAAATTAACTACTAAAAACCGTTGGCTGTTAAAGCGACGTAAAGAACGGCAGAAAGGTTTAACTTTGCAAAACTTACAGAGCTCGATTTAAAAAAAAAAAAAAAAAACAAAAACCGACCCGGCGCCGCCGCTCGACCCGCTGATTGTTCTGTTTGCATATCCCGCGCCGTCGCAGGAAAGAGAAGAGCAAAGTAAAAAGCTTATTTCTTAATCTCTCGTATATGAAAAGTTAAAAAGTTCCCGCGGGAACGGAGCCAAGTGCTTTGTGGTTGTTTCGTTTGTTTGTTTGTTTTTTCTCGTCCCTAAAATATCGTCTGAAATTCTCGTGGAAAACCTGAAGGAGGTCGAGTTCACCCGTATTGGAAACGCACGACGTCATCTTCTCTTCCTTTTAAAGTGATTCACTTACTTTGGCGAGGACAAATAAACATCATCATCATCATCATCATCATGGTGTACTTGTACTTTCATGCATACAGTATTGAAAAAAAGAAACTTGTCGTAAAAGTGTAAATGTCACAATCTTACCGAGTTCGTAGCTTAACTGACTGAGGTAAAGTTGCCTGTTTCCTGAAGTCGAGCAAACATGTTGTTGTTGTTGTTGTTGTTGTTGTTGTTGTTTTGGACAAAGACACAAACAAGCGTCTGGGTCCATCAGCTGATCCAGGATCAGACCGGACGTTAAAGGGAAAATCCACCTCATCTCACCCCCCCGCTGGATCTGCCTACATTTCCCATGATTCCTTTTGACACAAGTTGTGACATCATCACTCTTTTTTTTTTAAATTTAACTTTCCTGTCGCTGAGAAAGTGAAATCAGAATATTTTCCTCAGATCGATCAATTTACAAGAAAGAACAGAAGAAGATGGAGAAGAAGAAGATGAAGAAGAAGAAGAAAAAGATGAAGAAGAAGAAGAAGAAGAAGAAGAAGAAGAAGGAGAAGAAGAAGAAGATGTGGTGGCCGATCGTTCACCCTGTGAATTATAAATGACGCCCGTCACGACGTTTACGGTGGATTTTCCCTTTAAAGGCGAGTCCGGCCCGTTCCCGCCCGCCGCAGGAACCGGGAACGACTTCCCGGTGTCTCGGGCGTTTTTACGACTGTTTTTGGCGGGAATGTAAATGCGAGCGCGCCCGAGAAGAACAGCGTCGTCAGCTGTTAGCCGATGTTAGCGCACGGCGAAGGAACCGTGAAGTCGCCCGGTTCCTGCGTTCGGACCCAAACGCCCGCCAGCGTTTCCAGAAGAGCCGGTCGCGGCGCGACGAGAGCAGAACGCACCGGAAACGAAATACAAAAGAGTTCAAAGGTGAAACGATGGCACCGGTCGGACTCGACTGTTCACGACAAAAAAACGAAGCCGGCGTTGGTTCTGGGGAGGAGAACGTTCCCTTGAGAAAAAAAAAAAAAAGTCCGTCGGTTCCTCTGATGGCGAGGAACCGGGCGAGGTCGCACCTCGAATGTTCGGGATTTTTTTATTTATCTTCTTTTTCTGCTTTATACAAAGTTTACCTCAAAACTTGCGTTCGTAAGAAAAGTGACGTAAAGGCCTCGTCACGGGCGCAGGAGCGGAGCTGGAACTTACTCTGGGCCCCGCAGAAGTCCCGCACGGGCCGGGTCCCGAACGGGCTGGGTCCCCTCGGCGCCGTCAGGACCCAAAGTTCGTCCGGAGGGCGCGAAAAAAAACGCCGCCTCAGCGCCGCCGTGACCCGTCCCAGCTCCCCCCGCGGCCGTCTTTGGGTCCCGACCCGCCAGCTGAGAAACACGGACGTCCGTCGTCCTCGGCGTGACGGGGGGTGGGGGTGATGGGGGGTGTGGGGGGGGGGCGGCGAATCTGTGGATGCGAAGGCGACAGCTGATGTCACACACTGTGATGTCATCACGAAGTCTACAGACGCCATCTTTGTCGTTTACCTGCTCCTCACGTCTGCTCCTCTGCCGGAGGCTGCGATTGGCCGACACCTTCAGTCTCCACCTCCTCCAACACCTCCTCCTCCTCCACCTCCCTCTCCTCCTGGCTGCAGTCGTCGTCCGAGGCCTCCTCCCCTTGTTCTTTCACCTCCATCTCTCCCTCGGTGTCTACGCGCTCCTCCTCCTCCTCCTCCTCCTCCTCTTCCTCTGCCGCCGTCACCGCCGCCGCTGACGCCGCCACCGCCTCCTCCTCCTCCTCCTCCTCGTCCTCCACCTCCCCTTCCTCTCCCTCGACCTCCTCGTCGCTGAAGGGCTCCTTGCCCTCCCCGGCCCTCCCGGCGGCGGCGGAGAACCAGTCCCTCACCTGCTCGTAGCTCATGCTGGACCGGGTGACCAGCTCGTCCAGGTCCTTCTCGCTCAGCGCTCGGTGTTTGAGGTAGTAGTCCTTCAGGAACGTCTTACCTGACTTCACCTGCGGGGGGCGAGGGGGCGGAGATTTGTCTCGGAAAGACTTCCTACATGTTCAATGCAAAGTCAAACCCTGACCCCTCGTCCCCCGCTTCCTGGATCGGTGTGAAAATGTTCACTGATGTCGTTACAGTTACAGACCAGTGGAGTCGCCCCCTGGTGGTCGCTCAGGAGAAGACGGGTTCAACCCAAACACACCAGGAAGATACAACCTGTTTTTTTTTTTTTTTTTACAGTCTATGATTGAGCACGCACACACACACACACACACACACACACACACACTCACATACAGACCTTGATGGCGGTGGGGCCCCCCTGTGGCGAGCGTTTGCAGGGGTACGGCCGGCGCGTCCTCCTGGACCAACCCCGGAAACGCTTCCTGGGTTTCTTCTGGCTCTTGGCTCCGCCGTTCAGCGCCTCGTCCACCTGAGGGAGAGCGGGGAGACACGCGTGAGGTCAGGGCGGTGAAACGCCGGGTGACGCGGGCGATTCGTCGCGGCCGGCGTGAAACGAAGCGAGCGCACCTTCCCGCTCTGGTAGAGGTAGTACCACTTCAGGTTGCTGTTCTTGCAGGCGTAGCGCGTGTCTCCGAACCAGTTGACGATGTAGTTCCTGGGCAGGCCGCACTCCTCCGCCAGCTGGTCGTACTCCTCGGCTGTCGGCCACTGCGAGCGGATGAAGGCCTTCTTCAGGAGGCTGAGCTGCCCCGGCGTCTTCTTCAGGATCTTCCTGCTGCTGGGCGGCGTCGACTGCCTCTCCTGACTCGAGGACGAGGCGGCCGGGTTGTCGGCGTCCCCTTCCACGTCTCCGTCCTTGGAGTGAGCGGCCGAACGCCGCCGCTCGGTGAACCAAGCGTCCACCTCGCGCCTGGTCAGTTTCGTCTCCGCCCGCAGCCGGCTCAGCTCCTCGTCGGAGGGTGTGTCCGACTTCTGGAAGCTGGCCTCCAGGACGAGCAGCTGCTCCGGCGTCTTTTCCTTGAACTTCTGCGGCGTGAAGTCGGGGAAGGCGTGGCGGAACTTGACCCGCGGGTCGCTGCACGGGCCGGACGACCCGGGGGCGTTGGCGGAGGTCGGAGAGGAATCGCTGGCGTCGTCGCTGGAGTCGATGACGATGGTGGCGGCGTTGTCGCCGCTGTTGCTGTCGTTGAGGCTTCCGCCGCCGCCCCTCGCCGCTCTGCCCCCGCCTGACCCCGCCGCTCTGCCAGACGGGGCTTCGCTCAGCAGGACGCCGTGGTGGTCCTTGGAGTTCCTCTGGTTGTAGCGCGTGTCGCTGAACCACTTCTTGATGGCGCGTTTGGAGAGCCTGGTGACCTGCATGAGGCGCGAGATCTCCGCCTCGGTGGCGAACTGCCTCCTGCCGTAGCTGGCCTTCAGCTCCGCCAGCTGCTCCTTGGACTTCTTCGGTTTCGTCGCCGCGTCCAGGCCGAGCGGCACGCCGGCCGAGGACGCCGACATCTCGGTCTTGGACTCCGACGCGGTCGGCTCGGCGGCTTTGGGCTGGTTGCCGGGGACGCCGGCGACCGTCAGGGTGATGGGAGAGGCGACGGGCACGGTGCCGCCGCCGCCGGCCACCTGCGTGAGGACGAGGCCCGGCTGCCCGACGATCTGGCATGTCTGGAAGATGGACTGCAGGCCGTTGGCGGCGGCGGCAATGTTGGCGGGGATGACGGTGATGGTCTGAGGGACGGTCTGCACCGTGCCGTTGAACTTCTTCCTCCTGGCCTCCTCCACCTGCGGAGCGACAACACGGAGCGTTTCACCTGGACTCGACTTGCGCGGCGTCGAGGCGGCGCAGAACGTGACGGGGGAGCACCCACCTCCTCCGGCGTCCAGCTGACTCCATGTTTGAGCCTCTGGGCCGAGAACCAGACCTTGATCTGCTCCTCGCTGAACTTTGTCTGCGACGACAGGCCCATGATCTCCGACACCGACGGGTACGGGAACCTGCGACACCAGAACCAGAACGTGAGCACCGCCTTTTTTTTTTTTTTTTAAACGGAAGGAGGCGGGTCAAACGAGGAACCCCGTGGCGTTACCTGTTGTAGGCGCTGACCAGCAGGACGTTGTTGTCCATGGCCGTGTTGTAGGTGGGGATGCTGCTGATGGGGATCAGGAGCTGCGTCTGGGTCTGGGCGCTGTTCTGCTGGTTCTGCAGCGCCGACAGAACCTGAGCCAGCGTCCCCGGGGGCAGCACGCCGCCGCCGGAGCCGCCTTTAATCTGCAGCACGTTGGGGCTGTTCACCACGATGCTCTGCGGGACGGCCTGGACCTGCAGCGGCGCCGACACGGGGACGAGGCGGGGGGCGACGGCGGCCGCGACCGCCGGGACGGGGGACAGCTCGGGCGGCTCCTTGTTCTCGTCGTCCTCGTCGTCGCTCTCCACCTTGATGACGTCGTCGATGGCCATCTTGTGCACGGCGGCGACGAACTTCTTGGGCTCGGTTCTGCTCCGGATCCTCATGATGGGCGTCTTGCTGAGGGCGATGGCCTTGCGGGACGTCTCCTCCGCCTCGTCGTCCTCCACTTTGACGAAGCTGCCGTCGAAGGTGAGGTCGTTGACCGTCTGCTGGAAGACGGTCTCGTTGTTTCGCTTCACCATCGTCCGCGTGAAGTTGTCCTCGCCCGGGTGGAGGCGGGCGTTGTGCGCCAGCAGCGTGTCGTAACTGCAGCGGGGAGAATCGTGCAAGTTAGAGGAAGTTACAGAGCGACGAGGTCACGTGACGCGTCAAAGTTCGACCTCGAGCCGCTTCAGCGAGACGTCAACGCGGCGAGTTTCGGCGTGCGAACGGTTTCTGTCGCCGTCGTTCTGAACTTTCTCGTTTTCCCTCCCGCAGCAGCGTCAACTGGCCACAAGGCGGCAGCAGCGACGGAGTGGATTATTTTTATTTAACCGACTGATTGGTCTGCTCTGCTGAGATTAGAGATTAACGCCTTTCTCTACCGACCGATAACTTCAGAAACACAAACAGGAAGTGGACACGCGTCCTCTACCTCTTGGTGTGGTAGTCGCACTCCATGCAGACGTAGGAGGTGTTGAGGACGACGTCGGGATGCTCGGCGTCCACGTGCATGGTGAACAGGTTGAGCTCGGACGTCTGGAAGCTGCAGTACTTGCACTCGTACCCCCCCTCCGCCGTGTTCAGGTCCAGGTAGGGGTCCGACGCCGGCCCCGCGTTGCCGTCCTCGCCCTGCCCTTCCGGCGAGCCGAAAGTCCCCGCGTGCGCCGCGACGGCGGCGTCGCCGTCCTCCGGGTCCGCAACGTCCTCCATCTCCTGGTCCGAGTCCAGGGTTTCCTGCGGGGGGACCATGCAGGGGGTGGTGGACTTCCTCCTGCTCGCCATCCCGAGGCTCGCTGGGTGCTGGGTCCGGCCGAGTGTTCGCGCTGTCTCAGTTCAGTTGGTCCGGCTCCATAAAGGGGACGTCCTCAGTCGAAAGTCTTCCTGTGTTGTCCTCAAACCCTGGAGACGACAGAGCGACGCGTCAGCGGAGACTGTCCGACTCTGTTTATCATTATTATTATTATTATTATTAATATTATTATTACTAATAGAGCTGTGCCCAGGGGCCCCATTTTCTCAAGAACCGCCCATGACCAGTGATATCAGTATATCTATATATTTTTTTAATATATATATATATATATCATCCATCCACCAACAGATGATCTGCTGCTGTATGGAAATAATAAAAATAATAAATAAAAACGGGGGAACTGCCCTTTAAAGAAGAAACCACGATTTACTGGGTCACAGCCTGCAGAACCGCGCACACCGACCCACAAACTTCACTTCCTGTCCGCACGCGCGTGCAACACACACACACACACACACACACACACACACACACACACACACACACACACACACACACACACACACGTTGAAAGAGGAACGACAACATCCAGTAACAGTCGCCCTAGCTAACATTAGCTAGCTGCACGTTCATGTGTAAACGGGTCGGTACCGGTGGCAGCGGGACACTGCCCCCCCCCCCCCCCGCCCCCCTCCGCCGAAGCCCCCCCCACCACACCCGGACCCCTCACCCCTCGACCCCCCCACCCCCCTCGACCCCCCCACCCCCCCTCCCGGGCCCACGGTGCGTGTTTACCTGGTGCCCGCGCTCCCGCTCACCAACATCTCGCGACGAACAGTTAGCTGGCTAGCGGCCGTAGCCGTGTAGCATCCCCCGGTCCGCTCCGCTCGTACGCAGTCTTCCGCCTTTTCGCCCGAGTACGCCGCGGATCCCATCTGCTTCGGGCGGGCCAACAGAGCCGACCTCCCGGCCGGGAAACGAGCCGACGACCGCCCGTTAGCTCCCCTGTGCGGCCAGCATCGCCCCGGCGCCTCCCGCTCGCTCCGCCGCCTCGCTAACAGATGGGACAGGTTGGTGAAAAAGGCACCGATAGTTCAACGAATCTGACGATGGCCATCTTTTTTTTTTTTTTTTTATACCGCCGCTACGAGCGAGCAGCGGCCGAGAACTGGATCCGGCGCGGGCGCTTCAAAATAAAAGCACCGAGTAAACGTATTCTCCAAATGAGCCGCTCGTACGTGGGAAACAGCCGTGAAAATAAAATAAATATAATAAAAATAAAAATATATATAAGTATAATTTCACAGGAAGAAAACATATATTTATATTTCACTATAAATGACCCATCGCGCAAGCGCCACAGTCAAGCGGCCTTTTATTTTGAAGGCATCCGCACACAGCGGAAACGCTAGCCGCTACACTGAGGTTAGCTTGACTGAGGGGGGGTTCGCCTCAGCGTCGGGGCAGGAGGTTCGTGTGCGTGATGACGTCACAGACAGACGCCAGGCGCGTGTTTACGCCGTGTGCTGCTGCCTCGGCGAAGATACACCGTGTACTGACGCAGTTACGCAACAGGTTACGGTGCCGAGCAAACTGTACTTCGTGAATCCGTAGTACTGACGAAGAAGTACTTTATCGTATACCGCACATGTTGTACTACTATATGACATGGAGTACTGACCCGAGCCCGCCGGGCCCAAGGTCGACTACAGGCGCAAAGAAAACCAGACTCATTACACGTCATTAACGTTTTATTCAAGTCACGATAAAGTATTCATTAAATATACCACGACTACTACAAATAACATGTACTGGAATAAATACTGAGGTACTTGTATGTGAACACGTCGAGCCGCAGACCTGGTGTGATCAGAATCCTAAGACCTGGTTCAGACCCAACACTGAGCACGACTCGACGCGCTGGGAGGAGGACGAGCGTGCGCTCAAACATCTGCAGCAGAGTCCAGAGACCTGCAGAAACCAGAGACCTGCAGAGTCCAGAGACCTGCAGAGACCAGAGACCTGCAGAGACCAGAGACCTACAGAGTCCAGAGACCTGCAGAGTCAAGAGACCTGCAGAGACAAGAGACCCGCAGAAACCAGAGACCGGCAGAGTCCAGAGACCTGCAGAGACCAGAGACCTGCAGAAACCAGAGACCTGCAGAGTCCAGAGACCTGCAGCGGTCCAGGTGAGACCAGGTGGTGAAGGGATATTGAGGAAGGAGAAGGAAGGAGAAGGAGAAGGAGACTCAAATAAGGTTTACACGTATTAGTTTATTTATTTTCCACAGCAAATAAACAAAAACAAGAAGTTTCACCCTCGTACTTTCGAGCTACAGAAAGTCTGTTTGAAAGTTCAGAAAGTCAAGACAGATGGACACTTTATTGATCTCCAAGACAAATCTAAAAATTCTTCTTATTACACAAAGTATCGTTCATATTTAATCAATGTCATCAACAAACTGATCAGATATTTGGACGAAGGTGATTCGATCACGATGACGAGCGCCAATCACGCCGGAGGAAGTGATGAGACAGGAAGACAGGAGAAGCCTGAATTCACACACACACACACACACACTCACACACACACTTACATACACACACTCAGTCACACACACTTACATACACACACTCAGTCACTCGCACTGATAGAGGAGCTGGATCTGTTGCTGCTTGAGTCGCCACCTGCTGGAAATAAACACACCTGTTACTTCCTTTGTTTTGTCGTTTACTTTTGTTGCACAGGTCCAGTGAGTTGTGATACTTACAACTGACTCCGGAGTCCCAGCCCGGCGGTCCGACCGAATCCTGTGACTCTGTGAAGAGAAGGACTGGGTGAGGGCGTCATCCTCGCACACGCCGAACCGAACCGGGAGACGCTGCACGCTTACTTTTTAACAGGTTCTCTTCTTCGGGCAAAGCGCTGTCCGGCGTGGATCTGACCTCTGCACACACACACACACACACACACACACAGAAAGACACACGTGGTTCAAAACGTATGTTTCTTTTAGGAAGTTTCCGGACGCGACCCGCCCGAACCACCTGTTGGCGCTTACCTGGAGGAACACCTGAAACTGGGGCGGGGACACACTGGACAGTCAAACAGTAACCTTCTTTAACTGGTTTCTTTTCCAGCGCTTTTCTGCCTGTAAAACACACAGGGCTTTTATTTTGAAGGCGGGGACACGGCATTACACTCCCGTCTGTCCCGTTTCAGACTCGTTTTCTTGTGTGTGTGTGTGTGTGTGTGTTGCACGTACCGAACTTGCCTCTTTTGTACAGGAAGAGCAGCAGCCCGGCCATGACGGCCGTCCCGGCGCACACCCCCGCCACGACCACGATGACAAACAGGAGCGTGTTCTCGCCAGGAAGCTTGTGATCTGGTGGACAGAAGCCGATTACGGATGCAACTCTTTGGGACTTTGACGTCGCGAACACTTTGACGAACGTCTGTCCTTACCCCAAACCTTCTGGACTCGTAGCGCGGGCGACCCCTGAACGGCTTCGCAGGAGAACTCGGCCGAGTCGCTCCTCGGGATCTCCACGCTGTCCTTCCTCTGGAAGGTGCCGTCTTCGTTCGGCAGGACGCCCAACGTCACCACTCCGTCCCGGGCGGTGAGGACGCGGCCGTCCCTCGTCATCTGCACGCTCACCTGTTTGGAGACGAACCCCGAGGCCAAGCACGACAGGACCACGTTCTCCGGCACTCTGGACTCCTTGGCGAACATGAATATTTCGGGCGGAGCTGGAAAGGGGAAACGCGGTGAGCTGCTGCCGCCGCCGCACGTTGTCGAGCGGACATGACGGAACATGGTCTCCACTTACGGGCGTCTTGTATCTCCTTCTGCTGGTACTCCACGAACTTGTTCAACCAGGACATGCACTCGTTCTCCAGGTAGCCCTTGGTGTACTCTTTCAGGACCTGGACCCCGTCCCACTTCCTCTTGGTCTGCAGCGCCGACGGGCTGGAGGACACCCAGATGGCGTTCTCGTCGTCGAAGGACAGGAAGTTGTCGCCGTCGTAGCTGTACATGTCCATGCCGCGCCGGAACTCGAGCGTTTCGTTGGACTGCCTGCGGCCCTCGCAGCCGTGCATCCACTGGAGGACGTGGAGGTCTGGGGAGAGAGGGCGGGAGGTGAGGCGGGTCGGGGGTCAAGGGTCAAGAGGAGCGGAGAGCCCGGACGGTTCCTCACCCGTGTCGTTCTGTCTCAGGCGGTCCTTCAGGATGTCGATGTTGACGTTGAACCACTGCTGCTTGCTCTTGCGCGACTGCGTCCCCTTGGACCAGTAGTCGTCCTGCAGGCGCTCCTTCATCCAGCGCCGCCGGGGCTCCTTCTGCTCGGTGGTGCTGTCGTAGTAGTCGATCATCTTGCCGTCCAGCAGACCCATGGCCGTGAACTGGTGGATGCCGGGAAAGTGGACCGGGTGGGACAGGGCCGTGTAGATGTAGGTGAGGGAGTGAGTCTCCGGATCTCCACCTGTGTTGTAGCACGTCAACAACTCAGAACTGCAGTACTTCAAAAACTGCAATAATATGACTATAAATATATATTTTGAATCTAATTATGTTCTAATTCTTCTAATCTGCCTGACAACAGCGCCTACTTTTTTTTTTTTTTTATTACTTGCTGATTTTAATCGACGTCTTTGTTGACGTCGTTCGCAGCCGAGACCGAAACGAAACTGATCAATTATGTGATTAATCTATTTCGGTAATCGAACATCTTTTAGGACAAAACGGCCAATTTAAAAGTGAAATAGATTATTGATTGGTCTTTATAAACTGTCTTGAGCTTTTTCTGAACCCAAACGATCGATCGATCGATCGATCGATCGATGGCCACTGACAACGATCAATACAACGATCAATAACTCTCTCTCTGCGCCTCGTACATAATCTAACGACATTAACACACCAGCCACAGTGAAGTATCGATCAGAAGTATAAACGTCAAAAGACGCCACGGCCTCGCGAGCTTTACTTTCGTTTTCACCGATACCCGTCGAGCCCCGTCCGGAACCACCGAACTCGGAACTTACCGCCGTCCACGAGGCAGCCGGTCCAGAGGAGGACCAGGAGGACGGGGACGTGCATCCTGTCCCCGCGAGTCTGTCCTTCAGAAACGCACCTTTTCGTCGTTATTACCGGACTTTTGTTCCGCCGCCGTTCACGCGCCCGCTGCGCCCCGTCAACTCTCTGAACTGTCTGATGCTGCCTTCACGGGCTGCTCGGAAAATACACCGCCGGTCCAGTCTCACGACTTCCTTTCTTTTTTTCTCTTTTCTTTTTTTTTAAATAAATGTTTCAGCGTCGGGTCATTTCGACGACACGACCGAGTTATCGATTAATCGAGCGTGAGATAATGTCGACGGTTATTCTTTGAGCCTGCCCGCGTTCACAGTGCCGAGGAGTCCTGAACGCACCACCGCTTGTTGTTTTGAAACGAGCGAACACCAGGAAGTGAAGAAAAACGTCTGCGACACACACACACACACACACACACACACACACACACACACACACACACACACACACACACACACACACACACACTTACTGTACGAACAAATGTGTTACTGTATCTGAAAACTCGTGAATAACATTTATTCATTATGGACGACTTGTTTTCTGTCGTGAAATAATAAATAAACAAACAAATAAAAACCTCTCGGACCAAACAAGTGGGCGGAACCCTTCACCTCAGCCAATCGAGTAATTCGCAACAGGTTGCTAGGCAGATTTCGTCAAACGAGGCTTCGTCAGGGGGCCGATCCCCTGAACACAACCCTCAGCTACTCAGATATTTTAGTGAAATACTCAAGTACAAGTACTGCACTCAGTCAGTAGAATCGTTTCATTCTACTTCACGTTTATTTGTACTTGTACTCAGCAGGTTCCTGGTGCCGACACACATCATTACAGCCGCGGGTCACGGGTTCGATGAGTCACTGCACGCTCGCTCTCTGTACGTTAAGTGTTTTCTTATGAGAGCTCCATGTGACGCCTCCTCCGTCCTCCTCCTCCTCCTCCTCCTCCTCCTCCCTGCTCCCCCCGCGTTCATCCCTCCGGCC
>JAFBJZ010000646.1:362500-380000 GCA_016785225.1 Psettodes erumei | reverse complement strand
CTGAGCTATCCGCACACGCCGACGCTTTAAACTATTTTAGCCTCTTTTAGCTGCTGGTTTTTGATTGGTCGTGAGTATTTGTCAGAAACGCTCACCTTCTCTCAGGTGTGGTTTGGGCTCGGGGTCCTGGGACAGCGGGACCCCCCCGTCGTCATGGTAATGGGACTGACAGTAGAGGTTCTGGCCCTGCAGGCAGTACAGGTTCCCAGGCATCAGCGTGACATCACACTCCTGCAAAACACTGCGTCAGCAAAAAAAAAAAAAAAAACGACGACATGCGACCTCTTTTTTTTTTTTGGAGCTCACCTGGCAGGAGAAGCAGCGGGGGTGGAAGGTGAGCTCGCCGGACCTCATGACCAGAGCGGAGGCTGGGATTGGCTGGAAACAGCGTGCGCACTGGCCGCCGCCAAACATCCTGACGGAGAACGGAGAACGGAGCGATATATATGGTGGAACTAGACGTGACCATATTTGGACGACGGGGGCGGATCCGACCGCGACCGCCACGGAATGGTGCTGCCTGTCAATCACAGCGTGGCCACGCCCCCGACACCTCCCCTGCTTCCTGGTCTTTCCTCCTCTACATGGATCATAATGTCCAACATGGACTTCTATACAAACAGACCAGTGGAGTCGCCCCCTGGTGGCCGTTGAGGAGAAGACGGGTTCCCCAGGAACATACGGCCATTTTTTTTTTTTTTTTTTGACCCGGTGCCGGCGGACTGACCTGCAGTAGTCCTGCTGGCAGAAGATGTTCCCGTCCCTCCAGAACAACGACGGCTGCGTCTGCAGCTCGCAGCCACACTGGCTGCAGCGGAGGCAGGCGCCGTGCCACACCCCCCCCGCCGCCAACAGGAAGAAGCGGTCGCACACCTGTTCGCCGCAGCCGGCGCAGATCATTGGCTCCGGGATGGACTCGGCCACCACCGCCGCCGCCTGGGACACGGGTTTGATTTCACTGGTGTGTCTCAAATATTTAGATATTTATTTATATTTGGACGATTCGAAATCCAGGATCCGAAAGGGTCAGAACAGTTCTGGTTCTGAGTTCAGAACCTCGGGTCCAGGAGCTGAGTCACCTGCTCTTTCAATCCAGTGAATCAATAAATCAGTGATTGATGGATGAGGTGTTTGTGCGTTCGCTCTGGAAAATGTTGCATCACACTCACGCCATCAGCAGCAGCAGCAGCAGCGCCGTCCTCCCCCGCCGCCGGGCCCCCCCCGCCGCCGGCGCCGCCCAGCTCCGACCCATCCGCCTCGTCGCCAAGGTCGCTGCCGTACAACAGGTCCTCCAGCGCTCGGTCGTCCGGCGACATCATGATTGTCCTGTGGGGGGTAATTATCGGTCCTCTCCAGAATCAACGCCCTCGTTAGGGAGCGAAAAACAGACTCATTAAGGTCTATTAATAAACAACAACAACAACAACAAGTGTTGGACACACGGGGACAGACAGCACGTCTCATGATTGATCACCGATCTAACGATCGATCAGAAACATCAGCAACACACGGGATCAAACCGTGACGACGCTCCGATTATTGATTAATTATTAGATTTCAAGGAGCGAACAGACAGGAATCAAGAAGAACGAAACACCAGCGCGCCGACCGTCGATCACTAAACCAATCAGCTGCAGCGATTAATCGATCACCGAGTCGCCTGAAGCGCACAGGTGAGACGATCTTACCTGTCTCGTTTGGGGGTCGCGTCCTTCGTGTCGTCTCCGTCCTCTCACAGGCGTCTTCTGTAACCGGCTTGTCTCTTTGTGTGTGGACGGACGTCTCCTCCCCCAGGTTTGTCCCCCCCACCCCCACCCCACCCCCGTCTCGCTGTTCTGGGATCAGTTTCCACCTCCTTCTGCACCAATCGCCTTCCGATCCGACGGGCGGGATCAACACCTGTCCCTGCCCCCCGCCCTCCAGGTGTGCGCACTCACACACACACACACCTGTAAACAAGGGGCCCAGGTGACTCAGGCGGGAGGTGAGAGCCGAGCTGATTGGCCACCTGGTGAGCAGATGGGTGGTGGTGGTGGGGGGGGCACTCTGGGGACCAATTAAAAATAAACACTAAGGTGGTTTAAGAGGACACCTGGGACCTGTGGTGGAGGTTAGAAGACACACCTGTCCCTCGGTCCCTCGGCCGCATCTGGACAAACCGTCCTCTGTCACATGACCTCGTCTCCATGGTTACCTGGAAACACAAGACTGACAGCTCTGCTCAGAGACGGCGGGGGAAGAGAAAACAAGTTCGTCTCCAGCTGGGTCGTCCTGTAACCTGAGGGGACATCTGATGTGTCCTCACAGAGGTCCAGCAGGGGGCACTGTGCTCCCACACTGCAGACCAGATCCAGATCCAGACCCAGAGCAACACAACAAACCTCAAACAAACAAAACATCGAGATAAAAACAAAGTTTTTATTTGTTCTTGATAACATGAAACAAATCGGACAGACGTGACCTCTGACCTCCAGGTTTCATCACCGCGGAGACAGAGACCCGTACCCGTGAATGGACCGAGACACGAGACGTCCACGGACTGGAACAACAACCGTTAACACCGCTGAGACATGCGTGGGGAAACCCATATTCACGACGCGACGCGAACGCGGCATCGAGCGGCGCTCCGGTCCACGTCTGCCGTGGGACGCTCGGCTTCGGTCGGGCTGCAGAGCCCAGCTACATTTACACCTGTAGACCTGCACCATCGGTGGTGAGCGAGGAAACGTTCTCAGTGATATTTGGGTGAACTGACCCTTTAAATATGGAGGAGATTTTAAAAAAGAAGGAACTGTACAATCAACAGTAAAATACTGATACATGACCTCTATACAAAATACTTCATGTCTTCTGAGGTGTGTGTGTGTGTGTGTGTGTGTGTGTGTGTGTGTGCGCTGACACACTGCAGTCCATGCGTGTGTTCAGAAGTTCATTGTCCGTCCGTCCCTCAGGCCGGAGGACTGAAGGACGCTGGTCTCATCTTCATCTCTGTGAACGCGATGGAAACTTCTTTACCTTTCCACGAGGTCCAGATCACACCCTGAGGGACAGACGGGGACGGACGGGGACAGACAGAGAGACAAAGACAGACAGTCAGCTCAGTATTACTCCTGACCCAGCTCCGTCTCAGAGCAGAGACAGGATCAGGACCGCTGACCTGGTGCTGGACGTCGATGCCATACAGTCCGTTGAGGTTCGCCTCGTGGCAGTTCTTGTACCACCAGCCTCCTCGGTATGACATGGCGCAGCGCGTGATGAACGGCGCCAGGTCCCGGTCTTTGGTGGAGAAGATCCGGTTGTTGTGGTAACTGAGGGAGTCACCTGGGGAGGGGGGCGGGGTCAACACCTAGAACCAACCACGCGGCTCAAACCGACACCCCCCCCACACACACACGACAGGTCTCACCTGCGGTGCCACTGTACCCGCCCACGCTCAGCTTGTAGCTCCTCCCCGACACCTCGAACTCGGAGTACTTGGCGAACGCGGACTCCGCGCCATCCCGCAGGTCGACGCGCAGGATCATCCGGTCGCTGTGGTCAGGTTCTGGAGACTTTGGAGGCCTGGAGGAGGCAGAGGTCTGGGTTAGTTAGCCCCATTGGCTCCGGTGTTCAGGGTGTTCTGGTGCACAGTACTGAGCCGGTTCTCTTTACTTGGGTCCAACCATGCAAACATGCATGTTGCCAAAAAAGTGTCGGCACCATGGCGCCGGTTGCCTCACCGAGCCAGAACTCCCCGTTCAGATCTCCGAATCCACTGACGTAGTCCTTCCAGCCCCTGAAGAAGTCCACCGAGCCATCCTTCCTCCTCTGGAAGACCTGTGGACCGGGACAGACCTGGTTCTGCAGTGGAAAACATGACGCGAGCCGACGGGCCGGGGGAACAATCTCGCCGAAAGGGAACCGAAACTGAGCCGGCGGCGGCGTACCGTCCAGCCTCCTCCGTCCGTCTCCATGTCGCAGTACACCATCAGCGGCATCCCGCGACTCCCCTGAGGGAAGATCTCCACCGGGCCGGAGGTCCGGACGCCGTTCAGCAGCTCCTGTGAGCAGTCGGAGGGGAAGGGGAACCGCAGGGTTCCTGAGAAAGAGGAGGAGTTTGTTAACAAAGGAACTGCAACAGCACAGAGGCGGGTCAGGAGCCGTCGTACCGGTGGTGAACTCTGTGGAAATGGCGGAGGTGTAGCGCCCCCCCGCCTCTGCCTGCAGCTGCACCGTGTACACAGACCCGGATCGAAGCCCGGTCAGGTTGTGTTCCGTCGCCGCGGCGTCCACGCTCACTTCCTGTTTGGGAGGGAAGGTGGGTCAGAGCGGCACGCGCCCAACAAAAACTGTCACTCTGACGACGACATCACCTGCGTCTCGCCGCCTTCGCTCTGATAGGTCAGCCGGTAGCGACCCACAGGGTTTGAGGGCGGTTTCCACGACAACCGGGCGGTGCGGGGGGTCACGTCGGTAGCCTCCAGATCCCGAGGCCCATCGGACCCGGAGCCTGAGAGAGACGGTTTAAAACACAATGATCGCACAACAAACGCCCGACACAAGACGACTTGACCTGCAGACTGCTGTGTGTGTGTGTGTGTGTGTGCACGCAGACCGGTGGTGGTGAAACTGGTTGTAGCAGCTGAGCTCTGCAGGTCTCCCAGTCGGCTGCTGATGGTGATGGTGTAGGTGGTGGACTCTTCCAGTCCGCTCAGCGGCTGCTCCGCCGCGTTACCCGACACCGTGACACGCATCTCCGAACCTGGACCGACCGGACCGCACCGGAGATTTACGTTTGGGGACCGCACGGTACGACATGATCTTACTCTTCTTGACCTACAGAAACAGACGCACAACAAACGCTCACCTGTGCCCGAGCCATAGACGATGGCGTACTCGTCGACGGCGGCCAGCGCCGGACGCCACAGCAACAGGGCCTCACGGTCCGTGACGTTGACGGCCCGGAGGTTTGTGGGCGGGTCGGGTCCTGGGAGAGGAACCGAGACAGTGAATCCAAAGATCTGGGTCCAGAACCTGAGTCTGGTTCTTTGTGCAGAGCACTCACGCGTGGCCACGACGTCCACGACGGGGTCGCTCTCGTCCAGCCCGAGGACGGACACGATGTTGACCTCGTAGGATGAGCCCGGGGAGAGCTGCGACAGGCTGAGGCTGGAGTCCTGCGAGTCCAGTGACACCGACACCGGTTCTCCTGCGTGCAGGCGACCCGGTTAAACTGGGTTCAAAAGACACACTGACCAAAATGGAGCACGAGGTCGGTTTCTCACCGTCATCCTCGTGGGTGTAGGTGACCTTGAAACCGTCGACCTGACTCTTCGGCTTGGTCCAGGAGACCGTCAGGGAGTTCTCCGTCACCTGACTGAAGACAACGGCAGACGGCGGCTCCGGGCCTGGACGGTGTTAAGAATGTATCGAGAGGTGAGCGCGAGGAAGGAAGGAAGGAAGGAAAGAGGAAAGGAAGGAAGGAATGTACATCATCGCTTATTCATCCACATATTTGCTATTAGTGCTCCGATGGCTTCATGTGTATATATGTCCAGTGCAAACATATATACAGTATACAAATCATATACGGACACGCAGCGTGACAGTGTGCGACGGGTCCGGGACAGCAGGGACATTAGCGGTTAGCTGGTCACCCACACCTGGAAACAAAAAGCGTGGCGGGATGAGACGAGGAGGAGGAGAAGATGATTCCACAGTGTGATGAAGGACAGGCGACAACATTCAAATATTAATTCAACACAGAGGATGAAAGTGACAGTGCGTTGTTAAAAAAAACAACAGAGCTGGGTATCGTTGCACAAATGTACTGGCCGTGTACTAACCTTTCTGTAACAGTACAGAAACTTCAAGTATACACTCAGTACTCGGTTGAAGTACTGCATCGACTGTTTGGCCTGATTCTCAGGTCATCAGATGCACTGGGACCTGGTGATACCTCCCCGTGAATAAGAAACCGCCGAGGTGGCTGCTGATTCATTCGAATACGAGCGGTTTGCGCATTCATGGCGGCCGGGGTGTGAGCGCACAAGAGGCGCAAACACAACGGCGGTTTTTGACACCTGCGGAAAATGAACAGGTGAACTGACGTATAGATGAGACGCACGGCGAGTGGTGAAAACTGTAAAACCAAAGCTTACAGCGTTCAAGAGCGGCTGAGCTCTTGAAGCGGAAATGGAGGAGGCGTTTAGTTGCGTCACACTCAAGGCAAGTGGTGATTAGTTGACGACCATTTTAATCGGCTGGACGTGAAGTGCGATGAAGATGATGACATACGCGTGAACGGTTTCTTTTTTCTTCTCACAGTAATGGTGGTGATTCGTGCTGTTGTGCCGTCACGGTGGCCGGTACCTGTGCTGATGACAAGCTTGTGCAGTCTGGACAGAAGGCCAGGACCCTTTCCCATCAAGGTGATGGTGTGGCTGGTCCGAGGAGGCAGGTCCTCGAAGCGGAGATGGCGAGCTGAAGCAGGAAGGACTTCCCTGAAGGTTTTGTCTCTTCCTGGTGGTGGTGTGACCGTTGTGCTGCTTTGTTTTTTTCCTGCTGTATGAGTAATCACTCTTTCGGGTATTCTGTTTTCATCCTCGCCGTTCCTGCTTTCTGATTCTGACGCTTTGCTTCGTTTCTCCTCCTCCTCTTCATTGCTACCCTGTTTCTTGGTATCTTCTTCTGGTCTTTCCTGATCTTTCTTGACTGATTTTGGATTTGGCTGTCCATCTTCTCCAACCTCTTTCCTCGTCACAACGAAGTGTTTGTACTTTCCTTCTGGCGAGTCCCATACGAGCGTAAATCCACCCGACGTCCGGTTCGTCACTCCCACGTGGTCAAGCGGTTCCCTTGTGACTCCGGACGAAGGAACATCTGATCCTACCTGAGGTTTGGAAGCAGGACTTCTTCTCTGCCCGGTGTTACTGTCCAACACCCTTTTTGCAGTATGCTTTGCTTTTGGATCTTGTCCCCTTTGTGTCCCACTGCTGTAGGGTCTAATGAGGGTGCCATGTTGTCCCGTTATCATTCTTGATGGTGGTGGTTGTCTCTTTGGAAGTGTAACTGGTCTTGTGTAATTTTGTTTGACAGCGGGTCTACCTGGAGCTGCAGGGGGAGAATCTTTACCAGCGCTCTGTTTACGGACATTAGAGTCAAAATTAGAATCTTGGGTACTAGTTTCTTCATCCCCAGATGGATGGATTGGATCAATGTCACCCTTTTCAAATTTGTTATTCTGCGTTCTGACAGTGGTATCACGGCCATCCATGTGAGGACTTGGAGTTACCTCTGCAGTTCCTTGTTCTCCTGCTTGCCTAATATGGACTCCTTGGGCAGGTCTGGGGACATCCTGCTCTCCTGATTGGTTAGCTGTGACTTCAGGGGTACTATCCTTTTCTTGTTGGCTAGTTTGTCTTTCAACACTAATACCTGCACTTCCATTTAGCTTCCTGTTTGGCCAAGGTTTGCGCACGGGTCCTCTGAGTGGATGTTGAGGTGGTCTCAGGTTTGGACGCATTTTGTTTTTGAAAGGTCCACCAAACTGTTGGGGGCGATGGAAGTGACCAGCTTTGGTGGCTGGGCGATGGGAGGGAGGCAGTCCACTACCTCTGGTCTGGTTTAACTTGTTGGACATGTTTGATGTGGAGATTCTGATGCCAGGTGTATCTTCATTCCCCTCTCCTACTGGTTCTGGACCTTCAGCTGGGTGGGATTCTTCGAAAACTGGAGGAGATGCAGCAGCCGGCATTGCAGAGGGAGATGTCTGCTCTTTCTGCGTCTCTTTTTCCACATTTAAAGGCTGACTCGGGCGATTGAAGATCCTCATATTAGGACGAGTTTGGTTGTGGACAGACCCCTTTTTTGAAAAGGGACGACGCATGTAAACACCCCTTGTAGGAGGACGGCGACCTGGGATTCGTCCTCTTTCTGTCTGAATCGTCTTCTGACTTGGTTCAACTCCAGGGGACGCAGGTGTAGTTGTCCCATCCTGGTCCCCACTGTCATCCCTTGCTGGCGTGCTTACCTCAACTGAAGATGATTCCTCTGAGGCTAATGAAGAAGATGATTCTTTTGTGGATGAATGTCTAGTCTCTGTCTTTCCTCCAGGACTAATGTTCAAATGAAGAGGTGAGCGGTGAGGACCTCTCAAATTTAGACGGGTTTTGTTCTGAAACGAACCAAAGTTTTGGCGTAGACGACGTATGAAGCCGTGTTTTGGAGATGTGTGGTGGAGATGAGGAGCGCCACCTTCTCCTGACGGTGGTGGATTTCTTTCTTCTGGTGATGCAGCGTCAGCGGTGCTTCTGCCGTTATCAACGTCTAGTTCATTACTTTCAACTGAATCTGACGAATCTGAGCTGGAGGAGGATGATGGAGGTGATGATGATGATGATGATAATGAGGGTGAAAGTGATGACGTTGGCGATGAAATGAAATGTGTTAGTGACGATGGTGGTGCTGCAGTTGAAGAGGATGAAACAGTTGAAGGCGATGCTAAAGACAAGGAGGGTGAAGATGTTGGCTGTGAGGTTGTTAAGGACGATGAAGAGGATGAGAATGAGGACTTCGGTCCTGTTACAATCTGCTTCCTCACTGCGTCCTCTACTGCGGCACTGTCCTCATCATCGGAGAGGTCCGAGGGTTTGGACAGGCGAACAGAAAATGTGGTGATGTTCAGTTTGTCAAAAGTGTTAATCACGAGTACATGCAGCGGATCTGGAGAGTCGGCAGGGTCCGTCTCTGCAGACGGGGGCGCCACATCAGAAGGGGGCGTACCATCCGTTTCAAAGGAATTTTGATCCAAACCCAATGGGTTTCCTACCACCACTGTCTCATCCCCTCTATACCTACTGTGTCTGTCCTTATGGGGCAATCTGATGTGCGTCACTTTAATTTTGTTCAGACATTTCTTCTCCTGGCTCTGAACGGTACCAGGTGGCGCTGGAGACGCTGGAGCGGAGTCGTTTCCTTGGCCTGCCACGCCGACATCTGGTTGCACTTTTGGTTCCTCTGAGCTCCTCTGCCCGTTTCTTTCTGAATCAGTTCCAGGCGTTCTAGCTGGACTTTTGTCATCCCTCCTCTTAGTGCTTGATGCTTCAGTGCTAGGTTTTTCCAAAGTCTTGTTTCCTGTTCTGAGGGCAGCTGGTTTGGGCTTTTTAGGCACTATTGGTGCTTTCTTTTTCTGCCCCATTTGGGGCTTCTTCAAAGGGCCAGGGCCAATGATTCTCTTTCCAGTTGCATTGAAAAGGAAACGACCTGGGGCTTCTGGCTTCCTGGACAATGGGGGCTTCTCACCAAGTTTGGGCCTGGTGCCTTCCGTGGCGATCTTCCTGCTCACCGCAGGTTTATATCTTGTAATCGCAGGCGGGTCTTTCTTAGGTCCAACACGTCTGACTTTTACAGAGTCCACCGCGCTCTCATCTGCCCTGCTTCCCTGTTTGACTTGCACCTCAGGCGAGGGTTTAAATTCTTGGTCCAAGTCGCCAACACCTTGTGTGGGTTCAAGTGTGACCTGCGAGGTCAAAGCTGCCGTGGCAACCCCTGGTGACGTTGTCCCTAAAGATTCGAAGGGAGTGAGTAATTGGTTTCATTGTTAAGGTCATTTCATGCTGCTCCTGCTAAAGATAAAGAAAAGACTGTGTCTATCAAAGGAAGGAAGAGCAGTTTCAAAGTTCGCTGGCCCCATTTACACCTGTCTTTTCAAGCGTATCATATCCAGACAAGTTTTAAAACGTTTATCTACCAAATGTTTGTGTCTCTGTCAGCCAGATCTCCGAGTGCAATCCATCTCGAATGCTTCTTGGATGTATTTACACTGAGCTATGTGAGACACATGAAGTGACTCGGAGTAAATGGGAGGTGTATTTGTACATTTACAGTAGATTTTCAGCGATTATGCTAGAGCAAAAAAACTTGGTGTCCGAGAAGAACCTGCAGGGAGAAAATTGAAAGATGATTAATGGTTGGACAGAAGGAATTCAACATCCTCAGTGTATGTGTATCACTGCTGTGAAGGAAATATAATGACCAAGCCTTCCCATTACTTTCGCCCCCGGAGGGTTGAGGCTGCACCTCGTTTCATTAACTTTTACAATAACGTTTCTCCGCAACGAGTTTTATATGATGTGTTTCATTTAATAATGAGGTGTCTGGACAGTTTCACTTGCTCTCACTCAGTCCGAACAAGAAACACTGAACTTGCTCACGCTCAACAGAAGAAAAGGTTGAAGAGAAGGTTGAACGCAGCTTGTTCAGAAGCCGTTTACATTAACTCCCCAACTTAATGTGCGTTGGGTGTGTATTTCAACTAAAACTGGCGAGGAAACAGTCACGTACTGTATCTTTAACAGTAGGAGAAGAGTCCGATCTGCCAATTTAAAACTGGATAGCTTGTTTTCAGTCCAACTCACCGGGAACTGCCTGGGTGGTCGCCGGTTTGCTCTGACTGCCGCCCTTCTCCGCCACGACGGCAACGTCATAGAGACGCCCCGCTTCCAGCTGTTGGATGTGGGCAGAGTCTTGGTGGACCGGTGTGGTCATTTCTTGAGTCCTCCCCGCTCCGTCGCTGGGCACGATGGTCAGTCGGTACCTGTCAATCTCGCCCCGCGACTTCTCCCATTGGACCACGGCGGATGTGGAGGTGGTCTTGACGACTCGGAGGTTGGTGGGGCCAGAGACGACTGAGGACAGATATACAGGAGAAGGAAATTGTGGTTTACAGCTTTTACAGGCTTTAGGAGCGTGATTATGAAGAAACGGGCCCCCCAGCTGTCCTATCCAGGACCCCAGACTGAAAGTCTGTCTGTCTTTGGTTGTTCTGCACCTTTTATGGTCATGCTTTGTCTCTTTATGGTCCTTCTGCACCAATATAGTTGTTTTGTGATAATCGTACGTCTTTAACTGAGCTCTATAACTTTTAAATGAGAATTATTAACTTCACACCACGGCTCCACGTGGCCGGCTGGTCCAGGCCTCCTGGGTCCAGGCCGGGTAGTTTAGGAGTGAGGCCATGGGGGAAAAGTAAGCGCACAAACCTCCTCTCACAATCCAGCAACCCTTAAGTTTACCCCTGCAGACTTGGCTGTGAGTGTTTCCTCCGCTCTTTTTAATGTTTTGCATTAAATCCAGGTTTGCACTGGTTATGAACAGACTTCAATTCCTTTGTGTCCAATTTACCCCAGAAATGATGTTTTTGAGCCAACAACAAAGCAATAATCAATAATCACTAACACCATCTTTACAAAATGTTAAATAAAGGGCTGAAAAATCTCACGGGTGGTGAATTCGGCGGCGCTCTCAGCTCCCCTCCTGCCGTCGATCTCCCCGGTGACGGTGACGCCGTACTCCTGACCGGCCGCCAGTCCTGTCTGAGTGAAGGTGGTGAGGCCGCCCTCCACCTGCGCCGTTATCCGCTGGTCGCCCTCTTTCTGTCGCGTCCAGACAAAAGACAAAATGTCAGGGGCCGCATGTCACGTGTGATTTCACGTCATTTTTGTGGCGTCCCGTCCGACCCGTCGGCACTTTAAACGGTCGAACTGAGGCGTCTCAATCCCGTGTGTCCACCGGTAGAGGGAGCGTTCCCCTCCCCCACGTGCTGGCTCCTAAACCTTGAATGAGGACAAGTTCTGATCCTTCGGTTTATTGTGCTGGAACGCCTGCCGCTTCCCACGAAGCCAGAGCTCGGGCTCGCTCCACAATGACTCAGCTGGGAGCGCTGATGAATGGACACGGTGTTGTCGAGGACGTCAACGGGCCACAGCTGGTTGTTGCCGTGTTGGTTGATGTGCCTGTTGCCTGGCGATGGGAGTTTTCAGGGGTCGCCCCGGATCAGCGTCCCCGCGTCGTCCGGTTCCTGATGAATGAGGGTGACATCATCGAGGCTGTGGCGTCTCTGTTGTCCTCATGCTGGCGAACTACAGAAGGGTCTTCGTTCATCACGGGAGCGCCGCCACACGTGTGAAGAAGTACTCAGATCTTCTGCTCAAGTAAAATCACGAATACCTCGGTGTAATAGTACTGCAGTATGAGTAAAATCACGGGGGATGCAGTATCTTCAAAGTGACCGCACCTGTCAGGTGAAGGCAATCGAGCTCTGTGGAAGGTGTGGAAGAACCTGACCTCAAGACTGACCGTCAGCCGGACCGGACCGGACCGGACCAACATCAGCGCCAGACCTCCCTGATGCTTTTATGTCTGAACGGGGGCCAAACATCTGCAGGACAGCAGCGGGGGGGGCGACATCTCACATGTCGCAG
This sequence comes from Psettodes erumei, assembly GCA_016785225.1. Taxonomy (NCBI): domain Eukaryota; kingdom Metazoa; phylum Chordata; class Actinopteri; order Pleuronectiformes; family Psettodidae; genus Psettodes; species Psettodes erumei. The sequence continues at coordinate 367,758 of JAFBJZ010000646.1, read as the reverse complement.
CCACACAGGAGGAGTATCTCACGCAGAATACACAGATACTACAGGGCAGGAGAGGAGTACTTCATCAGTACTACTTCATCACTGAGAGTATCCGCCTTTGGTCAAGGTCGCTGTCCAACATCTTGTCAGTAAAGTTTGAGGTGCACTTCTTCCTGTCCGTCCTCGGAGATGCATCCCGCTCCGTTGTTGTCGTTGTTGTTGTTGTTGTTGTTGTTGCCTGTTGTGTGTCTGTCGGCCTGGTAAACACCCCCCCCCCCCTCCTCCGTGTGTCGCAGCTGCGGGCCGACGGTGATGTCAGTTCCCTGGCAGCTGCCATGTTTTTGACGGTGTTTACGCGTTTCCGTGGCAACAAGCATCCCACACATCTGCACCTCCCCCCCCACCCCCCCCTTGTTTTCTCGCTCGGCCCGGTCCTACCGTCCTGCCTCCGGGTCGCAGCGGTTCTGTTCTGTGCAGTGTGATGAAAAGATCTGGACCGAGCTCTCCGTGACCGTTCGAACCCGGACACCAACGAGGAAGAAGAATCAGGAAGTGGAGTCACAGCGGAGCCGGCGTCCTGGTGTCTGTCGGTTAAAGACAGAGGCCCGGTTCTGTCGCGACGGAACCAGGGATCCGGCAAACAGGTTCAGCATCATCTGTGGCTCTGTGCAGCGAGGACACACAACATACGTTCGCCGCTGTCGGTCCGTCCTCGCCAACTCATCGTGGTCTTTGTCTCATTACCGAGTCCTGATCCCCGCATGATGTCACCACGGGAACCTCACCACTGTAATGTGTGTGTGTGTGTGGAGGGGGGCTCACTTCCTAAATCAGTTAAAATCCAGACTGTCACTGTGATGAAAAGAAACTACACACACTGCTTTGAATTACACACACACACACAGTGGTCAGTTCAGCACCTCACTGCATGTGTTCATGTTTTCACACACACACAGACACACAAATACCGATGCAATTAGTAATTTTCCACGTCTTTAATTCTCCCGGCTGCAGATTGATCGCACATGTTTGTGAACGGACAGCGCTGATCAACTTCCTACAGTTTAGCTCCGGCCTCCAGACGAGTCCGACACCGGCGCGAGTCCGAGAGTCCGGACTGAGCCGGAACAACGAAGTAAACGTCAAACAAACTGGGGCGCATGTTGGAGATGAATGCGGGACGTCTCAAAAAAACACCTGAGCGGGTTCTGTTTTGCGCGCGCAGGAGAGACCGGCGTACCTGGCTGCTGAAGGCGATGTGGTAGGTGTCGTACTGCACAGGAGGCGGAGTCCACGCCAGCGTGACCGACGTCTCCGTGATGTCACGGGCGCTCAGCTGGGAGACGCCCGACATGGCTGCAGAGAGGGAGAGACACGACTGGTTAACACTCACAGGTGATGTCGTTATCTTTCACTTTTTGTTTTTTAAAGGTCCAGCTGAAGGTTCCAGATCTTCGGACGCTTCACGTGAACCGTCAGGTTTCTCCGCTGAACCTGGAAGTCGTGTTGATGTTGTGTTCACGTCTCGTTCCAATCTTTTTTATTTCCGGTGTCTCCATTCAGATGTTTTCTGCACCAGCTCTGCAGAAAACCCGGTGGATGGAAATGCACTCAGCAGTTCCATAAATTCTTCGGACTTCTGATTTTTGGGACATCCCTCCCTCGAGTCCGATCAGCGGTCAGCTACGTTTGGGAAAACACTTAACACACTCTCCCTCTCACACAGACGCACACACACACACAGCGTCAGACAGCAGAGAGTCCAGATCCGTTCATGAAACGGTTTCATCGCTGGAGTCGCGGCAGCTACCAGCGTCGCCTGGCAACAAAGATGTCAACAACGATGATGACGACAGGAAAACAGAAGCAGCACGACTGATGCTGCAAATATATTCAAACTGTTAACAAATGGCTGAAGCGTCATCATGTGTTCCAGCTGTAAAAAGTGTGAACAACAGATTTAAAATACAGATGTAAGGATGGAAAACAAGCCAAAAACCACAAGTTACAAAGGTCCAGAGGGGGTAACACAAATCAGCTAAAGGTCAGAAGTGTCTCTGCTGGAGAGGACAAATGTAACTGATGCTTAATTTAATATCATCTGCATAGAAGTTTATTTAAAACTAGAGAAGCATTCACACGAAGAACAGAAGAGGACCCAGAATCGAACCCTGTGGTACACCAGTCAGCATCGCAGTGCAGTAGTACATATGCTGGACTGCTAAGCTAAATGATCACTTATGACTCACCTGTATCACAGTTGGGTCCGGTCATCCCATCCTCACACTGGCTGCAGTCCGGCCCGGTGAACCCACGCCGACAAACACACCTCCCTTTCATGCACCGCCCTTTGTTGCTGCAGTTGTTCGGGCAGCCCTTAGTGGAGCAGTCCGGTCCTGCGGAGCCCACGTTGCAAACGCACTTCCCGTTCACGCACTTCCCGCGGTCGCTGCAGTCATTGGGACAAGCTTTTTCAGAGCAGTCCGCACCTTTGAATCCATCGTTGCAAAGGCACTGACCACCAACACAGCGCCCCCTGTTGTTGCAGTTTCCCGGGCAGGCGTTTTCAGAGCAGTCGTCGCCGGTGAAGCCCGCTTCGCAAACACATTTGCCGTTGACGCACCTGCCGCGGTCGCTGCAGTCGTTGGGACATGTTCTGTCAGAGCAGTCCGGGCCGCCGAATCCATCTTCACAAATGCACTGACCGTCAACGCAGCGCCCCCTGTTGTTGCAGTTTCCCAGGCAGGCGATCTCAGAGCAGTCCGCACCGGCGAAGCCGGCGTCGCAAACGCATTTACCGTTGACACATCTGCCACGGCCATTGCAGTTATCGGGGCAGGCCCTCGCGGAGCAAGCCGGTCCGGCGAACCCGGGTCGACAGACGCACCGCCCGTCGACGCAGCGCCCCCTGTTGCTGCAGTTGCCTGGGCACGACGTTTCAGAGCAGTCCGCTCCAGTGAAGCCGCTGTTGCAAATGCACTTCCCGTCAACGCACCGCCCGCGACCACCGCAGTCGTCAGGACAGGCCTTCCTGGAGCAGTCCGGGCCCGAGAAGCCGGGATCGCACAGACACTGTCCGTTCAGACACCGCCCGCTGTTGTGGCAGTTCCCGGGACAGTTGGACTCGCTGCAGTCCGGTCCACTGAAGCCGGGGAAACAGACGCACCGGCCGCCCTCGCACCGCCCCTGGTCGCTGCACTCATTGGGACACTCGGCGACGTCCGGTTTGATGGAGCAACCGGCGCCTGGAAGACGGGGGGGACAACAGAGATCAGAGGATGTTCCTCGTTTATTATTTTATTATCTTCTTATTTTTACAAATCAGCCCACGAGCTTCAGTCATAACCTCTGCTAATTAAAGTGTCTCGCAGTCTTGTTTGGAATAATTATCCCCCGTGTGTGTGTGTGTGTGTGTGTGTGTGTTGTTGAGAGGAGGGTGGAGGGAGATCTGCACGACTTTGGGAGGAGATGGAGTCTGAGATCACACTGGGCACAGAGCGGAGGACACACACACACACACACACACACACACACACATTTTAATGTGATTCTAACATAAAAACTGTCTCAAATATGAGTACATTTACTCCAGTACTTCACGTCTGATTTTGTGCGTCGTCCTTTAAGCTCGTCTGCACTGACCTGACAACTGTGTGCGAAACAAGGTGCAGAGATTGTCATCGTCATTATCCTTCATTGTGTTTCTGTAAATCATCTGGTTCAGCTTCAGGTGATTTTACAAAGTCAGATTAACAGAACCCCGCTCTGCAAGGATGTGTGTGTGTCTGTGTGTGTCTGTGTGTATGTGTGTGTGTGTGTGTGTGTCTGTGTGTATGTGTGTGTATGTGTGTGTATGTGTGTCTGTGTGTGTGTGTGTGTATGTGTGTGTGCGATGCGGGATGAGTCAGTGGAACAGGACTTAGAGCGGTGACGTCATGCAAACTCGTGTCGCTGGCGTGCGGCTCGGCCCGTCTCCGGAGCGAGTTCTGACCCGACCCGTTCCTGCTCCTCATCGTTTGGGGGGGGGTCAGGGGGGGTCAGGGGGTCGGGGGGTCAGAGTTCATCGTCATAAACGGCTTCATTGTGAACGGGACGTGGAGTGTGTGTCTCCACAGATGAACCTCGTGAACACGGCTGAGTTTTGATGTGCGCACATTCAAATTATTACAGCTATTTATTGACGGCGAGTGTGTGTGTCTGTGTGCGTCTGTGTGTGTCTGTGTGTGTGTGTGTGTGTCTGTGTGCGTCTGTGTGTGTGTCTGTGTGTGTGTGCATTAACATTCAGTGACACAGTTTGTTTGCAGATTTTTTCCAGCTCTGACTTCAGGAACAACAACTCAAAAAGCAGAGAGGGGATTTCTTTTTCGACTTGACAAAGACGGATCAGCGCAGTGTTTATCAGACACATGTTGCTACACACACGCACACACACACAAGCCCAAACTCCAGATGAGGTAATGAGAGGACGTGTTTGTCGTTAACTGCGGTGCAGCTCCTCATCCTGTCACGATGTCTCGTTTGTTTGTTTGTTTGTTTGTTTTTATTTACACGCCGCGCTCTGATTGGCTGTCTCTGGTTTCCAGGTGACGTCACCGTGCGTCAGAGGTTTTTCATGCGTTCGTGTTTTTACCTTTGCTCTCCTTGGAGGCGCAGCAGCCGCCGTCGGCTCCGCCGCACTTCTCCCCGAGGGTCGACACTTCCCTCTCCAGCCGCTCCAGCCGCTCCCGGAGGGCGCCGAAGTCCGCCTCGCATCCGCAGGACCCGGACCCGGGTCCCGAGGGAACCAGCTTGATCCTGTGGGTGAGGACCAGGGGGGAGCCGGGGGCCAGGTCCAGCTCTTTACCCCGGCTGCCGTCGGCGGAGTCGCCCGGCGTGGCGCAGCCCTCGGAGATCACCACCTGGAGACACGCAGGGAAACATCAGCCGACGCCGAGTCCAGCCGGGCTCGTCGGGTCCAGCACCTTTACGGGCCACTCACCTTGAAGGAGTCCGGCTTGGCGTCACTCCGCGTGGAGGGGGGGAGGAGGAGGAGGAGGAGGAGGGAGGGGACGAAGGGGGGCATCGTCGGGGTGCGGCTGCGCGTGACGGCGAGGGGAGGGAACGACGGTGGGTGGAGCTGAGGACGGGGAGGTTAACGGCACTCGCTCCGCGGGTCGGACGGACCTCCGTCAGCTGGCGTGTGCGTGCGGGTGCTGGTGCTGGTTCTCCTTTGGACTCCTGGGACTGTCCCCCCTGAAACCAAGACAACGTGAGCCCGGATCTCAGCCCCCCACCCCCCC
>JAFBJZ010000646.1:340000-355000 GCA_016785225.1 Psettodes erumei | reverse complement strand
CCATTACCTGCGATGTCCGGCAGAACCGGGCGGAACCAGGGCAGAACCCCGGGTCCCGTCGGCAGCTGGACAGAGCCGCTGCGGTTCTGTCGCCCCCTGGTGGCGCCTGAAACAAACACGTGACCGTCTGAAACCGCGGGAACATTAATGAATATTGACTTGTTGTTGATGAGAAAAACAAACAGAGTTTTTATTTCATCTTTATCAAATCCAACGCTTCGTCTCCTACAAACAGGTTTGGAATTACAAAGACGTATTTACATATTTATGACTTTTTAAAATCAAATAAAAAAAACAAACACATGGTCTGAATCATATTTACATTTCCTGGCTGCATGCAGGGAACTTTTTTAAAAAATAACTGGAGAGATGAAATTTAAATTCAGTGGATTTTAGTTCATGTTTTCTCGCCAACCACATACGCAAATAATTTTAATTTGGTCGAGTTTCCGTGTGAGGAACATCAACAGGCGAAGAACCCCCGACACAATAAATATCACATTTCTTTACACAAGAGGAACGAATGAAAACAGTATAAAAAAAAACAGCTTAAAAAATAAAGTGTAAAAACCCACAGGAGCACAGAGGAGGAGCGACCTTCACATTCAGCAGAGACAATTAAAGGGGCATTTCAACAACAACCAGAGAATGAGAGGAAAAAAAAAATAAAATAAAGAAATATCCCAAAAAGCCCCGACAGTGCAACTCCTCTGTTAAACCCTTCAAGTTGAAACTAGTTGGAATGCCCCTTTAAAGAGCGAGAGTTTATTCTCCGGAATAATAAAAAATAAATTTCCATGAAGGTGAAGGTTGGTCCAATGAACTGAAGAACATAAAATAAAAAAGGAATATTTTTTCACTCATGAACACATTTATTTTTCTGTGGTCAAAAGACAAAAAAATATTTATATATATATAAATTTATAAAAGTGACAAACAAAGATATCTACACACTGATATTTTACAACTCTTAAATAATCCCCAGTCCCGTTCACATCGTCCAATCACAGCGCTGCAGACAGGGTGGGCGGGGCCAGACTGTACAGCTTCACTCTGAAACATTAAAAACCTCTACAGGTGTGTTCTGCTGCCGTCGCCATGGCGACGCCTCCTCAGACTCCCTCTGATTGGCTGATCAAATATTCAGCCGTCCGTCGGCGGGCGGGCAGGGGTTGCCTCGGAGACGGGGAGGAGGACGGGTGGTGCTGGTGGCGTCCCCGGAGCGAGGTGTGGTTGCCGTGGTGATGGTGGTGGGAGGAGGAAGAGGAGGAGGAGGAGGAGGAGGGGGGAGGCTGGGGAGGGTCCCGGAGAGACGGTGGGACGGCGGAGGACTTGATGGGGACGATCCGGGTGTCCATGACCTCGCAGTCCACCTGCATCATCATCTCGTAGCCCTGGGAGGAGTTATACAGGCTCTCTGTGGGGGGGGGGGGTTAAAGTACCGGTTCTGGTTCTGGATGGTTCTGATCCACGCCCACTCACCGTTGACGGACATGGCCGGCATCACCAGGGACATCTTGGGTCGGCTGGTCTTGTTGTGGCTGATGGCCGGTAACAGCAGGTGGTCCTGTCGGGACACACGGGGGGTTAACACGAGACGGGTCGGTACCGGACCGACAAAGCCCGTTAACCCAGAACCGAGCCGTACCCGTCTGAAGGAGACGACGTAGAAGGTGTCCTCCCTGCGGTCGATGGCGTCCAGGAAGTCGCTGTACGTGACCTCGGGACCGGGCAGCACCTGCAGCTGGCTGCAGAGACAGAACCGGCAGAACCCGGCAGAACCAGTTTCTGGGTCATTGTCGGGCTCCGACACACGTCATTTTAAAAAAAACATCACTCGATGAAAATCAGACTTGAGACGACGTGACCAGGACCCGGCAGGAGGAGGTTCTGCCGGACCCGCGGGTTCTGTTACCTCTCGATGGAGCGGTGCGCCTGGATGGGCAGATATCTGGAGAAGTTGGTCTTCCTCAGCTGAGCTTTCTGCAGCAGGACACGTGACACAGAACCAGAACCACGTGAGTCCACATCACAACACACACAGACACACACACACACACACACACACACACACCTGAGCGATCTTGGCCTTCTTTGGGACCTTGGGTTTCCCTCCGGACTTCTTCCTGTCGATCTGGTGCCGGTGAACCCAACCTCTCAGCTCGTCCGCCAACCTGAGGAATGACAACACACGAGTAAACGGAGGGGGCGGAGTTACCTGAGAAATGAAACAGGAGGGACACACACACACACACACACACACACACACACACACACACACCTGAGCGACTCGGAGCGGTTGAACTGTCTGCAGTCAGACGAGGTGAAGTACCGGTCAATGTCCTGCAGAACCAGGTCCTTCATGTCACTGAAGACGTCACTGAGGTTCCTGCAACACACACACACACACACACACAGACACACAGACACACAGACACACAGACACACACACACACACACACACACACACACACACAGCATCCGTCAGGTCAACCGAACTCCCGGTTCTAATCCGGATCTTTGGGTTTTTTCCCCACTTCCTGTCACCTGAACTGGTACGGCTCTGCGGCGAACCTCTCCGCCTCCCCTCCGTCCTCCTCCACCTCCGTCCTGTCCTCCATCCCGCTGGCGGGGGGCGGAGCAGCCGCCTGCTGCTGCTGCTGCTGCTGCTGCTCCTGCTGCTCGATCTCCAGCAGCTGGCGTCCCGTGTACCAAACCACGTCCCGGTCCCGCGGCGCCAGCTTCCTGTCCGTGATGCTGCGGAGACGGAGACGCGTCACGCAAACCCGCGAGTTCTGAGGACGGGACCCGAGCGAGCCGGTACCTGACGGGTCCGAAGCTGAAGGTCACGAAGAGCAGGACGGCCATGACGCACATGGCCCTCTTGTTGCTCGTGGAGTCGCCGCCCTGAGAGAGAAGAGCAGAGGAAGTGATGTCATCTGCCACGCAGTCGCACACACACACACACACACACACACACACACACACACACACCTCCTTCCCGCCAGTCTCTCCCTCAGCGCCTGGTTCTCCCTGCGGAGGCGCTCGTTCTCCTGCTGGGCCTCCCGGAGCTGGGCCTCCAGGTTCTGCAGGTACTCCTTCTTCTTCTTCCTGGACTGGCAGGCCGACTCCCGGTTCTTGATCATCCTCTGCTGCCGCTTCAGCACCTTCATCTGTGGAGGGAGGGGGGCGAGGAAGAGGAAGAGGAGGAGAGGAGGAGGAGGAGGAGGAGGGTCAGCACGCGTACAACGTCAGCACAAAGTTCTGCCGCCGCTGAGTCACCGCTCACGTCGATGTCGCTGGAGCCGTTGCCGGGCAGACTGGCGGTTGCCGGGACGATGGGTTTGCTGGCGGGCGGGGCCGAGGGGCTGGAGCAGTGCTGGCCGATCCCGGGGGAGACGGGCTCCATCTTGACGATGGCCGGGCCGAGCCGAGACAGACGGACTGAGACAGGACGACTGTGGGGTGGAGGGGGGGGGACAGGTCAGCGCCGCTGTGACGCTGCGGGACGTCGGACTCTGCGTCTCCGCTCTTACCGGGTCTGGTCTGGTCCATGGAGGGGAGGCCCTGCAGGATGAGGGTCTTGGCCGGCGCCGGGTTCTGGGGGACCGGCAGGGTGGTGACGCACACGGGTCTGGGCTGGATGGGGGGCTTGGTGCTGAGGATGCTGCTGGCCTTCAACGAGGACGACCTCGGCAGGACTGGGGGGGACGAGGGGGGGACGGACGTTAGATTAGTTGTCCAACTTTAAACAAACTTTAAACAAGTTTGAAGGTGTCCCGTCCCGTCCCCCCGTGTACCTGCAGGCTGCGTCTGCACGCCGCCGCCGGCGGGAAGCTGCGGCGTCTGCGCGGGGGGCAGGGGGGTCGTGGTTGCCACGGTGACCTCCATGGACCCCAGCGGGGGGGACAGCACGTCTCCGTACATGTAGGGCGGGGTCGGAGGGTTTTCGCCCTTCACTGTCACCTGGACGGGGGCGAAGAAGACGTGAGCGTCATGTGACCAGGTGACAGAAAACACACACACACACACACACACACACACACCTGTGGGTCCGGGGACGAGGCCGAGCTGTCAGACGCGAGCGAAGAAGCCGGAGACAGAGGTTCTGACTTCACCTGGAACACTGGGCCAGAACAAACAAACAAACAAACAAACAAACAGAGTCAATAAAAACAAACAGAAGAAGAAGAAGAAGAAGAGGAAGAGGAAGAGGAACCTACACATGTCCACAGGCAGCGGCTGAGTGATGGTCATCTCCGTCTTCATCACCGGCGTGTCCCCTTCACAGGACACACACACACACACACAGGTTAATGTGACAGGAGCGGAGACGCCCGTCTCTCATTGGTCCACGTCCCCGCGACCTACCTGTGAGCAGGTTGTCCTCGCTGCGTTGCCACGGCGACGTGGGGTTGTCAGGATCCAGCGTGAGCACCAGGTCGTTGTCGAACTGCGAGAGGGCGGCAGGAGGAGAGTCAGGGCAGGTGTGTGTGTGTGTGTGTGTGTGTGTGTGTGTGTGTGTGTGTGTGTGTGTGTGTGTGTGTGTGTGTGTGTGTGTGTGTGTGTGTGTGTGTGTGTGTGTGTGTGTGTGTGTGTGCGTGTGTGCGTGTGTGTGTGTGTGTGTGTGGGGGGGGGGTCAGGTGCAACCTACAGCCTCACCACCAGATGTCACTCAAACCTCCACGCCGGTCCCGACAGGAGAGAGTGCGACGCACCTGAAGGAGACACCTGAACCCCGTGTGACAGGTGCAGCGTTTGTGCGTCTCGCTCTGTTTGTGTGTCCGTACCGACGTGTCGTATTTCAGCCCCCGGCCGAAGTCGGCGTCCTCTCCCTCCTCCATGCTCTCACACTGGTACAGGCAGGCATCTGAGGACGGGGGGGGACACAACATGTCAACACACTGCGAGCTGCTGCTGTTGTTGTTTTTGTCACGTGTTTCCTGAACGAACGTCACACGTGTAACACACGCGTGTCCTTCCCATCATGCCTCGCTGCGACAGGTGTGAACCTCAGGTGGTTGAGAACAGTTAATATTTGCTCAGAAGCAGCAGGACGGCTCCACGTCCTGCCGACCGACACGACAGGCCGATCGATCGATCGATCGGTTTCTGATCAGGTTGAAGGTGTAATGTTTTTAATCGTCCTCCTGGTGTTATACGTCATGATACTGTTTTGTTGGGATGATTTAAGCTTCATCTAATCTGTGTGAGTGTATTGGCTGAGTGCGGAGGACGACAACAACAACAACAACAACAACAACAACAACAAATAAGAGCCGGCCTCAGCACCTGTCTCACCGTTCTCCCGCATTTTAACGCTGTTTACGTGGATACGGGGAGATGTCACGTGACTGGCAGACCAATCGATACCGCACATAATCGATCGGGTTGCAGCTCCGCATCACGCGAGTCACTTCCGGCCGGTTATCAGCCCGAGGCGCATCGACGCGGAACAACGAGACGCGGATGTGGAGCGAGAGGAGGAGACATGTGCTTTATCAGTGTGTCCGCTGACACACACACACACACACACACACACACACACACGGATACACACACACGGACACAAACACGGATACACACACGGACACACTAACCGCTGTGACACGCGGGTCAACACGCAGTCCGCCGAATAAAACCCCGTGTGTGCACAATATGGAGGAAAACTAGCTACAGCCACTCGGGACGGTTAGACGCCCCTGCTAGCTCAGCTCAGCTCAGCTCAGCTCGGCTCGGCTCAGCTCGGCTCGGCTCGTTCGTTCCCGTTTTTTTTGTCACGCGGTCCGCTCACCCCAGTCCTCGCTGGTGAGGAGGTTATCAGCGAAGAAGCGGCTGTCCAGCTCAGATAGCAGGTCCGTGCTCATCGCCACAAAGGCGGTGTGTTTGGAGGCGCAGTTAGCGACGTGATAGCGGCTAACGGAGACACAGCGCCGCCTTTAGCGTTAGCATGAAGGAGCCTGGCTGACGTCAGGCGGGTTTTTCATCCAGGGTTCACACCGAGCGTCCGTTCCTCTGCCGGGACAGCGCTGGTTTTCTTTCAGTTTGCGTCTCCGGACGTTTTATCGGTCGGTCCCTTTTAGCTTCGCATATGACAAGACAAGGAAACGGTTTTTTTTTCTAGAAGGTTAACGCCCACTCACAAGAGAGCAGCCAATGAGAGGAGAGACCGCTGTGATTAGACCAATGGGGTTTGTCGGAGCGCCTCGCTTCAAGGGACGGGGCTTTAAAGATGATTTGGACCAATTGAGCGGTCGCGCTTTGCTTGACACGTAATGTTAGCCAATCAGTGCGAGGGAATTACGGGTCACGTTTAGTTGACACACACACGAGCCAATCGTCGTTAAAGGCTGAATAAAAAAAAGATCCAAACGAATATCACGTTGATTCGGGCATTACGAAAATAAAACCGTGTTATGATGATTTGTACGCGGAACAAAACCGATAATAGTTGGTTTTTAAAAAATGTTAACACAGTTAAACTGCAACCGCCTCGCTGCTGGGACTTTAGATTTTCTTCTTCATCTTGTGCGGGGGAGTTATTACATAACTGAGGAGCGGGGTGAATGGGGACAAAGTGAAAACCACCGCCGTTAAACTTTTCACGGTCTCTGTGCGGGGGTGAAAGCACCTGCCGAGGGGCGTGGCACTGCACTGTGAACCTTTAATGGATGATTTAAATAAAGACCTGAGGTCAGCTCCTGGTCCTGGTTGGTCTTTGGGCCCAAAGAGAGAAAACACCACCCCGTTCCTGTTTTTGTACAACTTCAACAGAAATAGACAAGTGGAGTCAGTTTCTGCTGTTTGTGTGTAAAATGAACCCTGAGTGAGTCACGTACACATTGTTAGTGAAGAAAATGTTAAGGCGTGAAAAGACACACCGGGTTATTACTGCAAAGGTTTGGTTTAGAGGGAAGGAAGGAAGGAAGGAGGGAAGGAGGAAGGGAAGGAGGGAAGGAAGGAGGAAGTGTTGAGTGGACATGTGTCTCACCTCATACTGCAGTTGGGTCAGCAGCCGCTCTGGGTTCGTTTCTTAGTTTTTCCCCTGAAGATGCTCAGGTTTGTGTTTTTCTGTCTGACGTTCCTGTTCCGCTGCCATGGAAACGCCACAGGTAAATGACTTGTATTGGTTTGATATTGATCCATGTTATGTTGTACATATACAGTATCCTGCATCTCAACTCTTAACTACCATTATATTACAATATCCTGCTGTTATTGTGTTTTAAAACTGTTTTGCTCCATCGTGATGTGAACATGTGCTGATTCTGATTATTAAAAACATGTGTTATGTGAAAAAACACCAGTCACTTCTCTGGGATGTAGATGTGATGCCGTTTATGAAAAACAACAACACATCTGTACTGTAGTTTTTATACAAAACCTAAGAAAACCGACCTCAGTTTTTATGGGACAGTGGGTGACAGAATAATTCCAGCTTCTCGTGACGACAGCGAGCGCATGTTCATGAGGTAAAACAGGAAACAGTTTATAAACAGACTAAACGTGACCGGCTGCTTCCACGTGACCGAGCAGAGCAGCCAGGAGATAAAATATCATCTTTTAAACTGTGCGTTTGAAAGCAACACGTCAACAACCCTTATCGCACCACATGAAAACATGAAGTAAGCAGGACTTGGGTTCGAGGCCGTCTCAGGTCCTCCGTCTCTCTCCTCCTGCAGTGATCCACTTCTCCGTCCCGGAGGAGCACCACGTCTGCCTGCAGTGCGGCGGCCCCGACGGGTCCCGCGTGGTCTGGACCCACGGGGACCGGCGGGTCTGGGACGTCCCGGTGGCGGGGGCCGACGAGGAGCGCTACCTGCTGCTGTCGGACGGAGGCCTCTGTCTCCTGCAGCTGGATGACTCCGATAACGGCGAGTACCGCTGCAACCGGCGGCTGGTGGCCGAGCTGCAGGTGCTGACAGGTAGGCCGGGGGTGGAGCTTTGAGCGGTGCATTGTGGGAATGATGCGTCTGGGGGCGAAGGGGGTTGATGCATACAGATGAGCCAGAACATGTTGACCGTCTTCCTGACGTGCGGCTGGACTCTGAAGGCCTGGCACCGAGACGTCCCGCCAAAATGTGGATGAGTCCGCCGCTAAAAATAGTCCGGAGCAGATGTTGTACTTCCTGACAGCTTTGCTACGCGATTACTGAGCTTTTTTTTTTAAAATGCTTTTAAACGAAGCGAAAACGCTCAAGCTCCCATCCTGACGCTGTGAAGCAGGAAGGAGCGAGGACACCTGGTGGACAGGTGCAGCATGACGAGGCTGAGACGTCTACCTCCGCAGGTCAGGACTTCCTGGTGTCCGCGGGCCGGACCCTGCTGCTCCCCTGCAGCCGGGCCTCCAAGCCCAGGCAGCGTTGGTTCCACCGGCGGCGAGGGGGGAGGCGGGAGGCCATCTTCACCCGCTTCAGGAACGGTACGGCGAAGGCCGAGCGGGAGGACGGGGGGGGCCGGCTCGGCTTCGCCAACGGCGCCCTGCAGATCCGCGACTTGCGGCCGGAGGACGCCGGAGAGTATCACTGCAACGGAGAGCTGCGGGGCAAGGTCACCGTCCTCACAGGTGAGAGTATCACTGCAACAGCGAGCCCGGAAATGCGGGCAAGGTCACCGTCCTCACAGGTGAGGGGATCGTTTATAACAGCGGCCCCCGGAAATCAGGCTGGTGGATTTTAAAGATGAAAATAGAGAGCAGGTTGTTTCTGACGAGTCTCCTCCGTGTCAGAGCGTCCGGAGCCGACCGCCGCCCGGACGCCCAGCGTGTCACCTGCGAGCTCCGCTGCGCCGCACACAGGTAACACACCTGCACGGTCGGTAAACAGTCAACGCAGCGCAATGACGTGTTTGTGTTTTTGTGTTTGTCAGACGTGGTAGAAATAAGGAAGAAGCACAAGAAGAGAAGTGAACACGGTTGGTCAGCCACACACACACACACACACCTCACCTGCCGTCTCCAGGTGTGTTCGCTGATCCCCTGTCGTGTGCGTCTCAGCCGTGCTGATGGTCGCCGCGGCGGGTTTGGGGTTGATGCTCGTCCTCCTGGTCGCCGTGTGCGTGCTGCTGAGCAGCGTGAGGTGCAGGAGGAAGAGGAGAGGCGGACGTGACGGTGTGTGCCGTTCCTCACCTGTCCACCAGGTGTCCTCACACCTGTCCTCACACCTGGTGGACAGGTGGTTCTAAAAAGCGTCTTCTCTTTTCTCTCCAGGAGGCCAGAGACGTGGAGACACGGAGCTGCAGCCGTGGACAAAGACATCCAGCGGACCAGCAGGTAACCACCAGAACTGGACCACCGTCCCCAGGTCTGTTTTTTGGTCTCAAACACACCTGTCCCGTCCCGTCCCGTCCCTCAGAGCGCGAGGCGTTAGACGCAGACCTGTCCCTGTCGGAGGAGACGATCCACTACGCCTCTCTGGGCCGTCAGACCTGGAGGGACAGACCCGGCAGGACTCCACCGGACCAAGACCGGCACCGTGTGATCTACTCGTCCGTCGTCACCCGCCCGGCTGCAAAATAAGCGTCCGAGTCCCGCCAGTGAACGGCATCATGATGGATCAGGTGACGGACGCACCTGTTCCCACGGTGACGCTCAGGTGTCACTTTACTGTCGTATTTACCAGCGAGGAATTTTTCTGCGATTTGTGATTTTAAACAGAAATGATTCATCAGATTGTGGAAACTGGTGCAGTTTCATTTTCCATCAATCTCCACCCGACCGATCAATGAACTGATCAGCTGTTGCAGCTGTTAGATAATCTACACAAGAAGAATCCAGTTGTGTGAAATCAAAATCAGTGTATTCACAAACCTCATCACATACAAACAGCAGCCACACAACAGATCACACAGAGCTCTTGCTTATTAAAAATATCTGTCATTATTACACATATGTACACCTGAGTATCTTTGATCTGTTTTTTTTAAATCATTCATAAATGCAGTAATGTTGCTTATTTAATTTTTAGAGGCTGAAAAATCTCCAGCTTTGTTCTAAAATTCACGTGTAAATAAATCCTGATGATTATGAATTACTGTCATGAACAGGAAGTTTATCTATGAATTAATTTTAGTATTAATTTTCATTATATTTCTGCACAAACCTGCAGAAAAACTTTTACAAAAACAGACTCATTACAAACTAACTGCGGTCACGTGACCTGCCAAAGGCCACAGTGGAGTACGTGACGCCCTCTTCGACCAATCCTGTCCCTCCGCTGTGGGCTGGGGGGCGGGGCTTGTCGAGGTGCTTCAGGCTGGAGTAGTGCAGCGACGCCTCCTGTGCAGACAGGAAGGGGGGGGGCACATGTGATGTTTAAAGGTACAGTCCACCTGTTTATGACCAGCAGTTAACAGGCGTTCTAATCCAACTGTAGAGGTGTAACCTTTGAATCTTAAATCTTTATTGTCTGACTGTTGGTCGGCGAAGAAGTCGTTTTGTGTTTAGCTGGTGACACGTGAGCGTTCACTGACCTGGGGGGGGCTCAGACCGGCGCCGCCGCTCGACGAGGTGCAGCAGCACGAGGTCGACCCGCCTGAGGACGGAGGACAGGGAGGTGAGAGCGTGAGGGGGTCAGGACAGAAACCCAACCCTCGATCGGGGCTCGTTTTACTTTCACTTTCGAAGCGAAAGTGAAACGAGCCCCGACGGTTCCTGTCGGACGACAGATCAGCTGCTTTCTCTCGTCTCGTCGACAGAAATCCACTCTGCAAGCGTCTCTTTACAAAAACACCGTGTCTGTCTTTCATTTTTCTCCCAGGGGAGAAGCTTTGGCTTTGTTCTTCTTCCTCTTCTTCTTCCCTCCTCCTCCTCTTCCTCTCAGCACCATGCCGGACACCGCTCTGTGTTTGGAGGCTCTGTCGGTTCTGTCCGGCTGCAGGGTGGAGCCGACCGACGGGCCCTCGCAGCTCACCCCGCAGGACTTCATCAACATCGTGGCCCTCAGGGAGTTCTACAAGCAGCAGGGCTTCCAGGCTCTGGACTACCCCAGCCTGGGCACGATGTCTCTGCAGGACGTGGACGAGGACCAGGACCTGTATGGATCCCCGCCGGCGCTGACCGAGGCGCCGGAGTCGAGCCTCAGGATCACGGTGAAGATCAACCCCAAGGACTTCTTCCATCCTCAGTACGACTACGACTTCACCGAGGTCAAGGTGAGCGATGAATGTAGTTGCCGCGTTGTGCGTTTGTTCGAGGAAGTCGTACAACTTTGAAGTCCTGCGTTGCTGCGACCGATGCGTCGAGTGTCGTGATTAGCACGTTAGCACGTCTCCCTCGACGTGGCCCTCGCTCTGACTGTTGACCCCTCTGACCTCCAGGACGGCAGCAAAAAGTTCCTCCGCGGTAAAGAGACGTACATTCGCCCCTGCGGGTGGAACCGCGTCGCCCTGCGGGTCACGCAGAGGTACAACGGCGGGGACGGCTGGCTCGGGACGGACGCGGACGCCTGGCCCGTCTCCTACCACGGGCACCACATGGACGGCTCCCTGGGCATCATCCTGACCCACGGCGGGGGCCCCGACAGCGAGCCTGGGTTCCTGGAAGTCGCCGCCGCCGCCGCGGTCACCAAGGAGACGAGGGGCAGAGGGGTGTACTCCACGCCGGACATCAAGATGGCAGAGAAGTACTGCAAGAAGTTCAAGTCCAAATCGGACGGTAAGACGTACAAAGTGGTTCTCCAGAACCGCATCAACCCGAAGGAGCGGAAGAGGTGCCAGAGAGAAGAGGTGTGGCTGGTCTACGTCCCCGAAGGTCACAACGACGCCCAGACCAGGGCCGTCGTGCAGGAGTCCATCCGCCCGTACGGGCTGCTGCTGAAGCAGGCGTGAGCCAACGGCTTCCACCTTTTCTTCATCTTCATCATCATCGACACCGAGTTCCCGTCGGCTTCTTTCTCCCGCTGATTATCGCCGTTTATCAGAGAAAACTTTAACTTTGGGGATTTATCTGACGCAGAGTAACGCTAAACTCGTTGGACCTGGCAGGAGGAATTTACATAAATTGAACTCCTCAAATCGCTCTGTGCTGCCACCTGGTGGTAGATGGTGATACTCTGTGTTTCTCTCTCCTGAATTAATCTTGATTTATTAAATTATTTCGCTGTTGAACAACGTGGTGATACTCGGATCGATCGGGTGTCAGGGATGAAAAGTGTTTGGTGTCCGTCACAGGCCACTAACAGGCCGCTAAGATCCTCATGTGGAAGTCTGAAGCTCAATGCAGATTAGCACTGTGGTTTGTTTTATTTCCCCCCCCCTGCAGTGCATGTGTTCCACCAGCAGGTGACAGTAAAAAGCAAGTGATTATGTCCCGCGCTCAAAGTAAAAAGCACAACGTGTAACTGAGAGTGAACCTATTCTTATACCTGAGCTCCGGCAGAGGGCGAAGACCAGGACGAGGATCAGGGCCAAAGCCAGGACGACGGCGGCGGGAAGGACGCAGGTTCCCAGAGTCCAACATGGCTGCCTCGTTTTGTGTCCGGCCGACTCCCTGTCAACACCTGGGGACAGAAACAATACCTGACGTTGAGCTCTGACCTCTTCAGAACTCATACGGAATCTAGAAGGCTCCACCTTTTACCAAAAGTTCGTCCCTTCAGTCCATCACAAAATCCTACTTGAGTAAAAGTACAATGGAAAGTACGTCTGGAGGTCAGAGGTCGTACCGGCCACGTTCAGGAGAACTCCGTTGATGCACCCCGCGCAGCGCCCGATGCAGAAGTACCGCCCGGCGTCCGTCTCCTGCACCCCGCTGATCTCCAGGTCGACGGGGCCCGTCTCGGCGGCCCCCACGTTGCCGATGCGAGTGTCGTTGGAGTGGAACGCGGCCTCGTGACCGTCCAGCTTGAGCGGCGTGGCCGTCAGCAGAGGCAGCAGCCGGTCCGAGCGCAGCAGGTACCAGGTGACCTCCACCCTGGAGCTCAGGCCGCAGGGCAGCGTGACGTTCTGCCCCGGACGGACCACTCGGGCCGCGGACCGCGGGCATCCTGCAGCGCCTGAGCACAAACACTCATACTTACGGAAAGCGGGGCGCGACACACACACACACACACACACACACACACACTTACACAGGAAGAAGAAGATCCAGGGGAGACCAGCCATCCCTGAGCACCGGACACCGTCGCAGCGAGAGCTGAAGTGGTCGGAGGGAAGATGCTGAAGGAAGTTTATTACGGCCACGTCAGCCTTCAACACACTTCTGTAGGTCATTTCAGCCGAGACACCCCCGCCCACACACACACACACACACACACACACACGCACACACACACACACACACACACACACACACACACACACACACATACACAAAATATCGCTTAGGTTTCCCTTCTCTAGTGGTGTGTCACTGTTTTTTTTTTTCTTTCTTTTCATGTTGCTGACTAAAAACCGCGAGTTTCGCGTAAATGAGGAAACATGTTGGGGGGGGGGGTAAAACCATTTACACAAGATTTACACTTACACAAGACCTGTAAATATTTACACAACAACAACAACAACAAAACTTTGTTTTTGAAATTCGGGCCAAAATAGGGCATGGATATATATCTACAAAAGGAAATAATAATAATGTTTAATCAATAAAAATTAAAATTAAAATTAAATAAAACGAAAGATTGAAAATGTTTATGTAATTATCTGGTCCAAATAAAAGCGGCTTTTTTAATCTGAACGAGCGTCGGTGAGTTTCGTTTTGAAGATTTCGAGAAGACGGAAACTCAGCGAGTTACAGTAACAGCTGACGGGTAACACACACACACACACACACACACACACACACACACCTGGTGAGCAGCGCAGAGGACTCACGGGGCGAGGACTGTTACACGGAGAGGAGAGAACCGAACCGAACCGAACCGAACCGAACCGAACCACGCATCATGAAACGAGACAGACAGCGGCACCTGTGAGAAACGCTTTTATTTATTATCATTATTATATTATTATTATTATTATTATTATTATTATTATTTTTATTATTATTATTATTATTATTATTATTATTGTTTACGTTCCTGTCAACGCGCCAGTGTTGCGCGGCTGTTTGTTGCCCACGCGCTGCGGCGGGACGTACGCTCGTGCAGGAGTAAAGCAGCGCGTGCACAAGGACGTTTAAGTCGTTTTTCGTCGTTTTATCTGACCCACATGCGCGTGCACGCGCGTGCCTGCTCCGTTTACGCGATATCGAAAGTGAAGAGCGAAACGAAACCGAGCGCTCCCTGGCCCGGGGTGGGTGGGGGCGGGGGGGCGGAGTCAGTACTCACTGAGTAGTCTGAGTAGTACACGGCGCGTTAGTTACCGCATTTACTCATGCTGCACGCGCGAGAGCAGACGAGTCGATTCGCATCAATCCAGTGATCGATTACAGCCGCTCAGGAGAGGGAGAGCCCCGCCCACCCCGTGAACACGTGATGAGACTCACCTGCGCTTCTTCCTGCAGGCTTCCCGTCCTGCTCCTCTGTTTCCTGGTCGGCTGTGGAGTCGGTGAGTACCACACCTGCCAGTGGTTTCCAACCTGAGGGGCCGGGCCCCTGCAAAGGGTCGCCTCATTGATTTAAACACCACCTGTCCTCCCTGTCCAGACTCCTCTCCGCTGTCGTCCTCCTCCGCCCGCTTCATGTTCGTAAACTCCACGGTGGGGAACCAGGTGGTGCTTCCCTGCAGCTGGAGGCCGCGCCTGGGCGAGGCGGCCCCGTCCGAGTGCTACGTGCTGTGGGCCACGCTGGGCGCCACCGTGTTCGAGCGGTGCGGGGCGCGCAGGTGGCAGGCGGAGGAGCTGGAGGGCCGGGCGGAGGTCCGGGAGGAGGAGCTGGGGGCCGGGGACTGCTCCCTCATCATCAGCGACGTTCAGATCGGCGACGCCGGGCAGTACGAAAGCTTCCTGGTGGTGGACGGAGCGCGGTCCAGAAAGACCCGCGTGTCCCTGCAGACCGTCAAGCTGTCCGTGTTCGGTCAGTCGGGCTCCGGGGGCTCGTCGCCGTCTTTCTTCATCCGCCCCAC
>JAFBJZ010000646.1:295000-335000 GCA_016785225.1 Psettodes erumei | reverse complement strand
GCCGCCAAACGACCGGCACGACGAGAAGGTCGACGACAGATACTCACCGTCTTCAGCGCCTCCTTCACCAGGTCGTCCTCCAGGTTGGCCTGGATGTGGACTGCAGGAGACAGACTGTTAGCTGGACGTTTAAAAGGTGGACGTGGTGTGGACGCGGTTGTGTCTTACTGTCCACTTCGTCCAGGATGTATTCGTCGGTGGTGAGGTCCAGCTCCCCCAGGCTGAGGGCGGCCACGTCTCCGTCAGCCTTCTGCGGGACGAGAGGCCGGATCATCAGTAAAGTGACGTCACCACAACAACACGCAGCTGATTGGACGCTTTCTCTTCAAATAAAATCAATTATTATTATCAATTATTTATTTATTTATTTTTCTTTCTTGGCTCATTGATTAACGATGAAGGCATTCCGGAAGTCCCTGTGCTTTTTAGTGTTATGAAGGGATGCTAACAGATGCTAACAGCTACAAGCAACATCATGACGTCTTGTCAATAAACAAAAACAGAATGTATCTCCTGTCTCACGCTTTTTTTCCATTTATGGCGACTCCTGCGGATCAATATGTCTGTTCGTCCTGACTGATCCTCCAAATTAGCGACAATAATCCGACCGTCACCGCGACGCGCAGCTGAATTATCGCATAATAACATTGTTATAATAACAATCGCACTGTGTCGGTTTTGACGCCAGAAACGGATTGAGACACACGTCACCTCGTCTTGAAAATAAGCCATGGCGATTTCTGTTGCGTTTCCAGCTGCGTTTACATCGACTGCGGCCGCGACGTCCTCCGCCATTGCGGCGAATTTCTGATAACGTCCAAATGAATAAAACGTTCCCGGAAACGACGGGGAAAAAATGTCGCCCTCGCGTTTATGAACAAAAACAGGATATTGACTTGAATAAAATTAGCTTGAGACGCTTGTTAAACGTGTTCGGTTCGTCCTGTCTGTCTTCACGGCCGAAAAATACGTTTTGTTTGTTTGACAGGAACCGCCGGACGACTTGAGAGCGGCGGACTCACTTCCTGTCACGCGCGGGGTCAAACTCTCGCGAGATCGTCGTCGCTTCCTCTTCGCACGGAACCTACTTCCAAGATGGTGAGGATATTTCCCATCGACCTGGAATAGTTGAGAAATCCTTCGCCATCCCGCGTTATTCTCTGTGTTTCTTTGCGTTTAGACGCGCTGTGAATGTTAAACATGTCGGCTGAGCGGATGGACGTTGAATTGTTGACGTATTTGTGGCGGGATGGACGTATATTTAGACAGTTTGGTGCCGTCGCTGGAGCGCGGGGCTCGGGGTGATCGACGCCGATCGTCCCGTTAAAATTGTGTTTAAACTCTGAAGTTTCAGCTCGTGTATTTGTTCGAACCTGCTGTTTTTGGAGCCGAGCCGTAACCGGCTGGTTCTGTCTCACGGAACCGGCGCCGCTCAAGTTCAGAACGCGCAATACAGGCGGTTAGCCGTGGATGCTAACCGAGCGTTAGCCTCGTCCGGCTCCAGCACGTTGGGGGGGTCACCGGCGGGACTGCACACGCCGGTAGAGCCGCTCGGTGTGCGGTTCGGCGAAGTCCCGCCGGTTTCGCCCGTGTTGCGGGTCTTGAGGCGGAGTCGTCGTGGATGGAGCCCGGATTTGTTGGCTGCAGGAACCGCAGGGTTCCCGGTTTGCTCCACCGCTGACCCGCTAATCACCCGTTACAGATAAAACATGCACCAACCCGCCACCACCTGCGCAGAACCTCCAGGCTTATAATTAATGGCGATCGATAGTGTTATTGATTGATTGACGAGTATCCCTGATCACGTGTGTGTGTGTTTGTGTGTGTGTGTTTTCAGTCTCTGGTCATCCCTGAGAAGTTCCAGCACATTCTTCGTGTTCTCAACACGAACATCGATGGCAGGAGGAAGATCGCCTTCGCCATCACCGCCATCAAGGTGAGCTCGCCCTCGGTCGCCTGATGTTTGCAGCTGGATCGTGCGCGGTGACCCGTTTTCTGTGTGTGTGTGTGTGCGACACTAACACGTTTGTGTGTCCTCTCAGGGCGTCGGCAGACGTTACGCCCACGTCGTCCTGAGGAAGGCCGACATCGACCTCAACAAGAGGGCCGGAGAGCTGACGGAGGAGGAGGTGAGACGGCGTCCTGAATCTGTTTGTCTCCGTGGCAGCAGGAAACGTCGGCCGGTTCGGTTAGTGTGTGTGTGTGTGTGACGACCTTCTGAACAGCTGGACCCCCCCCCCTTAGGTTGAGCGGGTGGTGACCATCATGCAGAATCCTCGCCAGTACAAAATTCCAGACTGGTTCCTCAACAGGCAGAAGGACGTCAAGGACGGCAAATACAGCCAGGTAGGTCCACACCTGGTCGGTCGGTTAAAGTTGACACGCTCGCTGAGCTCGCTCCTCTGGCAGCAGACCGGACCTTTGAGCTGAAACCAAAACTGGTCCAGGTGATCACAAGCCGCGCAAAACTATTTGAAGCGGACGGCGTTTGAAGAGCAGCCCAAACCAACAACAAAGGCTTTCTCCAAATTGATACCGTGTGTGTGTGTGTGAGCCGACTTTGGCAACAAGAACGGTGTCACTATACCTGCGTCAATCACCTCAGTGAGGTCGAGGTATTAACAGAGTATTGTGGTAATCCGTGTCACATATTCGTTGAGATCGCGGCCCTGGATTCAGGGCGGCTGATCTGAGGCGCCGCAGGTAAACGTCGCGCCGGCCGCTTGTATTCAGGTCACGGGACCGCGTCGTCCCGCGGATGTGGGTCACCGCGAATGCGCCGGACCGGTCCGGTCGGGTGCCGTTACTCAAAACGCACGTTCTCGTCTCAGGTCCTCGCCAACGGTCTGGACAATAAGCTGAGAGAAGATCTGGAGAGGCTGAAGAAGATCAGGGCTCACCGCGGCCTCAGGCACTTCTGGGGGTAAGTGACCCGGTCCTGGTCCGCGGTTTGTGTTGTTCAGAACCAGAACCTGACTCCCGTCGTCTTCTTCTCTCCCTCCAGCCTGCGTGTGCGCGGTCAGCACACCAAGACCACCGGCCGTCGCGGTCGCACCGTCGGTGTGTCCAAGAAGAAGTAAAAGTGCCCGGCTTCCCTCTGTTTTCAATAAAACGCCACAGTTCACAGAAAACGCCGTGTGACTCGTTCATGTTGTCGCCCGCGGCGTTCACCTCAGTTTATTGCGTTGCCTCGCCGACAGAGAAGGATACAAGTGTACGAGGGTGCGAGAGAAGGATAGAAGGGAACATGGCGTTTATACTCTCAATATACAGATACTCCACAGGAAGTGAGGTAAGGCGGGAAATATAAAGTGCGTAAAAAGACAAAGTGGAGCGAAACCTTAAGACTTATGGCTTTTCATGCAGAATCATCAAACACTTTGTATTTTACAGAAGAAAGAAAAAAAAATGTGCACGTACACAAAAGCTTAAAGACAAACTGTCGCACGCGCGCTGCTTCCCCCAGTGCATGCTGGGATTGGCTCAGTCGTGGACAGGTCAGCTGTAAGCGTTTGAGTCCGTCGGAGGGGGCGGAGCTTGTGATGCGGGTTCGGTCGGCGCCGAGCGGTACCTCCGCCAAAAAAAGAAAGGGGTCCAGATCCAACACCACCCGAACTGATGCTATAGTTGATCTGGTATCTGAAGGTCTTTTTTCTTCTACATTAAACTCAGATATAATTATGGATTAGTAGATTGAGATTATGGGATTTAGTTTTCACATTTAATTTCATATTTTGAGTTTTTCCTCGGGGAGAAATAAATAAAACGTGTTTATTTGCAGAGAAGCCGAGTCACTGTTGGCGCCGCCGCTAATACAAACAGGAAACAGGAGGAGCTGCTGGTCTCCGGGTCACAACACGTCAAACATCGTTTGTTTGTTTGTTTGTTTGAACAGATGAAGATAAACAACAACCGTAACCCGGGAACATCAAACAAAAATTAAAAAAAAAAAGCAGCGTGAAACTTGTGGCGGCTGAACTTCCATCTTCAAAAAGACGACACGTAGTCTGGCTGCTCCTCCTCCTCACCCCTCCCTCTGTGGGGGGGGAGGAGGAGGAAGAGGAGGAGGAGGAGGAGGAGACTTCTGCTGGGGGGGCTGCTGCGGCTGCTGCTGCTCCTTGGTGGGGGCGTAGTAAAGCTCCAGGGGCTTCCTGACCTTCCAGTACTTCTCGTTGACCAGCTCCAGGGTGAGGGAGCCGTTCAGCGTCTGAGGGGGAGACGGCACCTTGATGAGCGACGAGGTTCCCCAGAGGAACCGCGGCAGAACACGCCAGGGTTCGTCCTCTGGGGACTCGTATGGACGTCAACACACCAGAGAACGTTTATCAACACAACAACCTCAATCACTGTCTCGTCAGTTCCCAGTTAAAGGAATAGTTCCGAATTTTTCCCCAAAATGTGGCTCTATTCCTTTAAGAAGGTGCTGGCTTGTGATTGGTTGACGCCCGGTCGTGATTTGTGCGGTAAAGCGCGAGAAGGTGCCGGTGACTCACGGAGAACTGGCCTCCTCTGGTCATGATGTAGATGGTGTACTGTTTCTCGCTGACGTTGCTCAGGCTCGAGCCTTCTCCACCTCCACCTCCGCCTCCGCCGTCGCCTCCTCCTCCTCCTTCCTCGGCTCCTCCTCCTCCCTCCTCCCTCCCCCTGCCCTCCGCCTCCCCGTCGGTCCGTCGGTCCTCCAGGGCGATGCGCAGCGCCAGGTATTTGGACAGGTGGTCCACTGTGGCGTTGGCCGTCGTCTTCACGTATCTGCAGAGAGACACGGAGAGCCTGGTCAGATCCAGGAGCATGCGCGTCCTCGCTCGCTGTCCGCCCGCGGTCCGGACTCACCTGGTCTGGTTGTAGTCCTGGGCGTGGACCAGCTGCGGGTGCGGCCTGAAGACCAGCTCGATCTCCGAGGCCGGCCCCTCTTTGTGGCGCCTCAGCGGGGGCGTCGGGCTGCCGCTGTCCGCCTCGGGCCCCGAGCCGTCGTCCGAAGCGCGCGGCCTCTTGCGGCTCGGCCCGGCCTCCGACGGGGTCAGACCGCAGGGGAGGGGGGCGTGCGAGGGGGCGGAGTCGTGGGACAGGTGGGACCGGGCGTCGCCGTTGTCCTCCCCGCCGCTGAAGGTGGTGTTGTCGCTTTCCTGAGTCGGCTTCTTCACCCGGTGGTTCCTGCGGGGAGAAACTACCCTTCAACCCCAAAACATGAACTCTGAACATGGACTGGGCGGGACTGAGGTCCAGGAACTCGTCTGCAACCGACCCCCCGGTCCCGTTTTCGTCCCCCACCTCTCAGACCTGTAGCGGGCTTGCTGACGGAGCCCCTCCTCGATGCTGGAGCTCAGCGCCTCCTTGTTGTGCAGCCGGTTGAGGCGGTCCAGGACCCGGCGCTGGTGGGCCTCGTACTCGTCGCGGCTCGGGTAGATCTTGGAGATCAGCGCGTCGAAGTTGGAGTCCCGGCGGAGCGAGCGCCTGGACACCAGCTTCTTCCTGCAGGTGGGGCACTCTTTGTTTCTGGGTGGGGGGGGGAGGAGAGTTACTTTGGACTCTGGTCACGCCAAAACCAGACGGGTTGGGTTTTCGTCGGCGCCGCGTCTCACCCCGATCGCAGCGCGGTGACGATGCAGTCGGAGCAGAAGCGGTGCAGACACTCCTTGGTGGTCATGGTGTTCTTCAGCATGTCCAGACAGATGGGACACATCAGCTCGCTGTGCAGGGAGCGAGGAGACACCGCCACCTCCGTCCCGTCCATGATCGCCTCCTGGAACGCGCACAAGCACAACTCAGACCCGCACCGTCGCACCCGGACGGGCGACGACAGGTGTGCACTGCGCCGGCTTACCTGAGGGCTCCTGTGCAGCTCGTACAGACTCAGCTCCCACGTCTTACTGGGGGTCTGGATGTTTACCGGAGCGGCCATGGCTGCCGTTTCCCACAATCCTCTCTGGCCGGACAGAGAGAAGACACACACACACACACACACACACGGTCGCTGTTGGTTACTTTGGAGGACACACCTGAGAGACTACACGTACATCACAGCCACACAATAAGTTGTTCGGTTCTAGTTTTAGTGGTTCTATGAATTAATTAGTGTTCTTTTCTTTTGTGCGGAGACAATAAAAGTCCGTGTGGAAACAACACCTCGAACCGATGACGTTTCGACTTCCTCCCCGGGGAATAAACGCGGATTCTCCTCCGGGATTAAAACCGACAAAAAACAAGTTGGCGAAGTTTTTGTTTTGTTTGTTTTGACTCGTCTGAGCGTTTTGACAAACACGGAGCCACGTCATCGCATCCGACCGCGGGAAGCAGGAACTCACCTGACGGTTACCTGATGGACAGCTGCGCGGAGGAGACACGACTCACCACCACCACCCGCACCCCTCCCTCCCGCTACACAAACACACACACACAACCGCCGGAAAACTCCTCAGTGAATCCCTCCGCCGACACACACCGGCGCTTGCTTCCTGTCGGAGTCCGTCCGCGGTGCGTGGCTCACGGTGACCGTCGCTCGAACAACTCGGAGACAAGTAAAACGATCCGGAGCGCAACATTTCCCGACACCCAGCGGCTAGCTAGCGTTAGCTGTGGCCATATTTCTTCTTCTTCTTCTTCTTCTTCTTCTTCTTCTTCTTCTTCTTCTTCTTCTTCTTCTTCGTCCCGGAACGAGCCGCCTCCGGCCCGGCGGCCTCAGCGCCACCACCGGCCGCTCGCAGTACTGCAGCGGGAAATGCGCGGGAACGTATCTTTTTTTTTTTAAACGTAACCTTTATTTAAACGACTAAAGCCGTTAAAAAAACCCGGAAGCGTTACACTCAACATTACGTTAACATGGCGACTAACTCCCGTGTCCCCCTTTATTCCTGTCACGTTAAACAGCTGAACGCTCACGGTGACAAGCCGTGCTGTTAGCTAGAAAAACAACATAACATTTGAACATGTGTGTGTGTGTGTGTGTGTGTGTGTGTGTGTGTGTGTGGAGTGTCAACCTGTTTTTTTATTGTCATTACCAGCTGTGTGTGTGGAAATGAGGCAAATAACTGAGGGTATTTAGTTTTCTTTCTTCTTCTTTTTTTTTTTTTTTTAACTTCACACCCTGATAAAAATGTCTGTTTTCCTGGAAATGAATTCTTCTTCTCTGCTTTAAAGCAGTAGCCTTGAAGTCATGCAGCCAATTAAGTGTAGAAGAAGATTGTTTTAAAGGATATATATACACACAGCAGTTGGTATTTATTCCTAGATTCATTTAGTTTTTAAGTTGCTGTTGCTTTACTGTTTTAAAAATGTTACTGTACCAATTAATCATTTAAATGTCCTATTTTACTAAACAATGGCTGAAGGGAATGAATGTCATTTATTCCCTGAATAATTTTTAGATTAGAAACAAACAGAAAGATTTTAATATGTTGATGTATTTGTTCATGTTTTACAAAGGTGTTAACCTGAGTCATGCCATACAACATAATAATAGAAATCACATCACATCCACACAGGGCAAGTCACTTGTTTTTACATTGTGGTACTGCTCTTTTTACTGTCTCTGAATACTTAGCCGTATGTGAATAAGGCCTTTTGCAACAGTATTAGTAAAGACAGAATAGAAAATAACAGGCGTGATGATTGAGTCACACTTGGCATTGTCTTATCTGAGTTGAAATTATTGTGTTTTAAAGGCGTTACACAGGTAAACTCGCCTTGATCCCGCCCTCCATTATTCTCCCGAAACACTGGGCAAACCTCAGATGGCCCCAGTTCAAATAAGAAGTGTCTGTGTAATAATGAGCGTGCCTTTGGGTAATTATTATCAAGGAATGATGCCCCAATTAGTGTACATTTACTTCTAAATTACAACGCATGGGTGCCGGCACCACGCCTGGCATTGTACCACCCTAACAGTGTTCATGTAACTGGCCCAGAGGAATGAGTCAGCCAGAACTGCAGACGCTTTATTAGGTACACCCAGCTAATACTAATAGGCTGTGGTGGAAGAAGTGCTCACATCATTTACTTTAAGTAAAAGTATATATTTAATCAAAACTATATTCATTGTGTTCCTCTTTAAAATCTTTCATGTTCCTGTTATATGTTATATATTTAATATGTTGTCTTAGCATTTGTAAGTCAGTTATATTTAATCAACTTTTTATGAAACACAGTAATGTAAATCCTATTTGAAGTCAGGGAATGAATAAGACAGAATGAGGCAAAAACTCAGTTATCATTAATTTATTGATTAAGAAATTTACACATTTACACTTTCATAAGTTAGATTAAGTACAGCTGTTTTCACAATTTGAAAAACTATTAATTACATTAAAATATTTAGTTTCACTCAACATTTAGAACTTTGTTTAAATGATAGGACAGTTTTGCAAACACACACATGAAGAAAGGTTGAGTACAGTAACTTGTCCTGTAATTACTGTTGAGCTCATCTTCTGTTGGCCATGCACACACACACACACACACACACACACACACACACAAATAAATAAGATAATAAATAGAATAATTTACACCTGTTTAAAAGGTTAAACATCAGCCAAATTGGCCACAGTTACTGATTAGTGAAAGCAAGAATTAAACTTTTGATCACTGTTACACATCTTTTCCTAATGTTCAAAGGAAAAACTGCAGAATTTTCATAGTTTAGATAAATGATAAACTAAAGGAGTGAAACGGTAAAATAAAAATAATAAATATATGTTCATATTTTACAGTTAACTTATGAGTCCCTCTATCCTGGCTGTTCCTTGTTGTGTTGCTGCTTACAGAAGTGCAGCAGCCATTATAGCCAGCGCCACAGAAATGAAACTTATTTTGTTGTTGACTGCAGCCGCAGTTGTTGTTGTTGTTGTTGTGTTGTGTCCGGTTCCAGCTCCGGTTCCAGCTCCGGTTCCAGCTCCAGCTCCAGCTCCGGCTCCTGCTCCGCCTCCTGTGCTGGTCCCTGCTCCCGCTCCTGCACCTGCTCCTGCACCTGCCCCTGCACCTGCTCCTGCACCTGCTCCTGCACCTGCACCAGCTCCTGCTCCCGCCGTCGTTGCTGTGTTGCTGATGGCAGACCTTGCTGCTGCTGCCTCTGCTGCTGTTGCTGCTGCTGCAGCGGACGTCACCGCTGCCTGTGCCGCTGATGCCATCACTACTGCCAGGTCTTCTGCACTTTTTGGTGTTGCAGCTGATGCCGCCTCCATGGCTGTTGTCGCTGCTGTTGTCGCTGCAATTGCTGCTGCTTGTGCGATCTGTGCCACTGCTTGTGCCTCTGCTATTGCCACACGCTTTGCTGCTGTTGACCCTTTGGTGTCAGACAACATGTCCTGTAACTGTTCTGCTGCTTGTGCTGATTCTGCAGCTACTTCTTTGGATGCTTTTATAGCTGTTGCCATTGTATCTGGCGTTGTTTTTGTGGTTGCTGCTATTGTAGCCGTTGTCGCTGCCTTTTGTGCCGCTTTTGCCGCTTTCACTGCTGCTGCTGCTATTTGTGCCTCTGATGCTGGCAGTGTTCTCGCCGCTGCTTGTGCGGCCGCATCTGCAGCATCAGCCGCTCTTCTTGCTGCGGCTGCTGCCATTTCCACTGGTGCCGTCCCAGCTGCAACCAGTGAGGCCATTTTTGCTGCTTCTTTTGCAGCTGTCGCCGCATTTTGTGCTGCTTCGGATGCGGCTGGTCCTGCAGCTGAGGCGGCTGCTGAGGCAGCTGCTGCTGCAGCTGCCGCTGCTGCTGTCGACCCTACTACTGCTGCTTCCTTTGATTTAGTTGCTCCCGTTTCTGCTGAGGCCGCTGATGCTGTTGTCTTCTCCGCTGATGATGCAGTATTGTTGCTTGCTGTTGGTTTTCTCGTAGGCTGATTTTGTGTCACACATGCAACCACCCCTGTAGATGCCGTTGACAATGCAGCTTCTGCTGCTCTTCCCACTGCTGTTGCAGCTCTTGCTGCTGCTGTTGCTGTTGACGTCATTATCTT
This sequence comes from Psettodes erumei, assembly GCA_016785225.1. Classification (NCBI taxonomy): domain Eukaryota; kingdom Metazoa; phylum Chordata; class Actinopteri; order Pleuronectiformes; family Psettodidae; genus Psettodes; species Psettodes erumei. Next base: position 325,056 of record JAFBJZ010000646.1, on the reverse strand, counting down.
GGTGTCATTGACAGCGTTTGCTGCTGTTTCAGCTGTAACTGCTGCTGCTCCTGCCATTTCTGCCGTTGTTTCTGCTGCTGCTATTGCTGCGCGTGTTTGTACTGGCATTGCTGCTGCCTGTGCTGCTGTGACTGATAATGCTGCTAAGGCTCCCTCCGCTGCCTTTTCCACTGTTTTCGCAGCTTCTGCAGTTGCTGTAATTGTTTCTGGGGTTGCTGATGCTGAAGCCGCATTTGTAGCTGCTGTGGCAGCTTTCCTTGCTGCCACAGCAGCTTTAGATGATGCATTTGCAATTTTTGCTGCTGCATCTGCTGTTGATGCTGGTGCTGTTGCTGCTGCTTGCATCGCTGCTAATGCTGCTGCCTCTGCTGCATCTGCTGCATCTGCGGCGGCTCTAGCTGCTGCTGCTCCCAGCACTGGTGGTGCTTGTCCTGCAGCTACTAACGTGGCAGCTCTAGCTGCTACTTGTGCAGATTTGATTGCATTGTCTAGTTTGGATTTTGTCGCTCCAGTGGCTGCCGCCGTTGAAGCTGCTATTGCCGTTGCGGCTGCTGCTGCCGCCGTGGATGTTGCCACTGCTGCAGCTTGCTCTCTTCTTTCTAGTGGTGCTGCTGTTGTTGTTGGTGCTGCAGTTGATTGCGTTGTTGATGGATTGTTTCTTCCATGTGGAAGTGCAGCTACTGCTGCTGTTGCTGCTGCTGCTGCACCTTTTGCTGCTGCTTTTGCTGATGCTACCATCAGAGCGGCCATCTCCTCTGAAGTTACTGTTCCCGTTGCTGTTGCTGCAGTCAGCGCTGTTGATTCTGCCATTTCTGCCGTTCCTTTTGCTGCTGATAAGGAAGTGTATGTTGCGTCTGCTGATGGGCCTCTGGCAGATGATATTTCTGTGGTTAATATTTCTGCGACATTTCTTGCTATTTTAGCCACTGTTTTTGAAGATTCTGCGACTTCTGCAACAGCGCTTGTGTTACCCGTAGCTGCCTTCGTTGCTGCTGCTGCTGCTTCTTGAGCTGCATCTGCTGCTATTGATGATGCATTTGCCAGTTGCAAAAGTGCTACTGCTCTTGATGCAGGTGCTGCTCTTGCAGTTCTTGCTGCTCTTGCTGTAATACCTGCTGCTACTGCTGCTTCTTTGGCAGCTTGGGCAGCTTTGGTTGCAGCTAATGCTGCCACTGTTGCCGGTTCCTTCCCTGCTGCCACTAATGCGGCAGCTCTTGCTGCTTCTTTAGCAAGATTTATTGCTTTTTCTGCAGCTGGGGATGTAGTTGCTCCGGCGGCTGTTGAGGTGGCAGCGCCTGCTGCCGCCGAAGCTGCTGCTGCTGCTGCCGAAGCTGACACTGCCATCACTGCGGCTCCAGATGTTGGGGACAGTGTTGATGATGATGATGATGATGATGAGGTGGGTAGTGTAGTTGCAGGTGGCTGTACAGTTGTTGCTGGTGCAGTTGTATCGGCATCCGCTGCTGCTGCTGCTGCTGCAGCTGCCGCCTCAGACGCAGCGCCTGCTGCTTTTGCAGCAACGATTGCCTCTTTTGCTTTTTCTACGGCTGCTGCTGCTGCTGTTTTAGCTGCGGTCTCTCCTGGTTTTGCTGCTACTGCTTCTTCTGCTCTTTCTGCCATGGCTGCCACTCCCTTTGCAGTTTGTGCTGCCATTGCTGCTGCTGTTTCACTTGCTACTTTTGCTAATTTAATTGCAGCTGCTGTTTCTGCTGATGTTGGTCCTATGGAGACTGCTTTAAGACATGCCTTTAGTTCTTCTGCTGCTTCCTGTGCTTCTTGTGCTGCTGATTTCGCAGCTACTATGGCAGCTGCCGCAGTTTCTGGTGTTGCTTGTGATTCTTCAGCCTTTGCTGCTAATCTTGCTGCTGTTGCTGCCGCCTTTGCTGCTGCTGCAGCTTTGACTGATGCTGCGAGAGCTTTCTTTGCTAACGCCTCTGTTGCTGCTGGTGCTTCTGTTGCTGCTTCTATTGCTGCTGTTGCAGCTGCTGTAGCGGCATCTGCTGCATTTGTTGCGGCTTCTGCTGTCTCTGTTGGTGATGTTTTCCCATCTGTTAACGCTGCGGCACTGGCAGCTGCTGCTAGCGCGGCTTTTGAAGCATTTTGTGCAGCTGCTGATGTGTGTCCGGCAGCGGCTGCCGTTGTTGCTGCTGCGGCCGCTGCTACTGCTGTCGCTGCAGCTGTTGCTGCTGTGGCTGCCGCTGTGGCTGCAGCTGTGACTGTTGTCGATGGAGAGAGTGTAGTTACCATCATTGCTGTTGTGGTCATTGCTGCTGTGGTTGTTCCTCCTGCTGTGGGTTGTTGAGGCAGTGAACCAGTGATGGCCCTCAGAGCATCAGCAAGGATCGCAGCTGCCCTTGCTGCCTTCACTGCTTCCTCGGCTCTCTTATCAGCTTCTGTTGCATTTGCAGTTGCTGCTTTTGCTTTAGTTGTTGCTGTTGCAGCCATTTCTGCTGCTGTTTCTGCTGCTAAAATTGATAATTGCGTTACTGTTGGATTTTCTCCAGTTGCTGGGTCTTTGGCTGCCGTCAGTGCCTTCTGTAAAGCCTCAAGAGCTCTTGCTGCAGCATCTATTGCCTCGGTTGCAGCAGCCGCTGTTGCATTTGCAGATTCTGCTGTTACTGGAGTGGCGGCTTTTTCTGCTGCCTCTGCTGCTTTCTCTGCTGCAACTGATGCATTTGATGATGCCTCTGCTATATTTTCTGTTACTTCTCTTATTGATACTGGTGCATATTCAGATGCTCTCTGTGCTGCTGCTTCTGATTCTTTAGCTTTTTTGGATGCATTTGCTGCTAGTTCGGCTGCCTCTCTTGGTGATACGTCTCCATTGAGTATTGCTAAAGCAGCCTGTGTTGCCTCCTGAGCAGCTGCGGCTGCAGCTGCAGCAGCTGCTTGTGCTTCTTCAGCCTTGGGTCCTGTTGTAGATGCTGCTGCTGCTGCCGCTGACGTTGCTGCTATTGCTGCTTGTGCCGCTGCTGCTGCAGCCAGTGCTGCTTTCACACTCGCTGCGGTTGCGACTGGTAGCGGTGTCGTTGTCAGTGCCGTTGTTGTAGCTGTTGTCGTAGCTGTCATTGTGGTTTGAGGTTGTTGTGTTGTTGCTCCTGTTCCTCCAGCTGTGGGTTGTTGAGGAAGTGTGCCAACGATGGCCCTCAGAGCATCAGCAAGGATCGCAGCTGCCTTTGCAGACTTCACTGCTTCTTCAGCTGCTTCAGACGCTTCTGTTGCATTTGCAGTTGCCATTGGTTCAGTTGTCGCTGTTGTGGCAGCGGTTGCGGCTTCAGCTGCAGTTTTTGCATTAGTTGCTGTTGCTGCTGCCAGTTCTGCTGCTAAAATTGGTAACTGCATGATAGCTGGGGTTTCTCCAGTTGCTGGGTCTTTGGCTGCCATCAGTGCCTTCTGTAAAGCCTCAAGAGCTCTTGTTGCAGCTTCTATTGCCTCGGTTGCAGCAGCCGCTGTTGCATTTGCAGATTCTGCTGTTACTGGAGTGGCGGCTTTTTCTGCTGCCTCTGCTGCTTTCTCTGCTGCAACTGATGCATTTGATGACGCCTCTGCTATATTTTCTGTTACTTCTCTTATTGATACTGGTGCATATTCAGCTGCTCTCTGTGCTGCCGCTTCTGATTCTTTAGCTTTTTTGGATGCATTTGCTGCTAGTTCGGCTGCCTCTCTTGGTGATACCTCTCCATTGAGTATTGCTAAAGCAGCCTGTGTTGCCTCCTGAGCAGCTGCGGCTGCAGCTGCAGCAGCTGCTTGTGCTTCTTCAGCCTTGGGTCCTGTTGTAGATGCTGCTGTTGCTGCTGCTGCTGCTGCTATTGCAGCTTGTGCCGCTGCTGCTGCAGCCAGTGCTGCTTTCACACTCGCTGCGGTTGCGACTGGTAGCGGTGCCGTTGTCCTTGCTGTTGTCATTGCTGTTGTCGTAGCTGTTGTCAATGCCGTTGTCAATGATGTTGTCGTAGCTGTTGTCGTAGCTGTCATTGTGGTTTGAGGTTGTTGTGTTGTTGCTCCTGTTCCTCCAGCTGTGGGTTGTTGAGGAAGTGTGCCAACGAGGGCCCTCAGAGCATCAGCAAGGATCGCAGCTGCCTTTGCAGACTTCACTGCTTCTTCAGCTGCTTCAGACGCTTCTGTTGCATTTGCAGTTGCCATTGGTTCAGTTGTCGCTGTTGTGGCAGCGGTTGCGGCTTCAGCTGCAGTTTTTGCATTAGTTGCTGTTGCTGCTGCCAGTTCTGCTGCTAAAATTGGTAATTGCATGATAGCTGGGGTTTCTCCAGTTGCTGGGTCTTTGGCTGCCGTCAGTGCCTTCTGTAAAGCCTCAAGAGCTCTTGTTGCAGCTTCTATTGCCTCGGTTGCAGCAGCCGCTGTTGCATTTGCAGATTCTGCTGTTACTGGAGTGGCGGCTTTTTCTGCTGCCTCTGCTGCTTTCTCTGCTGCAACTGATGCATTTGATGACGCCTCTGCTATATTTTCTGTTACTTCTCTTATTGATACTGGTGCATATTCAGATGCTCTCTGTGCTGCCGCTTCTGATTCTTTAGCTTTTTTGGATGCATTTGCTGCTAGTTCGGCTGCCTCTCTTGGTGATACGTCTCCATTGAGTATTGCTAAAGCAGCCTGTGTTGCCTCCCGAGCAGCTGCGGCTGCAGCTGCAGCAGCTGCTTGTGCTTCTTCAGCCTTGGGTCCTGTTGTAGATGCTGCTGCTGCTGCCGCTGACGTTGCTGCTATTGCTGCTTGTGCTGCTGCTGCTGCAGCCAGTGCTGCTTTCACACTCGCTGCGGTTGCGACTGGTAGCGGTGTCGTTGTCAGTGCCGTTGTTGTAGCTGTTGTCGTAGCTGTCATTGTGGTTTGAGGTTGTTGTGTTGTTGCTCCTGTTCCTCCAGCTGTGGGTTGTTGAGGAAGTGTGCCAACGATGGCCCTCAGAGCATCAGCAAGGATCGCAGCTGCCTTTGCAGACTTCACTGCTTCTTCAGCTGCTTCAGACGCTTCTGTTGCATTTGCAGTTGCCATTGGTTCAGTTGTCGCTGTTGTGGCAGCGGTTGCGGCTTCAGCTGCAGTTTTTGCATTAGTTGCTGTTGCTGCTGCCAGTTCTGCTGCTAAAATTGGTAATTGCATGATAGCTGGGGTTTCTCCAGTTGCTGGGTCTTTGGCTGCCGTCAGTGCCTTCTGTAAAGCCTCAAGAGCTCTTGTTGCAGCTTCTATTGCCTCGGTTGCAGCAGCCGCTGTTGCATTTGCAGATTCTGCTGTTACTGGAGTGGCGGCTTTTTCTGCTGCCTCTGCTGCTTTCTCTGCTGCAACTGATGCATTTGATGACGCCTCTGCTATATTTTCTGTTACTTCTCTTATTGATACTGGTGCATATTCAGCTGCTCTCTGTGCTGCCGCTTCTGATTCTTTAGCTTTTTTGGATGCATTTGCTGCTAGTTCGGCTGCCTCTCTTGGTGATACCTCTCCATTGAGTATTGCTAAAGCAGCCTGTGTTGCCTCCTGAGCAGCTGCGGCTGCAGCTGCAGCAGCTGCTTGTGCTTCTTCAGCCTTGGGTCCTGTTGTAGATGCTGCTGCTGCTGCCGCTGACGTTGCTGCTATTGCTGCTTGTGCCGCTGCTGCTGCAGCCAGTGCTGCTTTCACACTCGCTGCGGTTGCGACTGGTAGCGGTGCCGTTGTCCTTGCTGTTGTCCTTGCTGTTGTCGTAGCTTTTGTCAATGCCATTGTCAATGATGTTGTCGTAGCTGTCATTGTGGTTTGGGGTTGTTGTGTTGTTGCTCCTGTTCCTCCAGCTGTGGGTTGTTGAGGAAGTGTGCCAACGATGGCCCTCAGAGCATCAGCAAGGATCGCAGCTGCCTTTGCAGACTTCACTGCTTCTTCAGCTGCTTCAGACGCTTCTGTTGCATTTGCAGTTGCCATTGGTTCAGTTGTCGCTGTTGTGGCAGCGGTTGCGGCTTCAGCTGCAGTTTTTGCATTAGTTGCTGTTGCTGCTGCCAGTTCTGCTGCTAAAATTGGTAACTGCATGATAGCTGGGGTTTCTCCAGTTGCTGGGTCTTTGGCTGCCGTCAGTGCCTTCTGTAAAGCCTCAAGAGCTCTTGTTGCAGCTTCTATTGCCTCGGTTGCAGCAGCCGCTGTTGCATTTGCAGATTCTGCTGTTACTGGAGTGGCGGCTTTTTCTGCTGCCTCTGCTGCTTTCTCTGCTGCAACTGATGCATTTGATGATGCCTCTGCTATATTTTCTGTTACTTCTCTTATTGATACTGGTGCATATTCAGATGCTCTCTGTGCTGCCGCTTCTGATTCTTTAGCTTTTTTGGATGCATTTGCTGCTAGTTCGGCTGCCTCTCTTGGTGATACCTCTCCATTGAGTATTGCTAAAGCAGCCTGTGTTGCCTCCTGAGCAGCTGCAGCTGCGGCTGCAGCAGCTGCTTGTGCTTCTTCAGCCTTGGGTCCTGTTGTAGATGCTGCTGCTGCCGCTGATGTTGCTGCTATTGCTGCTTGTGCTGCTGCTGCTGCAGCCAGTGCTGCTTTCACACTCGCTGCGGTTGCGACTGGTAGCGGTGCCTTTGTTGTCAGTGCCGTTGCAGTTGTTGTACTTCCAGCAGTTGTTGTTGTTCCCGTGGTGATGGCACTTCTGGGACACCTGAGTTTCAGGCTTCCCTCAACAGGCTGGCTGTTGAATGCTGTTTGTATTCAAGAGTTTGGTCAGAATTCAGTAGGACGTCTCAGATTTTGATTCGGGTTTCCACTTTAAATGTGTTATATTTATCACTTACCAGTCAGCATGAGGACAAAGATTAAAATCTTGATGATCATTGTCATCGGTTGGTTTTCTGCTTTTTAAAACCGCCTCTGATCCTGTAAGAGAATTGAAATAGTTGAAAGGGGATTAATGATTCTACATGAATATTGTTAGTAAGATGACCACATGCCTCCATTCTTCATTCTTTGTTTTTGTGGCAACACAATGAAACGACAACAGCAGCACAAAGACATCAAGGAAGCAACAGCAGATTATGACATTTCAGAATGATTTCTGATCCGATCTGATGTTTTCATCGGTTAATGTGCCATAACGTCTCAGAAACAAATAACCCACACAAACCAGTTCAAAAACAATCCAAAGTGAAAAACTGAAGATTTCTCCCCAAAGAAAGTTTTTTGGGATTTCATAGCTTATAACGAATATGTAGTAAAAAAAATAAAAATAAATAAAATCCCCACATCAAAAAATATTACAGTTTGTAAGGAAAAGAAAAACAAATTCAGTTTTCATGGTTGATGGAGCTACTGAAACCATAACAAATTAACAACTCACAAAATGATTTGTGTAATCAGATGAGACGGACGATGAATATAAAGTGAAACACTCACTTCGATGTTGCAGCGGTGGATGTGATGACGCCTTGTGTGTCCGTGGGCACCTGCTGTATCGCTCCTCTTCCTCGACCTTGTCCTCGCTGTTTGTCTCCGGGCCTCCTTCACCCCCTTTATATATGGATTTGAAGTCGCTGGGTCAGAAGGGACCAACGTATTGAATAATTAATAATAATGATCACGATGATTGCTGCGGACAATTTTCCCTCCCAGATTAAGGCGGGGGTGAAATAATTGGAGGCAGAGTGCGTAGATGTTCGGTTAATAGAGATGTGTAACTTGTCCAGTGGCATATTTTGCAGTAATGACAGTGTAACCAGTAATTAAGACACATATAATTTACTTTAGGATGGGAGTACTTTTTAATTTCTATTTTAATGTGTTTAAGTTTAGAACAGGACTTTGTCAGAACCGGCTCCACGTCACCATGGGTCATTTCAATAGTTCTATTGTGATGGGTGGAAAAACTTTTTCATTGGGTGAGAATAGGTTTTATTATTATACTATTATTTATAGTGTGTGTCCACGTCACTGTGGGTTCACGCATGTATCTCATACCAATGTGCTGCATCTTAGGTCGTCTACCGGGGTCTTCACGGAGACTTGAACTCCTGTGGATCCCTGGAGGACGGTCAGGTGTTCAGCAGGACCAGGACCAGACCTGACCTCAGACCAAGAAAACGACGAAGTCTCGTTCTTTGGGACCAAGGTAAGTGATTCTGGTTCCAGTGACACTGGGAGTCTGAGAGCGCTGCACCACAACGTGGTCGCCAAGGGTACACAATGTGTTTCAGACTCTTTGCAGGATGTGAAGCTCTAACCGTATGACATGTTGTTGTTGTTTGTCTGTGTCCACCTCCACCTGGTAGTTACAGGCCTTTGTTCAGGGTATTTCTGTACACAAACTGTAAAGCCACTCCTTAGACGGGCCTACGATCCCACCGGGCCGTGACAAAGCCAGAACCGCATAGCTGATCCGCATCCAGGTCTGCAGAGCTGATAGTGTCATGTGATGCGATAATTATAACTTAACTCCTTTTTATTCTCTTTTGTTTGGAGTGAACACCCAGAACATGCGGTGACAAGCGAGGAGCTCGTCTTGAAAGAAGCCCTCTGCCTCACACAACAACAACAGCAAAATGGGAAAAGGAACGAAGGTATGACCGAACCTGTAAGACAGAAAACTGGGTCAAGGGTCGGTTCTGTTAGTCCAGGCGTCATCAGTCCTGGTTCATATGAACAGAACCATCAGATGTTTCATCACCAGAAAAATATGAATTGTAACAGAGCTGTGAATACTGTTGTGTGTGTACATACAGTAATAATAAGTCAAAGTCTTGTATCTGGTTTTGAATCGACAAGCTTTTTTTTGGTTTCATTTTTAATATGCGATCATTTCCAGACACATTATTTAAGCGCCTGGCTTTAACGTCAACGTTACAAACACCGGCACGCCCTCTGAAAGCAAACAGCTATCAATATCCATCATCAATCAAAGCTGGAATCTACGGCAGCTCAATTTGAACCCCGCCCCAGCCGGAAAAACAAAGAATCACGGTTATATCACCGTCCCCACTGATCATTATCCCGACCCGACGTTTCTACAAGCAGCCAAATTAAAAGGTGTGCATCGAACTGCAGCTTCTGAACCTTCCTCCAGTTAAACCAGGACAGCAGTGATAGTTACCGGGCCCACAGGAGAATCCTGTACCAACCCTGCGGACCCGTTCAGTTGTCCTGGTTCCGGACTACTGCGTGCTGCCTCATAAGCAGAACCAGCTCATTTTAAATCAAACGGAGCTTGAGATGAATTGTCCTGTGTGCTCTTATTGTTGTTTTTGGCTGGTGTACTTGGCAAAGCTCTCCGCCCTGTGCTGTATAAATAAATTAGCATCATGTCCGTACCAACACGAGATAAGGAGTGTAAGTGCAGCGGCTTGACATGAGACTTATCCCAGTTAATCCTTTGGTTTTCCACATAACCACAATCAGATTCTTCCAGAGACCAAATCAGAGCTCAGTGGGATGGACCAGATAAATGAGGCATCTCATAAGATCAATAGGAACAGCCGGTGTAGTGCACAGTCGTCCTGGGGGCGCCGCCGGGCGTCATCGCCTCGGGGTCGACCCCGGGAAGAATGCGGGCGATCAGGTGTCTTCCGCCCGTCTCCGGCAGCGCGACGCGTACGCTGCCTTTTGTTTGCTCAGGGAAATCTGAATTCAGTCCCTCGCTAATTTGTAGGTAGCTGTCGCCATCACCCTTCTGGAATGATGTGACTCCGGCCCGGCCCCATTACACAACAGAACCAAACCCCGTCAGCTGTGTGTGTGTGTGTGTGTGTGTGTCGGCATGGTGGGAACACGGCCTGGGAACACATGGAAACAAAGGTCATGTAATTGTACTGCGTGTTATAAATGAATCCCAATTGGTTGTATGCAAACTCAACAGAGCTTTCTGTCCATGGACTGTTACCTGAGAGAAGGTGAGAGCAGGTGAGAACAGGTGGAAACAGGTGAGAACAGGTGAGAGAAGGTGAGAACAGGTGAGAACAGGTGGAAACAGGTGAGAACAGGTGAGAACAAGTGAGAGAAGTTGAGAAAAGGTGAGAGAAGGTGAGAACAGGTGAGAGAACAGAGCAGAGAAACAGGTGAAACAGGTGGAAACAGGTGAACAGGTGGAAACAGGTGAACAGGTGAGAACAGGTAAGAACAGGTGGAAACAGGTGAGAACAGGTGAGAGAAGGTGAGAGCAGGTGGGAACAGGTGAGAACAGGTGAGAACAGGTGAAAACTCATCTCTCGCTTGTCTGCAGCGCCACCTGGTGACCACATGGGACAACAACTCCCTCCCATCCAGAGGCTGACCGCCGAACTCGCTGCGTGTCCGCTGGACTTCACCGGATGTCTGTGAGATTTCCAATCACTTTTATTGATCGATAGACTTTGTGCTACCTTGCGCTGCATCTCCCTCTGGTTCTGACAGACCCTCCACAACGTAAATCTGATTAGTCAGAATGCTCCTGCCGTTAATGAGGACACAATGTTAATGCAGGTACCTGTTCAGGTGAAGTTTGCATACGCCTCACACACACACACACACACACACACACACACACACACACACACACCTGGATGTGAAGGCGGAGCCAGAATCACCCATCATGTAGTATGTAATACATGTAGCTGCCACTAGATGTCACTCAAAGCCCTAATTTGACTCAAGGCCCCTTTGATTATTGCTGATTGATTGATGGACTGATCGTTTCCTGTGCGACCTGTAGGAGGGGCCGTTTGTCTCCTAACAACACTTGTGTTTATTTCTGTTTATCACAACACAACATGATGACGTCACAATGAGGTCAGTGAGGCAACTGCATCAGACTTACTTTACCGTAGCGTGTGTATATATGCACGGTATATACACAGTACTAAATAAAGTGACTATATAAGAAAAATTACACCAGATCAGTAATTATGTTAATTACTGTGTGATGTGAAAATGTCACATAAATCAATAAATAAAAAATATAACACAATAAATAAAATATTTCATCTTGTTTGCACCCTTTGTGCAGCAGGTGTAGTTGTGTGTGAAGCAGGTGTAGGTTTTTGTGAAGCAGGTGTAGTTGTGTGTGAAGCAGGTGTAGGTTTTTGTGCAGCAGGTGTAGTTGTGTGTGAAGCAGGTGCAGGTTTTTGTGAAGCAGATGTGTTTTTTTGTGCAGCAGGTGTAGTTGTTTGTGAAACGGGCGTAGTTACTTTGTGACATAACCTCCGCCTCACATGATGCACCACCTAGGTACGACAACTGTGACCTCAGACCTCGCCCAAACAAATGTGTACGCACACACTGTCTCAGACGCACAAACCTCAGCGCGGAAGAATTTCCCATGATGCTTGATGCGCAGATCCGTCGCCTTTGAGTGGACCTGCTCTGTTCTTGCGGTCCCACCTGGGGACACAGGTCCTACCTGTTGTGTATTTGTTTTACTTCCTGTCTCCTCCGGTTCCCGCCTCGCGAACCGACGCGGCGGCCATGTCCTCTGACCGCGCGCTCTGCACGCGTCACAACCCAGATGTTTAAATAGTTTCACCGTGTGTCGTTACATGATGACGTCGCGGCGATAGGCGGACATCGTTTCACGCTGTGACATCACTCGCTGTTGTCGTGGAGACAAAGAAGAAGCGCGTTCACTCCATGCTAATCTGTCTATTGTTATAAAAAGAAGTGAGCGTGGAAAGTGCCGTGACCAACATAGCCGTCATCTACCGTAAACACGCCGAGCGCCCGTGTTCACGTCCAGGTGAACATGTTTGTGGGCGTTGGGTGTGTACAGGTGTGTACAGGTGTGTACTAAACTGCCAGGTTGATGTGTCAGTCGGGTGAAACAGGTAACATGTGGTTACACCACAGCTGAGACGTACAGCTGGGTTCAACGTTTCAGTCTAATGAAATTTTAATCTCGATCTTATCAACACTGATGAGTCGTTCACGGCTTCAGTTGAATTTAACTAATCATGTTTTAACCCCGACCTACCAACACCTACACTCATGAAGAGTGTTGGTCAATTAGAACTTCAGAAATTTCTTTAATTTTGGTTAAAGATAATGATTTTTATTATATTTTGATCAACAAAAGAGTGATTTCATTTTTGACATGTTCATTTATCACTTTTTATTCACATTTGAATCAATCAGTCAGGTATCAAAAAATGCAATGGCCTCATGTCACAAACATGTTTTATGAGAAATACCAGGAAAATGAAAATACAAATGCTGTTAATATCAAAGATTTTGAAGAATAACGACCCTTGGGGTCATTTTTGACCTCACTTATGCATCTAAGGGTTAAAATCTAAAGCACAGCTGTGCTTTGTGGTGATGATGATTCTTTGTGTGACTTTATGTGACTTTGTGTGTTGTACGCGAACAGATTCATTCCTCGTTTATTGCTTATTGCTTCAAAGATGAGAAGTTTTGCAATAATAAAATACATATACATACATATACACAATATCTGACTGGGTAATCTTGAGTATTATCATTTTTCACGGGTTGTTTTACTTGGACTTGCATAGAGGGAAGTTTCCAAACATCATTTCCCAGACTGTCGCCTCAGTTGTTGTATATTTTGATTTACATATTGTGATCACATAGATGTGCACCTTCACGCCTCCTGATCTGCTCGTTCCAGCTCCGTGATGAACATGATTTATGGATTTACAGTTTATGGAACATAGTTGGAATATCAGACGTGTGTGTAGGTCGCTGGTAGAACCGGCCACTCAAAACACGCCTCACCTGAGCCGCCATCAGCACGAATACCTGAAACATGAGTTATAATCAATATAATTATACATTTGTAGATTTATGAGTAATGTAAATTGGCGCTCTGAGGACGAGTTCCTGGCTGTGCTGAAGATAATAATAGTAATCTTACAGTCTAGAGGAGATGCATGTCCGTGTCGTTGAACACTACATACAACAGACCCGACCTGAGTCAGCTGACCCAAATCACCCACTGGGCCCATTGAAAGGACGCCGCGCTTCCTCAGCGATCCCACCAATCATCGCCCAGGATGATGAGGCGCAGAGGCTCAGCCGGCCTCAGCTGGAAGCGAGGCTGACTCAGAAGGAAGGCGGGAAATTTGGATCTTGATTTCGCCTTTTCTCCAGTCTGCGTCTCGTGCAGGACGGCCAGTTTGGACCCTCGGTCGACTTTAGTCACCTGCTAAAACCTCGTCACACAAAACACACGTGTACTATGTACATTTATGTATGTACCATAACACAAGAGCAGCTTTTTGTGTCCACGTGAAGCATCTCCTCCCCTCAGATTCAGTTCATGCTCATCATTCATCACACACTAACAAAAAACAAAGCCCGAAACTGAATTGGCGGCTGACATGCAGATTGTAAAAGCCGCAAGGCAAATTTGCAATACAGAGCAACACAAGGAGTATTTGTATTGGACACCAAAGGTGTGTCATTGCACCTGAAAGTAATGTCGTGCATCGTAGTAGGTTTAGAAATTAATTATTAGTTAGAAGGTCAAACTAGAATAAACTTTCGCTGATGGTGAATCCAAATGACCCGATGATTAATGTCTTTTTCCTCATGTTATTTCAGGACAAATTAAAAATAGGTAGCGTTGTCCACGCTCTCACAACTGCAGTTGGTTTTATGAGACATTCTCACCTACTGGTGTGCTACCACCAGTCTTTCATATTTAACATAGCACACTCATATTCAGCGAACAGAAAAGAACGCAAGGCATAAGCTGCACAATGATTGAAGGTTGATGCGATCTTATCAGCAAACGCAAAGCGTCCCGCCCCCGTACATACAAAACCCCCAATAAATCCGTCATGTCTCAAAGAAAAGTCACAGAACCAGTTTTTACTCACTAAGAATATCATTCACATAATACGAGCACAGTGACACACTGACGCACCTCACACATATGTAGATTTTTCCAGCCCATCATTTGTGTCTTTGTTCTGATGCTGAAGTTGTTTTAGCCTGCAATGTTCAGGTATAAAGGCCGCTGTGCGCTGGCTGGAGGACATCAGTGAGCGAACAGGCGGCAAGGATACTCACAATCAGGCAGCGTCACAGCTTCAGACTCAGTGAGTTTTCTAATGAGGAATATTTCTCAGATTTTAGTCCATGAAGTTGTGTTTCCTGTTATAGTACATATGTGATTTATAGCTTGTTATGCCTAAAGCCAAAAAATGTATTAAAAAGTATTTTTTATTAGTATTAGAAGAATGTGCAGATCCTATTTCAAAGATAACATTTCCTTTTTTCCAAGACGATGTTAACCGTTGGTTGTTACAGCTATAATAGTATACAGTATATTCTCCTATAAAGTTAGAAAAAACTTAAACAGTTAATATGGAGGGTTATGAGATGAGACAGTGCATACTGTTCTTTTAATATGCAACTGTGTTTGTAATAATTATATTACTAATTAAATTACTGATATATTTTGCTCATTTATTTTGCACAGATAAGAAAGAAACAACTTCACCATGATAGCAAAGATTTGTGTCATCTTTCTTCTGGTTGCTGGTAAGAGAAACTCTCATTTCTTATAGTATTGAAGTTGTGAAGTCAGGCTGAATTGTGTTTAACTCATAATTTTCTACACAAAACAGCTTCTTGCAATGCACAGGTAGTAACAACTACCACAACTGCAGCAACAACAACCACAGCTGCTGCGACTACAACTACAGCTGCCACAACAACACCTGCAGCAACAACTACCACAGCTGCCACAACAACAACACCTGCAGCAACAACTACCACAACTGCTGCAACGACAACACCTGCAGCAACAACTACCACAGCTGCCGCAACAACGACCACAGCTACTGCAACAACAACACCTGCAGCAACAACTACCACAGCTGCCGCAACAACAACCACAGCTACCGCAACAACAACCACAGCTACCGCAACAACAACACCTGCAGCAACAACTACCACAGCTGCTGCAACGACAACACCAGCAGCAACAACGACCACAGCTGCTGCAACGACAACACCTGCAGCAACAACTACCACAGCTACTGCAACAACTACCACAGCTGCCGCGACTACAACTACAGCTGCCACAACAACAACACCTGCAGCAACAACAACCACAGCTGCTGCAACGACAACACCTGCAGCAACAACCACCACAACTGCTGCAACGACAACACCTGCAGCAACAACTACCACAGCTGCCGCAACAACGACCACAGCTACTGCAACAACAACACCTGCAGCAACAACTACCACAGCTGCCGCAACAACAACCACAGCTACCGCAACAACAACACCTGCAGCAACAACTACCATAGCTGCTGCAACGACAACACCTGCAGCAACAACGACCACAGCTGCTGCAACGACAACACCTGCAGCAACAACAACCACAGCTGCTGCAACGACAACTACAGCTGCCACAACAACAACACCTGCAGCAACAACTACCACAGCTGCTGCAACGACAACACCTGCATCAACAACTACCGCAGCTGCCGCAACAACGACCACAGCTACTGCAACAACAACACCTGCAGCAACAACTACCACAGCTGCTGCAACAACAACCACAGCTACCGCAACAACAACACCTGCAGCAACAACTACCACAGCTGCTGCAACGACAACACCTGCAGCAACAACGACCACAGCTGCCACAACAACGACCACAGCTAACGCAACAACAACACCTGCAGCAACAACTACCACAGCTGCTGCAACGACAACACCTGCAGCAACAACAACCACAGCTGCCGCGACAACTACCACAGCTGCTGCAACAACGACTACAGCTGCTACGACTACAACTACAGCTGCCACAACAACAACAACTGCAGCAACAACAACCACAGCTGCTGCAACAATGACCACAGCTGCCGCAACAATGACCACAGCTATCGCAACGACAACACCTGCAGCAACAACTACCACAGCTGCTGCAACGACAACACCTGCAGCAACAACTACCACAGCTGCTGCAACGACAACACCTGCAGCAACAACAACCACAGCTGCTGCAACGACAACACCTACAGCAACGACAACTACAGCTGCTGCAACAACTACCACAGCTGCTGCAACAACGACCACAGCAATCGCAACAACAACACCTGCAGCAACAACAACCACAGCTGCTGCAATGACAACACCTACAGCAACAACAACTACAGCTGCAGTAATGACAACCACAGCTGCCGCAACTACACCTTCTGCAACAACAACCACAGCAGCAGCATCACCTAACGCAGCTGCCGCAATAGCTACATCTGCAGCAACAACAACCACAGCAGAAGCATCAACAACACCTGCAGCAACAACTACCACAGCTGCTGCAACAACAACCACAGCTGCCGCGACAACTACCACAGCTGCTGCAACAATGACTACAGCTGCTACGACTACAACTACAGCTGCCACAACAACAACAACCACAGCTGCTGCAACAACGACTACAGCTGCTGTGACTACAACTACAGCTGCTGCAACAACGACCACAGCTATCGCAACGACAACACCTGCAGCAACAACTACCACAGCTGCTGCAACGACAACACCTGCAGCAACGACAACTACAGCTGCAGTAACGACAACCACAGCTGCCGCAACTACACCTTCTGCAACAACAACCATAGCAGCAGCATCACCTAATGCAGCTGCCGCAATAGCTACATCTGCAGCAACAACAACCACAGCAGCAGCATCAACAACACCTGCAGCAACAACTACCACAGCTGCTGCGACTACAACTACAGCTGCCACAACAACAACACCTGCAGCAACAACAACCACAGCTGCTGCAACGACAACACCTACAGCAACGACAACCACAGCTGCAGTAACGACAACCACAGCTGCCGCAACTACACCTTCTGCAACAACAACCACAGCAGCAGCATCACCTAATGCAGCTGCCGCAATAGCTATTTCTGCAGCAACAACAACCACAGCAGCAGCATCAACTACACCTGCAGCAACAACAACCACAGTTGCCACAACTACCACAGCTGCAACAACAACAACCACGGCTGCCGCAACGACAACCACACCTGCAGCAACAACAACCACAGCTGCTGCAACAACTACCACAGCTGCCGCAACGACAACTACAGCTGCTGCGTCAACAACCACCGCTGCCACAACAACAACTCCGGCAGCGACAACTACCACAGCTGCCACAATGACAACCACAGCTGCTGCAATGACAACCACTGCAGTAGCAACAACAACCACAGCAGCAGCATCAACTACACCTCCAGCAACAACTGCCACAGCTGCCACAACAACACCTGCAGCAATGACAACCACAGCAGCAGCATCAACTACACCTGCAGCAACAACAACCACGGCTGCAACAACTACCACACCTGCAGCAACGACAACTACAGCTGCAGTAACGACAACCAATGACAACGCAATTACAACCACTGCAGCAGCATCAACTAACGCAGCTGCCACAATAGCTACATCTGCAGCAACAACTACACCTGTAGCAACCACAACCACAGCTGCAGCAGCAACAATCACAGCTACCACAACAACTACACCTGCAGCAACAACTACCACAGCTGCCACAACGACTACACCTGCAACAACAACTACCACAGCTGCCACAACGACTACACCTGCAACAACAATAGCCACAGCTGCAGCAACGACTACACCTGCAACAACAACTACCACAGCTGCAGCAACAACTGCGGCAGCTACTACAGCAGGCTCTTCTGCAGTCATCAACAAATCAAGCTTCCTTTTGGTTGTAGCAGTTGTAACAGCAGTTCTGTGGAATTAAGAACTGGACCTGGACAAGGGACTAAACTGAAACCAGTTTGAGAAAGTGAATTTACAACATATTCTTTATGAACTATGATTATTGTTGTTGTTATTTATGAAACTGAAGGATTTGCCTTAATTTAATGCTAATACATATCATGTTTGATATAAGTTTCTACATGCTTCAACTGTGACATTTGTCTTTCTGGAAACACAACTTTATATTTATGATAAAAGATAAAGATGCAACTGTAACATCCACACAGAACCTTATGAACCTTTTAAAGTAACTGGAGACTCACAGTGTACAATCATCCAGGTATCAAACATCCAGGATTCTGTTTGATTGCGATATGAAGCTATTTGCTGGATGGAAACACTGTGTTGCATATTGAGGTGATTGTTCTCCAACCTACAGTTGGATGTGTGTATTAAAAGGTCATGCAAAGTATTAAATGTATTAAAGTATGAAATGCAAAATCCAGAGTTTGCGTTCTGCTTTCTTCAATTTATTTTTTTTATTATTTCCAGTGCACAATAATGTGCATGTGGCTGTGAAGAAAATATGTAAAATGATATATTCAAGTTGAGTTAATCAAATAAACATCCTTCTTTGAATCCAGCTCAGTTTAAACTTGGCTCTCCGGTTGTGCTATGACAGCCAGCGATGATGCTATAAGGTACAAGGTGCAATCTGCTGTTAGCCCGTTGCATGCTGGGATGGGTTCCAGTCTCACAAAACCCAGATCCTGAACAGGATAAACTGGTGTGGATAATGGGGGGGAGTTTTTCTACCTCCAATTATTTCGTTGGGTTTGATGAGTCAGCAATTCTCAATTCCACAGATTTCATTATAGCATGCACCAATGCTTCCTTGCTCCTCAATGAAAAAACAGGTGAGTTGTCTTTTAATGGAAATCATCCTGACTGTTTTAAGACTTCCATGAAAATGCGTCAGTGCCATGTTGTGTTCAAGTTGTGGTCGAACTGGGTTTTACACAGGCGCTGGGTATATATCTGTAGTTGTATGTGAGTACATGTACTGAAATGGCAGCACTACACTTTTGTATTTGCTCCTGTTTTTCAGAAGATCGAGGAAACACAGAAGGCTCATTTCTGCCGAATTTCAGTGAACACTTGCCAAGCTCATCCATCCACCTGTCAGGTGTGGCTCGTCACGATGCTGATGGCACAGGTGTGGTCACAATGACAGACCAAACATTACAGCGTGGTCTGCTGAGCGTACTGTAATGTTTCTGAACCCTTCCCTGTAAAATCTTACATGCTGCTTTTATATTTTTCCAGTACCTCACAGGAGATGATGACACAATAATCTGACAATATGTGTGCATGTATTTCCTTTTTTCTTTTTTAAATATGCGTAGCTTTGTTTACAATGTAAATGATTATAGACTTATTATACATTTATATATCATATAAATATGACAAGTGCAACACATCAAAAACACAAACTGTTAATCATAACTTTCATTTCCAAATTGTAAAAATATTAATTATTACAGCTTTTTATTATTATTATTTATTATATACTATTATATTATATATTTTATTTATTGTTTTATTTAGCGTAAATTTAGAAAAATTCAATTCAATTAAAAGATTCAAAACCTGATAAAAATTTTAATGAAAAATAAAATGTGTTTTTCTCTCTGAACATTTACTGAAACTGATGAAGAGAAGTCGTCTGTATATTTTAATCTTTCCTCTCACTACCTGAAATAGAGAACTGCGCACTTCATTAAGGAAGTACATCAGAAACACTGCAGTGACTAAAGGTGCAGAAACAAAGGAAGACAATTACACACAATCAAACCAAACCAACAGTCGGGTGGGAGACATGTCAAATGGCATGTCATAAAAATGCCACCATGCGTGTCTGACGTGGTATCTGCCGCTGAACACGCAGTGGTTGCGTTGATCCGTCTTCAGTTCAACAAAAGAACAGAGTGGATGAATAGATTGTTCCTAAACGCACACCCTGAGTAATGAGGAGGGACATTCCTCACACCTGAACACCTTCCTGACAGATCTCAGGTTCTCTGCTTATAAAAAGAGGAGCTGGACTCGGAGAACATCACAACTTCATCCACAGCGGAGAACAACAAGCCTGTGAGTACGACTACCACACAGTATTACTGCAGCTATTTGGAGTACTGTACCTGGCAATAATTTAGAAATATTTTACAATTATATTTGGTTTGGTTACTGTCGCTTTAATCAGTTCAGGTGTTTGACAGCTTTAGATATATATCATTTTTTTTAGGTTTTAGGTTGAGGTTGGAGAAACTGGGCTATTTATTATGTGCATGTTTGCAATGCGCTAGCAAGGTGTCTACTAAGTCGACACCTAATTGGTGCATTGCAAACAATGCATATATTACTCTTAGCCCAGCAATTATTATTAGTCTTATATCTGAATTTCGTCCGCTAACTCGTCCCGCAGCTTTGAGAAAAGTACCAAAAATGTTAAATCGAATCGATCTTGAGTAGTGCGACTTATTTGGCATTTGGTGTTACCATGGCAATGAAAATGGCGAAAAAAAGTGAGAAATTTCCTGTTGAAATGAATGGGGAACGATCACAAATTTTATGAAAACGTGCCCTCTTCGGAGCCTCACAGTGTCATCGTGCTTTGACATAGCGACGCGGTTGAAAGTTTAAATGGGTGACAAGACCTGAAACTTTTTTGGGTCCGCTCGGTATTTTGACCGATATCACGGTTTTTCCGAAACCGTGATTTAAGTTTTCAGCTTTTTTCGTACTGTTTTGCACTTTGTAATAGGTGTGTATTGCGTCCGCTAGAGTGGGTGATGTCACTGATGACATCACCCACTCTAACTTTCGGCCTCTCTTCTCGTCAAACAAAGTTTTATGTTTCAGCCCTCCTCTCACCCACACGTTTAACTTCTCACACACCATTTTTAAATAAAAACGTAGAGAAATTTGTGCCGGTTCAGACGGTGTGACTTTCGAAGCCGTGCGATTTACATTTTTTTGTCAGCGCTGCCTCAAGCGGCAGGTGGTCCCCTCAACTGCTCCATCCGCTCCAATGTTAAACTCGGAGCTTCCCTCCCGCCCAAAATTGCAAATGTGGGATGTTTTTAAACTGTCCCCCCGTGGCCATTTTTCACAGTATCTACACAAATCACACACGTGTGCGTTCGGCCAAGTCTTGTGACGCCTCTTGTGGAAAAATATCGGCGATACGAGCTACGGTTGTCACGTGAGACGATTTTGTTCGGGGGCCTCGCACTTAGTCTCTTATCATTGGGATTGCCAGCCTCTCGTCAGTTAAGTGCTGTGTGTTACCATGGCAACTCGTGTCTGCTGGCAAAGCTGATTCTAATCAGCCAATCAGATGCCTTCTCTTGACCCCCCACACACACACACAGACATGTTTGTCACCTCAGGTGACCTTTAGCGTGCCTTCCATTCATTTCACTCTCCCCATAACTGCGACTTGCGTGAGCCTAACCCTTACACTAACTGAAATGTAAACCACAGACACACACAGCCAACATACACACATACACAGAGACACTTGCACACCCATCCAACAACACACACGCACACAGAGACACACAAACACATACGCACACACGCATACATACGCGCTCGGTGTTTGAGTCGGAGCGTGTCGTCTGAGGCAGCGTTGCCGACGTGCTTCGGCCTTTCTCCCGACGTTGTGTGTTCGGCTCCGGTTGCCAGGCAGTTGCCACATATCAAAATTTCTGTGGAAATTTTCAAGTTTCAGTTTAAAATTTAAATATTCTCACTTCATTAAACCTAATCTATTAGATTATACAGCTGGGTTAAAACTGCTGTATTAGCTGGACACGTTACTTATTGTGTTTTTTAATTATCGATTGAGCAGGTTCAAGTTGTTGTTCTTACTTTGTTAGTTCAGTGATGGGGTTTCAGTGAATTTATAGTGATCTCTTGTTTCTTAAGTTTTATTTTCCTGATGAAAATTTAATTTTTCAGACAACTGAAGAGAAACTGCCACTGCTTCACCATGATTCCAGAGATTTGTGTCGTCTTTCTTCTGTTTGCTGGTAAAAGAAAATCTCATTCCTAATAATAAAGCTGTGAATTCAGAATGAAACGTGTTCAACTGATCAAACATTTTCTATGTGAAATAGCATCTTGCAATGCACAGACAACAACTGTGGCAACGACTACACCTGCAGCAACGACGACCACAGCTGCTACAACCACTACACCTGCAGTAACAACAACCACAGCTGCAGCAACGACAACCACAACTGCCACAACCACTACACCTGCAGCAACGACAACCACAGCTGAAGCAACGACAACCAGCTGAAGCAACGACAACCACAGCTGCCACAACCACTACACCTGCAGTAACAACAACCACAGCTGAAGTAACGCCAACCACAGCTGCCACAACGACTACACCTGCTGCAACGACTACCACACCTGCAACAACAACCACAGCTGCCACTACTACACCTGCAACAACAACTACCACAGCTGCAGCAATGACTGCGGCAGCTACTACAGCAGGCTCTTCTGCAGTCATCTACAAATCAAGCTTCCTTTTGGTTGTAGCAGTTGTAACAGCAGTTCTGTGGAATTAAGAACTGGACCTGGACAAGGGACTAAACTGAAACCAGTTTGAGAAAGTGAATTTAAAACATATTCTTTATGAACTATGATTATTGTTGTTATTTATGAAACTGAAGGATTTGCCTTAATTTAATGCTAATACATATCATGTTTGATATAAGTTTCTACATGCTTTAACTGTGACTTTTGTCTTTCTGGAAACACAATTTTATATTTATGATAAAAGATAAAGATGCAACTGTAACATCCACACAGAACCTTATGAACCTTTTAAAGCAACTGGAGACTCACAGTGTACAATCATCCAGGTATCAAACATCCAGGATTCTGTTTGATTGCGATATGAAGCTATTTGCTGGATGGAAACACTGTGTTGCATATTGAGGTGATTGTTCTCCAACCTACAGTTGGATGTGTGTATTAAAAGGTCATGTAAAGTATTAAATGTATTAAAGTATGAAATGCAAAATCCAGAGTTTGCGTTCTGCTTTCTTCAATTTATTTTTTTATTATTTCCAGTGCACAATAATGTGCATGTGGCTGTGAAGAAAATATGTAAAATGATATATTCAAGTTGAGTTAATCAAATAAACATCCTTCTTTGAATCCAGCTCAGTTTGAACTTGGCTCTCCGGTTGTGCTATGACAGCCAGCGATGATGCTATAAGGTACAAGGTGCAATCTGCTGTTAGCCCGTTGCATGCTGGGATGGGTTCCAGTCTCACAAAACCCAGATCCTGAACAGGATAAACTGGTGTGGATAATGGGGGGAGTTTTTCTACCTCCAATTATTTCGTTGGGTTTGATGAGTCAGCAATTCTCAATTCCACTGATTTCATTATAGCATGCACCAATGCTTCCTTGCTCCTCAATGAAAAAACAGGTGAGTTGTCTTTTAATGGAAATCATCCTGACTGTTTTAAGACTTCCATGAAAATGCATCAGTGCCATGTTGTGTTCAAGTTGTGGTCGAACTGGGTTTTATACAGGCGCTGGTATATATCTGTAGTTGTATGTGAGTACATGTACAGAAATGGCAGCACTACACTTTTGTATTTGCTCCTGTTTTTCAGAAGATCGAGGAAACACAGAAGGCTCATTTCTGCCGAATTTCAGTGAACACTTGCCAAGCTCATCCATCCACCTGTCAGGTGTGGCTCGTCACGATGCTGATGGCACAGGTGTGGTCACAATGACAGACCAAACATTACAGCGTGGTCTGCTGAGCGTACTGTAATGTTTCTGAACCCTTCCCTGTAAAATCTTACATGCTGCTTTTATATTTTTTCCAGTACCTCACAGGAGATGATGACACAATAATCTGACAATATGTGTGCATGTATTTCCTTTTTTCTTTTTTTAAATATGCGTAGCTTTGTTTACAATGTAAATGATTATAGACTTATTATACATTTATATATCATATAAATATGACAAGTGCAACACATCAAAAACACAAACTGTTAATCATAACTTTCATTTCCAAATTGTAAAAATATTAATTATTACAGCTTTTATTATTTTATTTATTATATACTATTATATTATATATTTTATTTATTGTTTTATTTAGCGTAAATTTTGAAAAATTCAATTCAATTAAAAGATTCAAAACCTGATAAAAATTTTAATAAAAAATAAAATGTGTTTTTCTCTCTGAACATTTACTGAAACTGATGAAGAGAAGTCGTCTGTATATTTTAATCTTTCCTCTTACTACCTGAAATAGAGAACTGCGCACTTCATTAAGGAAGTACATCAGAAACACTGCAGTGACTAAAGGTGCAGAAACAAAGGAAGACAATTACACACAATCAAACCAAACCAACAGTCGGGTGGGAGACATGTCAAATGGCATGTCATAAAAATGCCACCATGCGTGTCTGACGTGGTATCTGCCGCTGAACACGCTGTGGTTGCGTTGATCCGTCTTCAGTTCAACAAAAGAACAGAGTGGATGAATAGATTGTTCCTAAACGCACACCCTGAGTAATGAGGAGGGACATTCCTCGCACCTGAACACCTTCCTGACAGATCTCAGGTTCTCTGCTTATAAAAAGAGGAGCTGGACTCGGAGAACATCACAACTTCATCCACAGCGGAGAACAACAAGCCTGTGAGTACGACTTCCACACAGTATTACTGCAGCTATTTGGAGTACTGTACCTGGAAATAATTTAGAAATATTTTACAATTATATTTGGTTTGTTTACTGTCGCTTTAATCAGTTCAGGTGTTTGACAGCTTTAGATATATATCATTTTTTTTAGGTTTTAGGTTGAGGTTGGAGAAACTGGGCTAATTATTAAGTGCATGTTTGCAATGCGCTAGCAAGGTGTCTACTAAGTCGACACCTAATTGGTGCATTGCAAACAATGCATATATTACTCTTCGCCCAGCAATTATTATTAATCTTATATCTGAATTTCGTCCGCTAACTCGACCCGCAGCTTTGAGAAAAGTACCAAAAATGTTAAATCGAATCGATCTTGAGTAGTGCGACTTTTTTGGCGTTTCGTGTTACCATGGCAATGAAAATGGCGAAAAAAGTGAGAAATTTCCTGCTGAAATGAATGGGGAATGATCACAAATTTTATGAAAACGTGCCCTCTTCGGAGCCTCACAGGGTCATCGTGCTTTGACATAGCGACGCGGTTGAAAGTTTAAATGGGTGACAAGACCTGAAACTTTTTGGGTCCGCTCGGTATTTCGACCGATATCACGTTTTTTCCGAAACCGTGGTTTACGTTTTCAGCTTTTTTCGTACTGTTTTGCACTTTGTAATTGGTGTGTATTGTGTCCGCTAGAGTGGGTGATGTCACTGATGACATCACCCACTCTAACTTTCAGCCTCTCTTCTCGTCAAACAAAGTTTTATGTTTCAGCCCTCCTCTCACCCACACGTTTAACTTCTCACACACCATTTTTAAATAAAAACGTAGAGAAATTTGTGCCGGTTCAGACGGTGTGACTTTCGAAGCCGTACGATTTACGTTTTTTTGTCAGCGCTGCCTCAAGCGGCAGGTGGTCCCCTCAACTGCTCCATCCGCTCCAATGTTAAACTCGGAGCTTCCCTCCCGCCCAAAATTGCAAATGTGGGATGTTTTTAAACTGTCCCCCCGTGGCCATTTTTCACAGTATCTACACAAATCACACACGTGTGCGTTCGGCCAAGTCTTGTGACGCCTCTCGTGGAAAAATATCGGCGATATGAGCTACGGTTGTCACGTGAGACGATTTTGTTCGGGGGCCTCGCACTTAGTCTCTTATCATTGGGATTGCCAGCCTCTCGTCAGTTAAGTGCTGTGTGTTACCATGGCAACTCATGTCTGCTGGCAAAGCTGATTCTAATCAGCCAATCAGATGCCTTCTCTTGACCCCACACACACACACACACAGACATGTTTGTCACCTCAGGTGACCTTTAGCGTGCCTTCCATTCATTTCACTCTCCCCATAACTGCGACTTGCGTGAGCCTAACCCTTACACTAACTGAAATGTAAACCACAGACACACACAGCCAACATACACACATACACAGAGACACTTGCACACCCATCCAACAACACACACGCACACAGAGACACACAAACACATACGCACACACGCATACATACGCGCTCGGTGTTTGAGTCGGAGCGTGTCGTCTGAGGCAGCGTTGCCGACGTGCTTCGGCCTTTCTCCCGACGTTGTGTGTTCGGCTCCGGTTGCCAGCAGTGTGCACATATCAAAATTTCTGTGGAAATTTTCAAGTTTCAGTTTAAAATTTAAATATTCTCACTTCATTAAACCTAATCTATTAGATTATACAGCTGGGTTAAAACTGCTGTATTAGCTGGATATGTTACTTATTGTGTTTTTTAATTATCGCTTGAGCAGGTTCAAGTTGTTGTTCTTACTTTGTTAGTTCAGTGATGGGGTTTCAGTGAATTTATAGTGATCTCTTGTTTCTTAAGTTTTATTTTCCTGATGAAAATTTAATTTTTCAGACAACTGAAGAGAAACTGCCACTGCTTCACCATGATTCCAGAGATTTGTGTCGTCTTTCTTCTGTTTGCTGGTAAAAGAAAATCTCATTCCTAATAATAAAGCTGTGAATTCAGAATGAAACGTGTTCAACTGATCAAACATTTTCTATGTGAAATAGCATCTTGCAATGCACAAACAACAACTGCAGCAGCAACAACCACACCTGCCATAACGACTACACCTGCAGCAACAACTACCACTGCTGCAGCCACGACTGCGGCAGCTACTACAGCAGGCTCTTCTGCAGTCATCTACAAATCAAGCTTCCTTTTGGTTGTAGCAGTTGTAACAGCAGTTCTGTGGAATTAAGAACTGGACCTGGACAAGGGGCTAAACCAGTGCTTCTCAATTATTTTCTGTAACGCCCCCCCTCGGAAGAAGAAAACAATTTGTGCCCTCCCCCCATTCTCCGCCGCGGCTATAAATAGTATCAGTTGTCTATAAAATTGTACACCGCTGCATAACATTGTATCATTATTAACATTAAAGAAAACAAAAAGAAATAGAGTTTAATGTACAACAAAGAATAACTTTAACATTTTTTCATGCTTCATGTTGACAGCATTTTTCGCTTCGTCATATTTCCTCGTCTTAGCTTTCAGATGATTTTGTTTTGTCTCATTATCTCTGTCTTTTTCCGCCTTTCTTTTCATACCTGTTATAAACATTTTTTTATGTAAGTTTATATACTACACTTCGCTTGCTCGGTGCAAAAATAACCCTACATACTTTGACTACGAGAGCGCCACTGCCAACTATTGTAATGGATGTGCAATTACACTTTAGTCGAGTACAGCAAAAAAAAAAAAAAGCATGTTCCCCGGGTCACACGCCCCCCCTGGCATCGCACTGGGCATGCCCCACTATTTGAGAAGTACTGGACTAAACTGAAACTAGTTTCAGAAAGTGAATTTACAACATATTCTTTATGAATTATTCTTATTGATATATTCATTCAGGTATTTAACATCCAGGGTTCTGTTTGATTGCAATATGAAGCTATTTGCTGGATGGAAACACTGTGTTGAATACTGAGGTGATTGTTCTCCAACCTACAGTTGGATGTGTGTATTAAAAGATGATGTAAAGTATTAAATGTATTAAAGTATGAAATGCAAAAGACCAGAGTTTGCGTTCTGCTTTCTTCAAAAACAAATGCAGAATCATATTTGTTGCCTTTACGAGTGAATCTCGTGGAAATATATTTAAACATTCATTGTCACAGCTAAAACATACTGCAAGTGTGTGTATCAGTATTCAGGAAACATCTCCAGGATGCGCTGGGTCGCATCGTCAGTGTTGTGACCGACGGTTATAAGGTGTCTGGGGTCTCAGAACATACACCCTCGCCCAGGCGACCCAGCCAGGGCTGATCAGGCCCCAACTTACGTCCAAGCAGCTGCTTTCTTTGGTGGGTGGTGGTGTTTGCCGGTGTTCATGGCTGATGCTCAACTCTCCGCAACTGCCCTCAGCATTTGTGAGGGCAGGGCACTTATGACTTCCATGAAAATGCGTCAGTGCGATGTTGTGTTCAAGTTGTGGTCGAACTGGGTTTTATACAGGCGCTGGTATATATCTGTAGTTGTATGTGAGTACATGTACAGAAATGGCAGCACTACACTTTTGTATTTGCTCCTGTTTTTCAGAAGATCGAGGAAACACAGAAGGCTCATTTCTGCCGAATTTCAGTGAACACTTGCCAAGCTCATCCATCCACCTGTCAGGTGTGGCTCGTCACGATGCTGATGGCACAGGTGTGGTCACAATGACAGACCAAACATTACAGCGTGGTCTGCTGAGCGTACTGTAATGTTTCTGAACCCTTCCCTGTAAATAATACTGAATACTAAATAATAATCTGACAATATGTGTGCATGTATTTCATTTCCTTTTTTTTTTTTTTTAAATATGCGTAGCTTTGTTTACAATGTAAAGGATTATAGACTTATTATACATTTATATATCATATAAATATGACAAGTGCAACACATCAAAAACACAAACTGTTAATCATAACTTTCATTTCATAAAATATTAATTATTACAGCTTTTATTCTTTTTTATTATATATCATTATATTATTATATTATGTATTTTATGTATTATTTTATTTAACATGAATTTAGAAAAATTCCATTCAATTAAAAGATTCAAAACCTGATAAAAATTTTAATGAAAAATAAAATGTGTTTTTCTCTCTGAACATTTACTGAAACTGATGAAGAGAAGTCATCTGCATATTTTAATCTTTCCTCTCACTACCTGAAATAGAGAACTGCGCACTTCATTAAGGAAGTACATCAGAAACACTGCAGTGACTAAAGGTGCAGAAACAAAGGAAGACAATTACACACAATCAAACCAAACCAACAGTCGGGTGGGAGACATGTCAAATGTCATGTCATAAAAATGCCACCATGCGTGTCTGACATGGTATCTGCCGCTGAACACGCAGTGGTTGCGTTGATCGGTCTTCAGTTCAACAAAAGAACAGAGTGGATGAATAGATTGTTCCTAAACGCACACCCTGAGTAATGAGGAGGGACATTCCTCACACCTGAACACCTTCCTGACAGATCTCAGGTTCTCTGCTTATAAAAAGAGGAGCTGGACTCGGAGAACATCACAACTTCATCCACAGCGGAGAACAACAAGCCTGTGAGTACGACTACCACACAGTATTACTGCAGCTATTTGGAGTACTGTACCTGGAAATAATTTAGAAATATTTTACAATTATATTTGGTTTGGTTACTGTCGCTTTAATCAGTTCAGGTGTTTAATATCAACTTTTTAAATTAAAAACTGAGCAAAAAGTGTTGAAATGTGTGAGAAACCTGGATGCTCAGGTTGAAGAAACTGGGCCGTTTATTTCAGTTTAAAATTTAAATATTCTCACTTCATTAAACCTAATCTATTAGATTATACAGCTGGGTTAAAACTGCTGTATTAGCTGGATATTACTTATTGTGTTTTTTAATTATCGATTGAGCAGGTTCAAGTTGTTGTTCTTACTTTGTTAGTTCAGTGATGGGGTTTCAGTGAATTTATAGTGATCTCTTGTTTCTTAAGTTTTATTTTCCTGATGAAAATTTAATTTTTCAGACAACTGAAGAGAAACTGCCACTGCTTCACCATGATTCCACAGATTTGTGTCGTCTTTCTTCTGTTTGCTGGTAAAAGAAAATCTCATTCCTAATAATAAAGCTGTGAATTCAGAATGAAACGTGTTCAACTGATCAAACATTTTCTATGTGAAATAGCATCTTGCAATGCACAGACAACAACTGTGGCAACGACAACCACAGCTGAAGCAACGACTACACCTGCAGCAACAACAACCACAGCTGAAGCAACGACTACACCTGCAGCAACAACAACCACAGCTGAAGCAACAACTACACCTGCAGCAACGACTACCACAGCTGCCACAACGACTACACCTGCAGCAACGACAACCACAGCTGCCACAACAACTACACCTGCAGCAACGACTACCACACCTGCAACAACAACCACAGCTGCCACAACGACTACACCTGCTGCAACGACAACCACACCTGCAACAACAACCACAGCTGCCACAACGACTACACCTGCTGCAACGACAACCACACCTGCAACAACAACCACAGCTGCCACAACGACTACACCTGCTGCAACAACTACCACACCTGCAACAACAACCACAGCTGCCACAATGACTACACCTGCAGCAACGACAACCACAGCTGCCACATTGACTACACCTATTGCAACA
>JAFBJZ010000646.1:257500-287500 GCA_016785225.1 Psettodes erumei | reverse complement strand
CGAGGTTAAAGTTCTGACTCGGCGGCGGTTTCACCTTTTTTCACCTCGTCTTCGATCCCCAAACGAAAAGAGAAACGGCGACTTCCTTCCATCTTCACCGCTCGCAGCCTGACGCGTCGAGTTAATGAGTCCAGACGCGACTCTGGTCGCTTGGAGGACATTTATTCCACCAGGTGTTAACGACGGCTCTGCGGGGACAGCGGGGAAACGGAGGTAAACAAAATAATCGACTCGCCCGGAGCGTCGTGGCGGAAAAAAAAAATCTGTTTTTTCAAGTCGGCTGATTGACTTTAAATCAAAGCTGTTTGTTTTTCTCACCGAAGACTTCCTCTGTGAATGTAGTGAAGTTAAAAACCACGAGGAAACGCCGGGTCAATGTGGACCGATGTCCACCAGAAGACAACGAAATTTTTTTTGTCAGCTGTGTTTTGCTTCATCCTTCTCGGCGCTGACAGGAGATTTTATGAGAATGTAATAAATACTAAAAAAAAAAAAAAGATTGGAGTCTGGAGTGACGGTTTGAGGGAAGGTCAAACCCAGAGAGTCATTTTCATCCCGATTTGTTCCCATCGCGACCGTTTTAAACTGCATAAATAACTCAGGGTCAGAGGTCAGGTCATCCAGATGTTTCCTTCAGGAGGAGGAGACCAAACCCGGAGGTAAAAGAAGGGAAAAGAACGCTGGAGCATCACGCACAAGTTATTGTTGGTGTTTCCAACAATATGTACAAACAGTAGGGACTCGGACTGGACCGGTTCCATCCCAGCGAGAACTAATCACCACCTGATGTCCTGTTGTAAACCGGGCATACGTGCAGGTCGCACCCTCGTCATCCTTTTTTGAACCGGGGCGTCGCCCTCCTCTCCGTTTCCTCCTCTTCCCCTCCCCCCCGCTGCTGTCATCCCTCGCTCCTTATCCGGGGATAAGTCCTGTTGGCGAACCCGCTCGACAAACAGTTGGGAAGGAGAAAGATAAAACAGAACCCCGGCTTTTTTTTTTTTTTGGCGGCTGCAGCAGTCACGGCTGAGCTGGTTTCCAAAGTGGCTGGAGTCCATCACAGGGGGAAAATCATTACCGGGAGTTGATCACCGCACACTTCTTAATTATCCAGCGGCTGCTTCTCTCATCTCACGACTCCTTTTCCAGCGGGCGCTCATTTGTTTTCATTTTCTCCGACGTGGAGTTTCGCCTCTTCCCGTCGTCCGCGTCACGGCGTCCGCGCTCAGCGAAAACATCCACGTGTGATTTCAGGTTGTCGATATTGTGCAGCGGCGGTCGTTTATCTCACTCTGCCCCTCGTACCTCCGATAACTCGTCTTTACTTCCCAGATTTCGGGATCAAAATATTCCACGTTTTAGTTTTTAATCGACGATCGTCGCCGTCCTTCATCATGAGCGTTCGAAAACGCGACGATTCACAACACCGAACAACCCGTCGTCACGCAGAGAAACGACTCAGGTGCTGCTCACACCTGCCCGCCCCCACCGTGACCGACTCCTGATTGGTGGCGGCTTGTGAGTGGGCGGGACTCCTGCACCTCGGCCATGCAGGTGCGTCGGCGGTGTTGGGTGGAGTCTCGGGCTTTGGGGGCCCGACCTCCTGTCCCACCTCCACGTTTGTGCGGCCGGCGCAAAAATTTCTGTCCGCGGGTCCTACTTCCTGTTTCCACCATCCACACGTGTGTGAACTCTGCAGCTGACGACCACCTCCTCCCCCTCCTCCCCCTCCTCCTCCTCCTCCTCCTCCTCCTCCTCCTGCAGGATGCAGGCGCTGATGGTTGTCGAGCGCTGCGAGCTGCACACAAAAAAGACGAGTGGATGGAAACATACGTGAGAGAGAGAGAGAGAGAGAGAGAGAGTAGGAGTGTGGTTGGAGCTGGGGGGTGGGGTGTGCGTGTGTGTGCGTGTGTGTGTGTGTGTGTGTGTCTGTGTGTGTTGGGGGGGGGCTGAATGCAGTCCTGCGCTGTGGAGCAGCAGCTGCTCAGTCGCTGAAGGACGCGCAGGAGAGAGGAGGTTCACAGACAGAGGAGGAGGAGAGAAAAACGAAGGAGGAGAAGAGGGAAGCGTCCGTCGTCTGCGGTCCGGACCGGTCGGCGGCGGGAGGTGAAGCGGGAGGAGCAGGAGGAGCAGGAGGAGCAGGAGGAGGTGCGGGCGTTCGTTTCTGCTCTCGCACCGTCAGCCCCTGAGGAGCCTCGCAGCAGACGGTGTCATTGCGACAGCGCTCGGCGTGCGGTGGCGGCGGCGTGCGTGTCTGTGTGTGTGTGTGTGTGTGTGTGTGTGTGTGTGTGAGCAGCAGATGAAGACTCGTCCCTCAGGTGGATTTGGAGTAAACCCGGGATTTGGATCATCTGCTGTTTTTTTTTTTTTTGTTGTTGTTGTTGTCTGTTGCACCTCCTTCCTCCTCCTCTTCCTCCTCCTCCTCCTCCTCTTCCTCCTCTTCCTCCTCCGGTGCAGAGGTGTGTGCCGGTGCTCTGCTCGCTCACTTGGTCGAGGGACTGCCGCCGGGCTCTCTCTCTCTCTCTCTCTCTCTCTCCATCCGTCAGCCCGACGGTTCGCCGGCTCCCCCGCGGAGAGGCGAGGCGGATGGGTAAGTGTGTGTGTGTGTGTGTGTGTGTGTGTGTGTGTGGGAGTGAATGGGGGGGGTTTGGGGGGGGGGGCTCATTTCCTGCTCTCCTCTGATGCTTTTTACCCGCCTCCCCCACGACGACCTGCCATCAGATGTTTTTGGGTTTTTTTCGCTCGCTGACCTTCCTCATTTCCTCTTCCATCTTCACTCCTCTTCCTCTCCTGCAACCATCACTCAGTCAGCCCATCAGCTAGACAAAGCGCGCACACACACACACACACACACACACACACACACACACACACACACACACACACACACACAAACATCATGAGCTGAGATGTCATCATGAAATCCACAGTTGGGGGTTGAACCCTGATAATAATACCCCCCCCCATCCATCTCTCTGCTGCCCCCCCCCCATCACCAACACACCTCCACCTCCATACCTGCCCCCACCCAACTCTTTTAATGCAGGTAAAATCACAGGAGAACAGGATTCACACACACACACACACACACACACACACACAGACACACACACACACACACAAAGGAAGTTGATTCATTCACACAATTCATTATTCATCAGATGAAACTAACACATCCGATTTGTCAGCTCGGCCCAGTCCGGACAAATCAGGCGTGTGTTGTGGCTTTTGTGTGTGTGTGTTTGTGTGTGTGTGTGAAACACCTGCTCCTGTGACGTGACATCACGGGAGCTTTCGGCCCGTTTTAGCTCCTTGTCTCAGTTTTCTGACACGAGTTTCCCTCAGGAGCTGGTGGAGACCAAACACGGAGCTCGAGCTGGCGTCCGTCGCCTTGTGTAGCCACGCGTCTGCTAAAATGTGTGTTTTTGATACGTTTTTGTTAAAGTCTACACTTCAGAGCAGAACTGCACGATTGATGGGAAGAAATGGCGTCCTGGAGTTTACGCGCACGCGTGAAGCTCGGCGGGCCTTCCCTCGAGGACGCGGCGCTCCGATTGCGTGTCTTATGTGCACTTAAGTGTTGCCGACGGCGCTCTTTAACTAATGGCCCGTCGCGGAGCGAGATTATTCAGGGTTCTGACGGCCGGCGCTCGCTTGAAGAAAACCACCGGCGCTCAACGGCTCCTCAAGGACGGCGGCGGGAAATCAACTCGTTAACTGCTCAGACGCGGGATGAAGGCATCTCTGGGTGATGAGTGGAGGTGCTTACACCGAACCCGCCGCCGCCGCCGCCGCTTCTGACCTCTGGCAGCTTGTGCAGATGTGGTGTTGTATTGTGCGTCAGGTGCTCTGGGTTTGACTGATGAGCCGGAGCCGGTCGTTATGAGGATCGGAGCGATCGGATGTGGTGGGCGGAGAGATAATCAGACAGATTTGATGTTATTCCGGAGGGAGCGTGTGTGTGTGTGTCTGTGTGTGTGCGTGTAGTAGATTTGATGTTATTCTGGCGCGAGCGGCCGAGGCTGCAGGTGCGTGCCTGTGCGTCTGTGTCTGTGTGTGTGTGTGTGTCTGTGTCTGTGTGTGTGTGTGTGTGTGTGTGTGTGTGTGTGTGTGTGTGTGTGTGTGCGCCTGCCCACACATCTGCAGGAGCGTGTGTGTAATGTTTAATTACGGGCGCGTGTCGGTTCAGCAAAGCCAGCGAGCGTTCGGTCTGTTTCACGAGTGCGCGTCGTCTTCGCTCAGATCCGGGTTAAAGGCGGAACCTTTCTGTGACGGAGAGCTCGGTTCAGAACCCGCCGGTTCTGGGAGCAGGCGAGCGGCAGGAGGCGTTCAAGTCGGGTCGGGACCCTGCGCGTCTGATGAATCATGACGTGTAGACGTGAACGACCCTCATGAAGACGGACTCCTCCGTTTGTTTGGACCCGGCACAAACAGAATCTCCTGAAGGTCCGTTTGGAGGATGTTCTGGCCCGGCAGAGAAACGGACGCCGGCGTTTCGACTCTTTCCAGCGAGTCGATGAAGGACGGACGCTTTGTTTTGTTTGAAGACGGGCCGAGGAGAACAAAGGAAACGGGGAAAAGAGGATTTACGGAGCGGGAACGCCGCTCCAGATGGCGTCAGGTGACAGCAGGACCAACCCCCCCCCGTCGTCTTTGTGCCCGGGTGACTTCAGTTTAATAACCTACATGATGCCCCCCCCCGTCATGTCCCGGACGACATCGGCAGGAAGCATCACGTTTCCTGTCGGGGGGGGGGGGGCTCCTGCCTTTATGTTGTAATTAAAGCGTGGGCGAAGCAGATGTGTGATTGGCGGCGCGTGGGGGGGAGGGGGGGAGGGGTTAAAATGGTGTTATTTTAAATTGGAGGCTCCTTTCAGTCAGACTGGAGTGAAATGAGTAAATCTCGTCTACGAATCAAACCAACGCCCGACCCGGTTTCACACGTCCACTCAAACTCACCAAACAGGAGAGACGAAGAGGTTCGACCCGGCGAAGAGGTTCTGGACCGCGGACCTGAACGTGAGAACGTGAAGAACCAGCTGGAATAAGAAAGATTAAATATTGTTCTTCTGAAACATTAAACAACCAGAATGTTAAAAAAAAAACATGAAAATTACAGTTAAGTGTCGTTGCATTTACAGACGTCGCTGGTTAAAAAAAGAAAACATTATATAAATAAAATAAAATTACATCCCTTTTGTTATGTAAATGCATTAATTTACAAACAATCCCCAGGCATTCAGCCAACGCATGCTGGGAAACAATCCAGCTTCCTGTTACGCCGGCTGACGAAGATATTTATTATTATTCTGTTCGTGACGGACATGAAAAATAAAAAAACTGTCCAGCTCTTTTAAAATAAAAGCACAAAAGTTTAAAAAGTTAAACGCTGCAGCTCGGTCGCCGAGTTACACTTTAATTAAACGGTGACATTTTCTAATTGCGCTGAGAATACCGCACTTTTTATCTCCCACGCACAAAACGACGTTCGGCCCAAAGTGCTTTCAAACGACCCGTCTCCCGGCGCCTTAAAGGGGCGGAGCGTCTGAACGGCGCCGGGGTCCGGGCCTGTCAGTCACCCTGCAGAACCGGGCCCTTCTGACATTGAAGTGGACTCTTCACGGCCCTCAGGCTCGAGGAGCGGTGAAGAGTCGGGCCGCGCCGAGTGCGTCTGTTTAAAGACCCCCCCCCCACACACACACACACACACAGTTCCCGCCCCTTATACACGTGATTGGACATTAATAACACTGTGCAGATTAAAGTGTCGGGTCAGACACCGTGGTCGACCTCAGGCGAGCTGTCCCGCGACGCCACTAAAACCCGTTTTTGTTTGTTTCCTTCATCTTGGCGACCAGCTGCGGCGCCCGCTGGGTTCTGATGGCGTTACGTAACGGGGACAGCTCCGCCGTCCCCCGAACGCCGGTGACGGACGACCTTGGGCTGAAACACTGCAGAGGGACGCTCGTTATGTTTGGCAGCCCGTACGCTGCGTTACGTCACGCAAACATAATGCAGCAGACGTCCTCAGGGGGGACGGGCGAAAAAAAATCCCAAGATGTGTGTTTAAATGCAAACAGAGATTTACATCTGTACTCCACCGGGAGGACGGAGTGGTGTGTGTTGTGTAAACTGCCAGCGTCTGTGCGTTTGGACAAACTTCCATCAGGTGGTGATTTTGGCGCCTGTCTGTGTTGTGCGTGTTGTGTTGTTGTGACAGCTGAAGCAGGAGGCTGCTTTGGAAAAACTGGGGAATGTTCTTTTGTTTTGAAATCGCACAACTGGCTGCACGCTACAGGTGTTATTATGCGTCTGCGTTACTCCGCAGTGACGATACGACGGCGCTTTGTGTGTCCGCTCGATGTAATGATGAGATGTACGGGGGAAGAAC
Organism: Psettodes erumei; assembly: GCA_016785225.1. Taxonomy (NCBI): domain Eukaryota; kingdom Metazoa; phylum Chordata; class Actinopteri; order Pleuronectiformes; family Psettodidae; genus Psettodes; species Psettodes erumei. The sequence goes on along the minus strand of JAFBJZ010000646.1, from coordinate 281,112 downwards.
AGCGGCAGGAGCGTTTGGTTTTGTATAATTGTAGTGCGGGTTACAGTTAACCATTGTTTGCTCTCTGATAATCACAATCATTTCCAACGCTGTGACGACTGCGTGTTCCGAAAAACACATCTGCTGAAACTGTACTGTACACACTTTCCCTCTAATCACATCACTTGTGCGTGACTGATTCATATTCGCCGTTTCTCTGCACTTCCCCTAACAGCTTTAATGGAAGGAAATGCAAAAATTGAACTTAAACAGCTGCGTTTGTAGAAGGTTCTGTTGTTCTGCCCCGGCTCCGCTCGGATCTGTCTGGTTGTCTCGCATTTACCATGCAGACTGTGAGTCTGTGAGCTCAGGAGATGGAGACTGAAAAACAACACGTTTAGCGAGTTGCCGGGTGTGCGTGCCGTCTCAGTCTGGAACAAAGAACGTCCACCCTTTATCAGATTAGAGAAGACGAACGGCTGCTTGAATCCTTGGTTAGCCTGCTCCCTGTTAATGCTGCAGCAGCTTGAATTTTACATTTAATGTTGAAGGACATTTCTCATCAAATTTTTTACTTTTTAAATAATGGAGGATTGGTGGGACAGACAGTAAAGAGCCATGAATCAAACGTGGAGGTCAGAGAGTTTTAAAAAAAAATAAATTTATTTTTATGAAAAGTTCATAAACAAAATTAATTTTAACAGATGTGAAATTTATCCATCATAATAAAAATCTCAGTCTGTAAACAAACAACTAATGTTTGACCGGAAGAGTAAAACGTGAGACCGTGACAATGAACGGGCAGCGCCAAAACAGCGCGTTGCATGACGGGAGTCCGCAGACGGGACACGCCCATTCCAGCCATGGGTGACACTCGGGACAGACCGAATTTTATTTACATTTGATCGCTATTATCATTTTCTAGCAGTGCTTATAATCAGTGTATAATACGAGGAGACGTGTTGTTTTAAACACGTCGTAGATCGTAGCTGAATGAGTCGCCCCCCCCCTTCCCGCGGTGGTGTTGGTACGTTCCAGAAAGCGCGGCGGAGGCGCAGCTCCGCGTCGCCGGTGTTAGCGTCAGTGATGGAGGAGGATACGGACTTCTACCGAACCGAGTCACGCTCAGGTGGTCGGTGCGGCTTCGGAACCGGCGTCCTGGACGCGTGGGGGATTTTTTCCAACGGTTAGTTTTCCCGCAAACGCAACGGTTGAGTTTAATTCTTCGGGTGGTTTGGCTTAGTAGCAGCTAACGTTAGCTCCGGCTCGCTAGGCTCGCTAGCTAGCTAGCTAGCCAGCCGCCGCTGTGTGAATGTGGCTAGTTTCTTCTGGTTAGCACAACACACACACACACTGTGGTTACGTCACTATGTTTGGTCACAGCTTATACTGTACATACTTATAGTATGTAGATGTGACCACTTATTTGACGTCATACCAATACAATATGTTGGTGTATATATACATGTACTGTATGTGATGGGTGATGTGTACATGTGACCTTCTGCTGCCTCCTGATTCGCTGCGGTAGAAAACAAGGGCGCTCACTGGTTCCTATCACCCGCGCCTTGATTGTCATCTTAGCTAATTAGCATTAGGGATGTTTGTCTGTTCTCACACACACACACACACACACACACACACACACACACACACACACACACACACACACACACACACACACACACACACACACACACACACACACACACACACACACACACACTCAGTCCTCTGCCATCCTTCTTCCCGTTGTCATTTCAGATGCTTCCATTGACTCAACGTCGTGTCTGCACTTGTCAACTTCGTTTAGTTTTTATCTTTTCTTGGCTGGGAGAAGTCGGCGTTTCCATAATCCTCTTTGTTGTTGTAGCGGCCGTCTTCATCTTCATCTCCACGGCGCGCAGCTTCCCTCTCTGTTCTTTCTGTGGTCTGTAAATTATCTCGTCTTAATCCCTCCGTTCTCGCCGAGACCAACGTTTAGTCTGGTTTAATCCACGCTGACTCGTGACGACAACAGAAAGAGACGAATGTAGGTCAGCGATGAGTTCATGTGCGACCAGACTCGGTCCAGGAATTAGACCACACCCGAAATTTATTTCAGACAAACAAACGGACTTCTGCGTGAAACCGTCGACGTGTTCCAGACGTGAACCTGAATTAAAACCGTCTTCTTGTCGTTCCAGATCTCAGCAGGCCACAGGCGTGAGCCCTTCAGGTGACCCTGCCCACCGTTATCGTCTCTTAGCCAATCGGTGCATCTTCTTCCTCGGCGGCGCCATGGCGACCGAGTCGGCCCGACGGCCCGGCGGCCCCTGAGGACACGGAGGACGTGAACGAAGCGAGGGAGAGAAAGGACTCTGGATGTTTTTAACTGACTTGGCTTTTTTTTTTTTTACGAGTCACAGAGGAGTGTGGGAGTTTGCGTGAGGATTGTTTTTTTTTTTCCCATGATGCAGTTCGGTCGCTGCGATGCGTAAACAGACTGAAGACACACCTCTGGGCGTCATGTGACAGGAGAGGATGCTACCATGTAGCCATGACGGCCTGCTGACACCTCCCACAAACTTTATCTGCAAACGCACACGCGCTGTTAACAAGCGGCTGGGTGCGTGAACACACACACGCACACACACACACACACACACACACACACTGGATGAGCTGAGCGAGGAGTTCTAAAGTGCCACCAGGTCATTACGCTTCCTACGTTTCCCTTTAATCTCTGTTTTCTGAGTAATCATCTTTTTAATTAATGGCGGTGGCGGCGTGAAATCTTCCTTGCCCCCCCCCACCCCCCCTCCCCCCACGCCACCCCCCACCCCCACCCCCCCCTCACTCTCCTTTCCTGCCGCCGCCAGAGACACCTGAAACCAATTAGCGACAGCAGATCGAGATGGAGATTAGACGCAGGAAGAGCGGGAGAGATTAGATATAAAGAGGGGAAAAAAAACACCCCCCAGAGCTGTCAGTCACTGTGGGCGCTCAATAAGGGGGCGGAGAAGAGGGCGGGGCAGGGGGCGGGGCCAAAATCAGGGCGATCTGCAACACCAGTCGTGAGTCAGCAGGTGAAATCCGCTGCAGGAGCCCCAAGTGCCGACTGACAGGTGCTCCGGCCGATCTAATTGTTATTCCCAGCGCTGGGCGGGCGGGCGAGCGAGGGAGGGAGGGAGTGAGTGAGTGAGTGAGCGAGTGAGGGAGGGGGGGGCGAGCGTTGGCCGGCCGCCACCATCAGGCCCAATTAAGAGAATTTGATTATATGCCTTAATCTCGGCAGTCAGGTGGAAAAGCAGACAGGAAGAGAGAGAGGAGGCGGCGCAGGTGCCGCGACACACGCCATTATCTCCACCCGGCCGAGGTTTGTTTGTCACAGTCGCGAGGGGGGAGGGAGGGAGGAAGGAAGGAAGGAAGGAAGCAAGGAAGCAAGGAAAGGCCCCTGCAATGTCAATTTGTCACTTTCTTGTTTGGTAGCCACAACCACGTTTTGTGTTTCCCCCCCGCTTCAGTCGAGACGCCCGTGACCCGGAGGACGTTTTTTCATCCCTCCATCCGGACTTGTCTTTGCCCCCCCCCTTCTGAGAGACTTTTCTCCTGCGCCCCCTCCGGATCCTACACCCCCCTACCCTCGTCCCGGGACCCCTGCTGAGATTACACGGGCCTCCGTCATCCGAGGGCGTCTTCGTCGTCTTGTGATCTGGGCGTCTGGTGTCGTCATCTTCATTCTGTGAGTACGCCGCTCTCTCTCTCTCTCTGTCTCTCGCCCACGCCGGGCATTCGCCGTGACGTGCGCGTGATCCTGAACCTCTGCCCGGGTCCAGCTGGTTCTGATCTGTAACCCTGATCCCGGACAGAGGATCAGAACCCGGGGAAACTTCTGTTCTGTCTCCTCGAAGTTCCTCGGTTTCTTGCAGTAACAAACATTTGTTGTAAAGTTACACACCCGTCCGCCGCTTGTCTCGTCACTTCCTGTTTTTCCGAGTGCCGGGCCGCCAGCGAAGGCCTCGCCGATTGGCCGGCGCGTGGCGGTGCGTTCAGGGACTGTGTTTGTCTGGCTTTGTGTTCACGGAAGTCTAATTTACACACCACGTGTTCTCATATTTGCTGCTGTGAGTGAACGCAGCACAGGTTTCACCCCCCCGCCTACGAGTATGTGTTGGGGTGTATCGCACACGCACACACACACACACACACACACACACACACACACACACACACACCCATTCAGTCTATCATTTATGTCTGATAATAGTATGAACCTCGGAAGTAATGTCCCTGTGTGGGAGGAGAGAATCAATACGGTTTTATTCAGCCGCTGCATCCCTGTGTGTGTATTTATACGTGTGTGTGTGTGTGTGTGTGAGGCTCTGAGATGCACTGCGAGTGTGTGTGTCTGTGTGTGTGTGTGATTTGAATTTTGATTTGGAATAATTGAGCCATGCCGTGTGTTGAGATGAGCTCCTGCAGGACTTGATTGGTCAATTGTGGAGGATCGTTTGTTTTGCACACACACACACACACACACACAGTTCATGTGTGTGCATCTCTCTCATGTCATTTCTATCAATATTATGAATGTGTGTTGTGTTTTCATCTTTTCTCTTTATATTTAATATTTTATACATCACATATATAACGTGTCGTGTACGTGGCGATGGGCGCGTCGTTTTCAGGAGCCAATAGCTGAAGAGCAGAATGAGCGGACAGGAAGTCGTTCCCGGCGCTCAGATGAGAAATGTTCGCCGTAAATAAATGAACGATGAGCGTGAACACGACCCGCGCCGCGCTGGTTTTCGCCTCACGCGAACCCGCCGCTTGAAGCAAACTCCATAAATTAAACGTTAAAATTAATCACAGGCGGCGGTCAGCTCGGCGGCGTTAAGCAAACAGCCCCACTGCCTGCTGGGAGCTGATGGATCTGTTTTCAGTGGCCGCCTCCGTATGAAGTCATATCCAGTTCTACAGGAACCCCATCACCGCCGCGTGATGGAGGCATCTATCACGCTCTGTGTGTGTGTGTGTGTGTGTGTGTATATGGCCGCCCTGACCTCAAACGCACTAAGTCCTCGCACAGGCACAGGTGTATCGATCTCACCTCTTAAGTGCACTTCAGGTGCGTGAACACACACCTCACGGCAAGCAGATCGCGGCGGCGATTTGCCCAGAGGCTCCTGACCCCAGGTGACCCCCAGGGGATCATGGGAGATTTTTTGTCAGGAAAACGCGTCGTGCGTGTCGGGTTTTGGTGCATTGATGCAGGAAGTGATGAGATTGATAACGGGCGTAGGTCAGTCCGCACTGGTCAGCTGATCTTTGTGTGTGCGCGTGTGTGTCACACACACACACACACACACACACACACACACACACACACACACACACAGTGACACACGCTCGGCTGCTTAGTCGACGTTGTTCAGTGGAGCGTTGCAGCAGTGCTGACTGCTTTACTGCAGCACACGGAGGGAAGCAGCACTGCAGGACGCGCACACACACACACACACACACACACACACACACACACACACACACCTTAAGTGAATTGTTTCGATGAATTTGTTGTCATCAAACGCACAGTATTGCAGTGTGAGGAGGAAGCAGCTGATGGAGTTGTTGTTGTTGTTGTTGTTGTTGTTGTTGTTGTTGTGTACCTGTGTGCTGGATGAACACACACACCAGCTGTGCTGCGGGTGCCGGAGGCCTGGGGTCAGCTCCGCCCCCCCGCTGAGGTGCGCCGAGCGTGAGTCTGTCAGAAGGAATTTGCGTCTCTGTCAGTTTTGTGGCGCACCTGCAGCCTCGCCTGACCCCGCCCACCCTCACCGCTCGGTCTCCGCCCCCCCGCGGGGGGAAGGCGACGGCGACGGCGTTTGACGACGCAGTAAATGTAATGAAACGTCGAACGTGTACTGCGCCTCGTTAAAGTTAACGAACAGCTCCTTAACGTAACAACGCCGGCAGGAAATCAGGCGCCCGTTAAATGCTTTAACTGCGTGTTCCCCCCCCCCGCCCTCCATCGTGACATCACACGGCGGGCGTTACGCCGTCGGCCGCTCCCGGCAGGAGCGAAACGGAGGAGCGTCTCTCCAGTAAATTCACTCGAGGCTGGGACTAATTCCTGCTGCATTTTACCGGCGCTGATCGCGGCGGCGTGCGATCCGTCCAATCAGGCGTGCGCGCTGTTGCTAGGCTGCGGGAGAAGCCCGAGCGCGGCCGCCGGGAGGACGCTTGTGGTTTGCATCGTCATTGGCGTAAAACTTTGAAATATCTGTTTTGCGTACGCGTGTATTTGTACATGTTGCAGATCACGTGAGAGAGAGAGTACGCGCCTGCAGGTTTGAGCAGCGAAGCTAACGTCGGCTAATCTGTTGCGGGGGCGGCGACACCGGGCTGCCGTAATGGCCAATTAGGGAGGAGGAAGGTGCGCCTTGACCCGTCCCCCTGCTTCCACCTTGACGTTCCCGTCGGAGAGGAAGAGGAGGTCACGGCGAGCTGGACTCTGACGCGACCCGTCTGAATATTAAAACAAACCTTTTTTTTTTTTTTTTTTTTTTATCGCCGTGGGAACCTCGCAGCAGCAGAGCGGCAGCTGCAGTCTGAATACGCTGAGTTGTTCTTTCTTTCTTTTTTTGGCGACACCTGAAAAGAGACTTTTACAGTAATGGAACCTGCTGGAAATGAAAGATTTCCATTCGCTCTTCAGCAGCCGTGGAGGTTTGGCTGAAACGCAGGAGGACCCAGGGTCGATCCCTGGGGGACTCCAGGGTCGTCGTGTTTCCTCTCCTTCATCTCCAGCTCAGTTTTACCTCTTTCTGTTAATCCCTCCTCCTGCTCCTCTGCTCCTCTCTTATTCCTCTGCATCTTCTCCTCCCTAATTCATCTCTTTCTCTCTTATTTTTCCCTCCGCTTCTTCTTCCCCCTTTCATTTTCCTTTGTCATTTTATCTTTTTCAATCTCAACTCCCCCCTCTTTTTTTTCCCCATTTTTTTCCTCTCATCTGTCTCCCTTCCTGACTCTTCCATGTTTTCCTCTCTCCTGGCTGAAATCTGCTCGGGGGTGGGGGGGGGGGGGTCGGTCTTTGGCCTTTTAATAATGGTCTGATTTCCCAAGGTCCCTGCCATACTGCCCCCACCCCGGTGAAGGGTGTCCGCCTGAACAACTCCCCCAACTCCTCTCCTCGGGACAGGAGTTATATTTTATTTTGGCGGCGGTTCTGCGGCAGTGGACCGCAGTCACGTGATCCCTCAAGGCCAGAATCTGATCCCAGCGCAGGTTTTAAGACCTGAAACCGAAACCGCGGAGCTGATGCAGCTCCGTTCATCATCGCTGGACCTGCGCCCATCCAGGCGCTGGACCCCCTAAGCCCAGACCGACAAAACCAAGTCGGACCATCTGCCTTTTGAATCCGCGGGAGAACCAGCCTGGATTTATGCGTTTTATACACATCATAAACACTCTCTGCCGCTGCTCCTCTGGTCGCCATGGCAACAGCAGTGGCGCACACCGACCCAGCGGGGTCGGTCACGACCGGGGTCCGCGTGCAGATTTCAGTCTGTTCGTTCGTCATGTGGCGCCCGTTCACGTGAGGAGCGTTAAAGTCGTCTCTGTGGATCAGCATCCCCCCCCCGGGTGGTGCGGGGATGCTGATCCACCTGCCTGGGCGCAGGTGGAGGGGGGAGGACGGACAGATGGGAGGGTGGGGAGGTGGTGGTGGTGGGGGGGCTTATGAATCCCATCCAGCGGATGTTGGTGGTTAATATATGTACCGCACATATATTAACCACCAACATCCGCTGGATGGGATTCGAGGGCGAGGGGGGGGGGCAGGCGATAGATCAAAGGCATCAAGCAGTGGGGGGGTAGCCCCCCATGAGTCTTTCCCGGACGTCATCCTGGGCCTGATAAATAACGGCCTCAGAGAGCGGCGTGTCCTCGTCCTAATTGTCCGCCGCATCACTCCGCTGGTCAAGAAAAGCGCCGCTTAATCAGCTTGTCCACGGCGGAGCCCCCCCCTCCTCGGGTGTGTGTGTGTGTGTGTGTGGGTGGAGGGGGGGGGGGGGCTGGCGAGGGCTTTTCCTGCGTATGTAACAGCAGGAGGAAAAAAGAGGAAAAAGCCTCCCGTCTTTTGTGGACCGATTTACCTCGGGGTGAGCGTCCTGTTGGATTCGGGTCGCCATGGCGACGGGCCCGCTGAGTCACGAGCCAATCACGGGGAATTGATTACCTGCCAGCGACTCTGCCTCTCTCACACACACACACACACACACGAGTGTCTGAGGGCCTATTGAACGGAGACGCTCTTCAGCTGCTGCAGCAGGTGTGTGTGTGTGAGTGTGTGTGAGTGAGTGAGTGTGAGAGTGAGTGTGTGTGTGTGTGTGTGTGTGAGAGTCACCTCATTAAGAGCACAGTTGTTGAGCACGATGAGAAATGTGTCTCTCAAAGGTCGGCGCTTCGGAAACGGTCGTTTCTGTTCGCTCTGATCATCACAAACCGCTTGTTGTTTTTCTCTGTTTATGTTTATTTATTTTTCATTTAAATATGGACACACACAGTCGCTGATGTTGTTTTTAAAATCGTGGATTTATTCCTGAACTTTTTAAGAATTTTGCGTGACCTTCAGATTTCCGGTCAGGTTTTGATTTTCCGTTAATCTTTTTCTTTCTTGAGTGTAAAATAAGCTCCGACTAATTTTCTGGAAGGAAAACTGTTTGGTTTGACACGGGTCGGGCGGCGGGCGGGTGGAGCTTGAGACAGAATGAGGTCAGACGACGATGAATATTTCACTAAATTAACACAGACTCGCACGGAGCGACGCTAAAGGTCGACGTTTTCCAAATCTCACGGCGTTTGTATCGAGTCGCGCTGCTCCGACCTCCGTCACGCCGTTCCTCGGAGTTCGGCCTCAAACTTCTGGGACCAGGGTTGTGGGTTAAGAGCCTCAGGGGAAACATCACGTTGTTCGCGTTCCCCTGAGGGTGAACCGCCTGACTCGCCCGGTCACATATAGGCGTTGTGTATATTTAGCGGCGGTGTTTGGAGTCGTGGGAACCGGCGGCGAAGAGAAAAAACTTCTTTTTGATCGGCGTCGCTGCAGTTTCTCTGTCGTCACGGTTGCATCATAAGTGGCGTTAACAACAAAGAGACGGCGGCGGCGGCGGTGATGATGGGTTTCTCGTCTCCGTCTGTTTTTTCTCTTTCCCTCCGACCATTTGGCGTTTGAAGGACTCGGGCGTCGGGCGGAGCCGATGGGGAGGGTTTCTTCTTCTTCTTCTTCTTCTTCTTCTTCTTTTTGGGGCTGGACATTTCTTTGAAGTGGTTCATGTTGGCATATCATAAATAAACATAAGGCTGCGTGTTCACAGAGCAGGAGGCCCGTGTGTGTGTGTGTGTGTGTGTGTGTGTGTGTGTGTGTGTGTGTGCGCGATGTGTGAGTTTATGATAAGAGCGTCCATATGAAAGTGCGAGCGTGTGACCGTGAATGTTTCATCTTCATTTAAAAAGCTGCCGCTGAAATCGTCGGGCCGCAGAGCGGCGGAAGCTCCCGTCTCGTCTCTTTGATCTCCTCGTAATTAATTAAAGGAAAAAAAATATCTCGGAAATTGATTAGATATCGTCCGGGGTCACGGAAAGCTCAGAGCTAATCACGTGTCGCTCTCCCCGAAGAAGAAGATCGCCCCCCGGAGGAAAACGTGAGGATGGTGGGCGTCGGTTAAGGCGGACAAATAAAAGAAGAAGAAGAAGAAGCGCGCGGGATGACTGACAGTATTTAAATTACAGCTGATATATGTCGAGCAGCTGACACTGTACGCCGCTGCTGGAAATAATTTGATTAATTTCGACTCGCTGCCCTTCCCCTCTGCCCCCTCACCTGACCTCCTCCGCCTCCACGCCGTGCGGCGATAACGTAAATGCGGTGCACATCACATTCACCCCCCCTTAAGGCTACAGGCTGCCGTCGCCCCGCGTGATCATAAATATGTAAAGGCGGCGAGGGTCGACGCGGCTCGCCTCGACAAGGTCGCGGTGCGAGCGAAGGAGCTTCCGTCACCGAAGAGACGTCTTATTATCTCGAGGTTGCAAAGCCTCATGGGAATCGAACCGCCGATCCCGGATCACTGTGAGGGCGAAGCAGCCACTTCCTCTCAATAATAAAAAAAAAACACACTGACAGTAAAGGCAGCGCTGTCAGTGTGGGTTTACAGGAGATTACATCAGTTTGCTAATGGAAATAATCGCTGCGGATTCAGCCGCTAATCAATTTGAAACGGCATCCGGTGAAATCAATAACATCTCTGCAGCTCTGCGTCGTTATCGCCGTGAAAAACCTTGAAGGAAATCTCGTCGGTCTCACCGGATTAAAACTGCATGTTAGCTGCTTTAGTTAGTTAGCATGAGCCACTAACTGGGTCACGAGCAGCCGAGTTAGCGATTAGCTAACAGATTCAACAGCAGCTGACGGCAGAGGCCGACAGTAGCGGTAGCATCGATGGCTAGCAAAGCCCAAAGCATCTGAACAGAGATGTGTAGCTAATGCTAATGTGTAGCATGAACACAATGACGTGTTCATCGGCAGCTAACGCAGGTGGCTAAAACAATTATGAGCGGTTGGACCCAGTTAGCTGCTAACAGGTGAGTTAGCAAGGGGAGCTAACGGTGTGGACCACTTAGCATTAGCAGGAAGTTCTTTCCAGAACTTGAATCAAAGCTTGAATTTCAAATCAGAACTTTAAACGCAGGGACCCCAGAACCCGGCCAGGATTTGCTGCCGCGGTTCTGGAGGGATTTATATTTGGTGAAGCTCATTTTTCTCGTGGTTCTCGTTCCGGAGCCTTTTAATCTTCCGCGTTGTGCGAAGAAAGACGAACAGCGTGTACTGTACGGGGCTGAACTCCGATGATTTGTACAGATTTAACGCCAGCGACGTGTTGTTTTTCCTTCCACTTGACAGTAAATTGTTCTGTGGTAATGGACGGGCCACGCTGACTCCATCTCCGCCGGCCTTGGAGCGGATTTTTCCCGCCGCCTCCCTCCTCCTCCTCCTCCTCCTCCTCCTCCCGGCTGAAAGGAGCTCGCTGAGAGCTTTTGTTTTAAAAACTAATTCAGCGACGTCTCGAGCGTCGTCCGCTCCCCGGGGCTTCGGCGGATGCGAGGGAATTAACTGCTCGTTTGGCGGCGCTCACCTTCAAGAGCTGGGAGCCTTGTAATCGCGTAGCGGCCGATCAATGCGCCGCGGGAGCGTGACGGCGTCCGGCCTTCACGCTGCGCTCCGGCTCAGCTCATCCATGTGATGTGACGATCGATGAATCCACGGAGGAATCGATTGTCTGCGTGGTGGGGTTGATGCCGGCCGCCGCCAGCGACCCGCACCAGCCACGCGCTTCCTGTTATTGTTTGCGTCAGGTGAGGGGGGGGTGGGGTCGTGGGTGATGGTGGTGGTGTGTGTGGGGGGGGGTTCAGCTGTCACTCAGAAGCAAGGTGAGGATGATTAAAGCGGTTACAACAGGAAACAGGAATCGGATGTTTCACATCTTTCCCGAGGTCATTGCCGTAATTACCTGATTGCAGACCCCCACCCACCCCTACACACACACACACACACACACACACATATCTCTCCGTAGTGTGTCTTGGGGGGGGGGGTCGGGGGGATTAACGAAACGGAACGAGCAAGGGAAACCACGATCCTCGTCCGTCAGGAGACTCTGCGCCGCTCGGCGACTCGCGGCCGTGTCGAGGTTTCCCGCGGCGAGGTCGGCGGCCGCGGTCGCAACGTGACAAAAGAGCCGTGCGCCGCTGTTGACCTTCACGGGGGGGGGCAAGGTCGAAGTGCTCCAGGAGGGAGGAACGAAAATGAAAGAGTTTTCTTTCTGCCTGAGTGTTTTGATGGAGACAGTCCAACGTCAGGTGTTTTTGTCTTTTGTCACAGTGCTGGGGGGGGGTGTTGTCACGGTTACGGTGATAAACACAGAATGTGGAATGTCATTGGTTATCAGTTTTACATGAGAAACCACCACGGACTCCTTGTGGTCATTGTGCGTCTCTCTGGGATCATTGTGCGTCTCCTTGTGGTCATTGTGCGTCTCTCTGGGATCATTGTGCGTCTCTTTGTGGTATTTATCCAGGCATCTTTTTGCGTCCGCTCCTTTCATCGACTTTTCTAATTGGTAACGTTCTGGCGCGGGGACGCCCGTCCTCGTCCCCCGTCCCTCGTCCCCCGTCCCCTGCGTAATTAGACGCAGCAGCGGATTCTCGGGATTCGGCTGAGTCAGCGGGGGAATTCTGGCACGGCGTTCCCTCCTTCTGCCGCGGGGGAGGGGAGGGAGAGAGAGAGACGTGGGTCGGATCAGACGGAGGAGGAAACTCGGCGTGGCCGGAGCGAGCGGATCGATGGCGCGGCGATCGATGCTTTGACGCTGCTGTAAATATGTAACAGAGACGCGGCAGCGCGGGAAAACAAAACGTCCATATTTATTGATGAATGACGTAAATAACTGTATTTAAACAGGAAGTGCGTGAACGCATCCTGTCCCCGGCCTCACCAGGTTCTCCAGGGGACCGGTTCTTCCCGATCCTGTTCCGTACAGAACGTTTGGATCTCCGCAGCCTCGGGCCTTTTTTTTTTTTTTTTTTTAATTACCAGCGTGCGTGACTTTGATCGCTCCCGACGTGCAGATCCAGATGTTCTCATTAGAACTGCCCGTAGAACCCGGAGCGGACTCGTTAGGCGGATGGAAACCGGACTGAACGGATCAGCGGGTTTGTCCGGTTCTGGCTCGGCTCCGGATCCACGGGTCAGCTGGTCTGACCGTGGATGAATCGTCCGGAACTTCCTTCCCAAACCACCTTAATTAAAACGTCCCCTATAAAGGAGGGGCGACGAGCTCTACGTAGAACTGGACCCGAACAGAACCGGTACCGGCGTGACTCGCGGCGGCGCTTTTGTTTTTTAGATTGTTTGAATTGCGGCGCACAAAATAAACGATGAAACGTGATTTCACTTCCTGTGGCAGAGCGACTCACGTCAGAACGTTCAAGCGAAGTTAGTCGACCTCATCAGTCGATGCCGTGATGTCACAGTGAAGGTTTGGCAGCCGGCTGTAATGTCCCGGCTGTCGGAGCGTCCTTGAACGCAGCGCAGGGGTAGTTAGCATCGTTTTGTTCATAAATTTGCTCTGAGACCGGCCCATTGGTCCGAGAGTTTTTTTTTCTTTTTTTTAAACGTCTCCTAGCAACAGAGGAAATGTTCTGATGGATCCGGACATGGGGGGGGTGCAGAGACAAAGACAGACACACACACACACAACCTCTGCATGTTAAAGTGTGGACGCCGTCATTAATATGCATGTACAGTGTGCGAGTCTGTCTCCGGAATGTGACGCATACATACCTTCAGGCTCATGTTATAGTAATTACTGTGTGTGTGTGTGTGTATGTGTGTGTGTGTGTGTGTGTGTGTGTGTGTGCGCCGCCTCAGGAGCTGCTATTGTCAGAATGAAAGGCATAAAATCTGCTCGCTTGATTACAGATGGAGGGAAAAAAGAGCAGGAAATGGAAGCGAGGTGTGTGTCTGTGTGTGTGCGTGTGCGTGTGTGTGTGTGTGTATGTGTGTGTGTGTCTGTGTGTGTGTGTGGGTAATCACAGGAAGTACAGGAAACTCAGATTTCTCTCAGATTGCTGTATTTCTGGAAAAGCCGTCGGAACACGGAGCGCCGCAGCGAACGGAAGGAGATGCGCGTGCTAACGTGCTAACGTGCTAAGCCACAATGTGTTAGCTGTCTGTTCAGAACCTCAATCTGATCCCACTGAGAGCTGCGCTGCTAATCCATGCTAATCAATGCTAATCAGTGTTAATCTTGAGGAGGTATTAAGGTTTTACACTTCCAATAATCCATCGATTCTGAGGAGGAACGAGCGGCGAGCGGCGCCACGGGGGTCGGGCCGCTCCTTCAGCCGGACCCGATGATGATTTGGTCTGCAGGTGTCAGACTCAGACCCAGAACGCCGACTGGGACCGGATGTCCCGCGGCTCCAGTCCGGATGGTTTCAGATTCAAGTCCGGAGGTTCTGGTTTGCTGTAATCCAGCGACCCTTTGGTTCTCTCTGCTCTTTAATCTGAGCCGCGAGTGAAGGTGTCAGCGGTGTTACCCGCTGCACCTCCTCCTCCTCCTCCTCCTCCTCCTCCTCCTCCTCGGGGAGGGGGGTGTATTTTACGGCGGCCATGAGCGAGCGTCCTCCAGGGGGATCGCTTCCCGTCTGTCGCAGATTGACCCCCCCTCCCTCCCTTAATGGCTCGTTTCATAATGGAGGCAAAACGTGGTGGGCGAAAGCTCGAGATGAATGGGGGGGGGCATTTTGTTTGTTGTTGTTTGTTGCCACGGAAACGTGAATGAAAGACGACGGGCGGATGTGAAACTGGAGGAAGAGTCGACGTGTAATTAGAGGATTTGCTCTTTTTTTTAAACGTTTTGTAGCAAATTCAACAGAGTGTGTGTGTGTGTGTGTGTGTGTGTGTGTGTGTGTGTGTGTGTGTGTGTGTGTGTGTGCGTGTGTGTGTGTGCGTGCGGGTGATTAACACAAGCGGCGGCGTTTAGCAGCATGCTATCTGACTGGTCGGGATAATTACACCGGCAGAGAAAGCCAGAGCCGGGACTTTATCAGGCAGCGTGGGTGTCGCAGCGTTTTGGATTTTTCTCTCTTTTTTTTTTTTTCCCGCGCTCTCAGCCTCTCCACTTAATCTCCTGCCAATTCACCTCTGTAATTTTTTTTTATTCCCAAGTTATTAAAGCGGCGGCGACGAAGAGGAGGCCTCCGCGGCGGCGCGTTTTTGTTTTTTTTGCGGGTTTGTTGAGGGAGAGGGAGAGATGTGGCGATGGGGCGATGACAGGGCGGGGGAAGCCTCTTCCTCGTTTGAGCGTCGGGTCGGAAAAATCGAACTCGAGGACGCGTTTGTCGTCTTTGTGCAGAGCGGCGGCGTGAAAAGAAAAAAAAAAAACGCTTTGATCCCCGCTGCCGTCAAAAGGTCGCGGCTCGGCGGCGAACAGCTGCGGCTCCTCCGTCTGTCGCATCCCCCGCTCATCGTTACGGGTTAATTGACAGGTCGCTCTGCAGATGAGAGTCAGACTCAGACCGGACCGGATCAGATCGGACCGGATCGGATCGGACCGCGTTCCCGACGGAGCCGCCGCTGCAGTGCAGTGTGGGAAAATGTCAGACAGAAGCTGATCCTCTTCTGTTTGTGTGTCACCTGCAGGCTACTGTAGCTTCTCATAGCTCTGTGTGTGTGTGTGTGTGTGTTCCTGACAGACAGCAGTCATTTGTCACATGACCACATGAGGTCAGAGGTCAGGAAACAGAGGTGATGATGTAAATGAGCGATTCACATGTTCCGTCAGCTGTTCTCATCAAACAGGAAGACTCTAGAGCCTGTGTGTGTGTGCGTGTGTATATCTGTGTGTGTGTGTGTGTGTGTGTGTGTGTGTGTGTGTCTGTGTGTGTGTCTGTGTGTGTGTGTGTCTCATCCTCTGTGCCTCCTCTAATTAGCGCTGCCTGTAAATATTTGATGTCCGACAGCGGAACACGACTGTCCGACAGCGGAACACGACCCGCGAGCGCGACGTCACGTGACCCTGGCTCCGCCCCCCCGTGGCGTTCGTGTCTCATTCCATTGGTTTTTGCGCGGGGCTTGGTCGTGGAGCGGCCGCTTCGATGTTTACCCGGCGCGGGTAAACATGGCCGACCCGCGTGAAGTCACCGTGGCCCGTGGCTCGTTAGCGACCCGCACGCCGCTCGGTGTCACGAGCCAGTCACATCCGAGTGTCGAGGATGTGTTGCCACGGAAACAAAGCAGGAGCCGGAGGAGGAGGAGGAGGAGGAGGGGTACCCAACTCCGTCAAGCTAACGTTCCCCTGCGTCTTCAGAGTTCAGTCCGTCCGTCTGCTCCGGATCTCGGGTCAAGGATCCCGCGGCGGTCCCGGGCGTTTTAGCCCTGTGTTCATTCAGAGGAACCAGAACCTTTTCCACCTGCTCCGGGCTGATCCCGGGTCCAGATGAAGGTGGATCGCTGGTTCCGCTGATGGATGCGCATGTTCTGGTTTTGGTTCGGTCTGCGGCCTGCGGTTCCGTGCGGTTCTGGTCTGAGCTGCATCGGGACGTGGAGGTGGAAGGTTGAGGTTCTGGTTCTGTCTCTGTGTGTGTGTGTGTGTGTGTGTGTGATGGGGGGGTGCACACCTGCGCCGTGAGGAAGTGGGATCCCTGTTCTGGGCTCCTGGCGCCGGTCCGGTGGGTTTTCGGGTTTGAAAGCTCGTCTGTGCCACCGAGCTGTTTCCGTTTCCTCTCCTGCGTCCTCTCCTCGTCTCCTCTCTCCTCTCACCTTCACACCTTCCTCTTGTAATAAATCCATCCACACACTCTCTCTCTCTCTCTCTCTCTAATTGACCCTCTCTCCTCCTCTTCCTCCGTATATCTGCTGACGGTGGAGTTTGTCGTTTTTCCCGCTGGCTCGCCCCGGCGCTCCAGTTCTCTCGGGCGCAGAGGAGACCCGGGGGTCGGCCCGTCACCTTCCCCGGCGCCGCATCCATCGCTCCATCCGTCGCTCCATCTGTTCCCCCTCCTCCCTTTCTCCTTCACGTCTGCCGTTTTCCTGCCTCCTGCCGAATCACGGCCAGGATTTTTTAAACGATGTGGACGGACGGGATCGTTACTGAGGGCGGCAAATCCCATCAATCAGTCAGTCAGTCAATCAATCAATCAGTCAATCAGTCAGTCAGTCAGACAGTCAGGTGTGGAACTCGCCTCCTCTCTCCTGGTCTTCCTCTCGCCACGTCGATACCTCCCCCGATTATCCGGCGATTAATGTGCCGTGATGCTCCGCCGGTTCCGCTGCGTTTCCTGAGCGATGAGCTTCGGGTCACGTGTGTGAACGCGGACGGGACGTTTGTGTAGATATAAAACGAGACGTTCATTTAAAATCCGTCTGTGGCCTCGAGTCGACCCCTGCGTCACCCCCGCCCTCCCCCGTTTGCGGTGGCGAGCAGTGTGCGCCGTGTCAGCGGCTAAATGAGAGGATTACCATGTCATTATGTTGGTTTGACTCAGCAACACTTCATGATGCCACCGCTGCAAAACCAAACCCCCCCCCCCAGCCCGGAGCAGCGGGGGGTGGGGGCGCTAATGTCGTAGCTGTAGGTGAGCATCAAGGGCCATTACCCGGCGGACACGGCGCCTCCTGCAGAGCGCTCCTCTTCCAGTGGGTGGGGGCCTAAAGGTGGTGCAGGAAATGCAAAAAAAGGCCAGGAGTCTGTGGCTCCTGCACAGCTAAAAGCTAACGCTAACATAACGCTAATCCTGTTCCACATCCTGGTTTAGCACATTAGCATACTAACGTAATGCTAGTCCAGTTCCCCATCCAGATTTAGCACGTTAGCATTCTAACGTAATGCTAACCCTGTTCCCCATCCAGGTTTAGCACGTTAGCATGCTAACATAATGCTAGTCCAGTTCCCCATCCAGGTTTAGCATGTTAGCATGCTAAGGTAATGCTAACCCTGTTCCCCATCCTGGTTTTGCACGCTAACGTGTCCCTCCACCGTCCTCCCTGTAGTTTTCATGGAATTCCCTGACATTCCCACCCTGGAAAAACTCTCTGTCTCGACGTGTCTCTCCGCCCGCCCCGCAGGTGGCGCTGCAGGACGCCAGCAGACCGGTCTCCATGAGGAGCGGTGGAAGATGCCGGCTCTGCCAGCGCTGCTGCTGCTGTCGATCCACGTCGCCGTCCCGCTGCTGACCGTGGCGCCGCTCTCCCTGGGCCAGGCCAACACCCTTGCCGCCGTCCGCATGGGTGAGTACCGCCGCCCGGACCCGGGCGCTGCCCCCGGGTTCCGGTTCTGTTTCGCCGATGTCTCGTTTGTACTTCTGAGGCTGCGAGGAGAGAGCGTCATTCTTTACCCAGAAGCGAGAATGAACTCTGGAGCTCGATCAGGCGGCGTCTTCTTGACTTCCCGCGCTTGATCCCGGGCGCCGCCTCCGCTATGCCCCCCCCCCCCAGCGGAGGAAGATTAACTTCAGTAATGGCGGAGACACGACGGCGTGAGCGAAAAGGACGGCTCGCTCCTCGCGGCAGATAAAAGCTCTCTCGCCGCTCGCGCCCCCGGCGCCGAAGGCCCCCGCGGGTCCAAATCCGCACGCGCGAGGGGACTTCGGCTGAATCGGCGAGGCTCTTAGTGCCCGTGCTGCCATGGCAACCAGGTCGCAGGGCGATGTGTAATGGCTCTTTCATTAATAAAATCTGACTGCTCCACACACACACACACACACACACACACACACACACCAGAGATGTGTGTGTGTGTGGAGTGGCTGAAGATGAGAGGTCACACGTTCACCTTCAAGTGTTTGTGTGTGTGTGTGTGTGGGGGGGGCTGGCACCGACATTACCCACAATGCAACCCGACCACCGACGTGTGCCACGTGTGCCGTCGACCTCCCGGGAAAAAGCTGGAAACTGCCGCCGCGGTCGCGTCACGCCACGCAGCTGTTCGCGTTATTATGTCCACCCCCCCCCTGCGCTCCTAAAAATCAAACAAAGCAGGAAATAAATCTACAGGTGACATCATGCGGTGACATCATTAACCATTCAGCGGCGTGGCGTCCTTCAGCGGTCGGCGCCATCCGTCACCGCGAGGGGACTCATTAGCGAACGCACGTCATTAAATATCTGCGAAGCGCAGACGGGCCGCGGCGTGACGAGGTCGTTTGTCACCGCGCCCAGAGTTACGGCGGACTCGTGTGATGTCGCCCCCGCGCCGCGCGTCGACCCGCCCACCTCTTTGACTTCTCGATCCAAACGGGCGGTGGGGGGAGGGGGCGGGGCCAGAAGGCGGCGCCGAGAGAGCTGCGTTAGCTTAGCGTTAGCGTTACGCTCATTACTCACGTCATGTTGTTAAAGTGCGAGACGCTCGGCGCATCCCCCCCCCCGCCTGAGTCAGCGGACACACACACACACACACACACAAAAATAAACATGGCAGGTGTTACCGCACGCAGCCGGCGGGCGCTCTGTCCTCGCCGTCTCCAGTCGCGGTGGAAATAGAAACGATGACGAGCGTTTTCTTTTTTTTTTTATTCGCCGCCGCAGCTGCTCGCGTTCCGGTCCGACCCTGACGGAACCGGAACCAGAACCTGCTCTCACATGTCACTCAACCTCTCTTCCTCCGCCTCCAGCGGCCATCTTGGACGACCAGTCGGTGTGCGGCCGCGGCGAGCGCCTGGCGCTGGCCCTGGCGAGGGAGAACATCAATGGCCTGATGGAGGGCTCCGCCCAGGCGAGGGTGGAGGTGGACGTGTACGAGCTGCAGAAGGACTCGCAGTACGACACCACCGACACCAGTGAGTGCCCCCCCCCCTCCCTCGCCGCGGCGAGCGTTCCCTCCCCCCCGACATTTCCCGCGACCCTAAATGTTTGGCGGCGTTCGAGCAATAAAGCTGCAACCTTTATTTAACGAGGCGGGTCGACGGTGCAGCTGCTGCAGAACCTGCTCTTTAAATACCGCACGTGTTCTACAGAACCGCGGCGCACGGGCCGCGGGAACGAGCCGCGTCACGCCAGCACCTTTACCGGAACCGACCGGTTCTGACCAGGTTCACGGCTCTGAGCCGGACCAGGGTGGTTCTGAGCCAGGTGGCACGCAGTTCACTCCGGTTCTGATCCAAACCCACCTAAAAAAAAAAACCAACCTAGCAGGTAAAACCCAGGGCAGCGCTAACCTCCTGTTGTCTCCGTCAGTGTGTCAGATCCTGCCCAAGGGCGTGGTCTCTGTGATCGGCCCCGCCTCCAGCCCCGCCTCCGGGTCCACCATCAGCCACATCTGTGGGGAGAAAGAGGTGAGCGAATCCAACACGCCTAGAACATACAGAAGTTCTGCCGAAATGACCCGAACGTGGGACGGGGAGGTTGTCCCGGTCACATGACCTTCGCTCTGCGGGACGTTCCTTTCCTTTCCTTTCCTTTCCCCTCTTTCCTCCTTTTCTCCTGAAGGAGCCCGCCTCCATCGCCTCCTCCTCCTCTCCTCACGTCTCCTCCTCACCTCCGTCGCCTCCTCCTCTCTCCTCACGTCTCCTCCTCTCCTCCGTCGCCTCCTCCTCTCTCCTCACGTCTCCTCCTCTCCTCCGTCGCCCCCTCAGATCCCTCACGTGAAGATCGGTCCGGAGGAAACGCCGAAGCTGCCGTACCTCCGCTTCGCCTCCGTCACGCTGTACCCGAGCAACGAGGACCTGAGCCTGGCCGTCGGCGCCATCCTGCGCTCCTTCGGGTTCCCGACGGCGAGCCTCATCTGCGCCAAGGCCGAGTGTGAGTCTGCCCGTGTGCGCCCGTTGCGTTTTGTGCGAATCAGCTGGGTCGGAGCCTCTGGGTCGTTCGGGCTCGTAAAGATGCTCCGATTTGTCTCGTATCCTTTCCTCTGTCCCTCCCGCTCCCTTCCTCGCCTCCTTCTCTCTGCCCCGTTCCGTTCCGCCCGGCCGGGCCGCCCGGTCTGTCTGTTTTAACGCCCCTCCGGCTCCGTCCCTCAGTCTTTAGCCGCGTCCTCGGCCCGTTAGCGTTTAACGGGGCTCCTGTCGTCGGCGCTGTCGGCCCGTTAAACCCGGCGGGGCCGTCGTGAAGGTTTTATGGCGCCGATTAGTGGAGACGCGCCCCGCCGCCTCTGTCGGGGCGGGGGGGGGCTTTTTTTTAACGCCCCCTCCCCCCTCCCCCCTCCAGGCCTGCTGCGATTGGAGGAGCTGGTCCGCCGCTTCCTCATCTCCAGGGAGACGCTGTCGGTGCGGATGCTGGACGACAGCCTGGACCCGACCCCCCTGCTGAAGGAGATCCGCGACGACAAGGTGGCCACCATCATCATCGACGCCAACGCCTCCATCTCCTACCACATCCTCAGGAAGGTGGGGGCGCTTCTTCTTCTTCTTCTTCTGTGGTGTTTACGGGGGCGGGACGCCGGGGTCGTCGTGTCTCGCACGTCTGGAGGACGTGGAGTTTATTTTATATTTAGCCCGGATGACGTCGTCTCACCTGTAAATCAGAACCAGAACCCGCCGGCCCCACACACACACACACACACACACACACACACACACACACACACACACACACACACACACACACACTCACAGACACACACACAGGGTCTTAACTGTTTCTTCTTCTTCTGTGGTGTCCTGCAGGCGAACGAGCTGGGGATGACGTCGGCCTTCTACAAGTACATCCTCACCACCATGGTGAGAGGCCCCCCCCCCACACACACACACACACACGCACACACACACACACACACCTCCTCATACACACAACAACAAACAGGAAGTGGTGTCTCCTCGTTTCCTCTCCTCCCTTCCTTTGTGAGCCGATGTTTTTGGGTCACATCCTAAAACTAAACTCTCCAGGTGTGTCTGCCCCCCACCCCCACCCCTTTACCCATAATTCCCGGCTCTTCCTGTCCCCACGACACTTTGTGTGGATGATACACCCCCCCCCGGACAGACGTGAAGCTCCGCCTCCTTGTCTCGGTCCGGCTGCTCGTGTTCCGTCCGGGTCTCTGGGTTCTGTTTCGTAACGAGGGTCAAACCAAACATTAGACAAACTTCATTAACTTTCAGCTAATCGGGTCACGCGTCTCCTCCGGAGCGGCGCCATCTGGACCCGTCAGGTAGCCCCCCACCGCGATCGAGTCGTCCTTTGGAAAAGCTTTGGGTTCTTCTTTCCTTTCACATAATGATGGCACTCAGCCGGGTTCTGTCTAAACGAACGTCCCGTCTGGAGCGTGCTGCAGTCACGGCGCCGCCGCCGTCCTTCTGGGACGCTGTCGCAGTGCCCCCCCCCCCAGCCAACTGCCTTTTGTCGGGGCTGGCAGAGCCGCCGTCTCACAGAGGACTTGGCCGCTGCTGAAAATTGTGTTGGCACCGCGCAGCCGCACCGGCAACGACGACAACGACCACGACGCCGCGCCGGTCCGGCGGACTGGGCCAGAACCCGGTCCAAGTAAATCCACGTTCCAGGGGAAAGAAAAAAGAAATCCAGGTTAGCAGCCGGCCAGAAAGCGGTTCTGGATATCGACTGAAGTTCTGGAGCCGGGTCGCCCTCGGCAGGCCCGGTTTTTTTTTTTTCCCTGCAGACCGGATCCGATCGGTGCCAAGAATAATTTTTATCCCGCCGCAGCCGGCGCCAAATAACGATGATGACACTTCGTCCGGGACGGACTTTTTTTTTTTTTAATGTCCCCTCAAAGCAAACAACAGACGCACAGCAGAAGGTCCAGAGGGAATAATGTGAGTGTTCCTGCTCCCCAGAGGACGGATCTCAGGATGGAGACGAGTTCTGTGGAACGTAAAGATTCCTGCTCCCCAGAGGACGCGGCGTCCGGCGACAACAACATCCCGACTTGCGTGCGTCGCCGCGCTCGGAATACGGAAAACGGATGCTAACGTTAGCATTTAGCTCAGAGTCCCCTCGGTCCTGAACGGAACCCCGCCCGGGTTTTCGGACGCCGGCCCAAAGCGTTTGTGTCGCGGAGCAAACGTCGATCCTCCGGCGGTTTGATTCCGGTTTGTCTCGGCGGCAGAGCTCAGCGTGACGCCTCGTCTTCAAGGACTGTTTGAAGTTCTTTGAAATTCCCCGGCGTTTGATGTCCATCTTTTCTCTTTTCTTCTCTCTCTCTCCCTCTCTCTCCCTCTGTCTCTCTCCCTCTCTCTCTCTCTCTCTCTCTCTCTCTCCCTCTCCCTCTCTCTCTCTCTCTCTCTCTCTCTCTCTCTCTCTCTCTCTCTCTCTCTCTCTCTCTCTCTCTCTCTCTCTCTCTCTCTCTCTCTCTGTGCTGAATGTAAAAACTCGACGTCGTGCAGAGACAAAAAAAAAAACCTCAATCAAGCTCTTGGTTTGTTTCTCTCTTTCATCTCCCCTCGCTGGGTCTCCACAAACTGACAAATAAAAAAAGGGTTGTAACTTCCTGCTTCCTGCTTCCTGTCCGTCCCCAGGACTTCCCCCTGCTCCGGCTGGACGACGTGGTGGATGATCAGTCCAACGTGGTTGGCTTCTCCATGCTGAACAGCAGCCACCCCTTCTACCTGGACTTCCTCCGCAGCCTCAACCTGTCCTGGATGGAGGGCTGCGACCTGAGCCCGTACCCGGGCCCCGCGGTGAGACCCCGCCCCCTTTACCTGTTCCCCCCGCCCCCCCACCGACTCGCTGACGTGTCGCCGTCGATCTCGCAGCTGTCGTCGGCGCTGATGTTCGACGCCGTCCACGCGGTGGTGAGCGCCGTGCGGGAGCTGAACCGCAGTCAGGAGATCGGCGTGAAGCCGCTGAGCTGCGGCTCGCCGCTCATCTGGCAGCACGGCACCAGCCTGATGAACTACCTGCGAATGGTGAGCACGCACACGCACACACACACACACACACACACACACACACACACACACACACACACACAACTCCTCTGTGACACGCTCAGGTGAGACAAACACGTCCTATCACTATCCTGTCTGAATCGCCAGCGCTCTGGTGGTCATGTGACGTGTGTGTGTGTGGGTGTGGGTGTGTGTGTGTGTGTGTGTGTTGGGGGGGGCGTCGTCAGCGGACGACAGAAACAAAAAGTGACAGACAG
>JAFBJZ010000646.1:215000-252500 GCA_016785225.1 Psettodes erumei | reverse complement strand
CGGTCCGTCTCCTCGGCTGAGCGCCGTGTCTGTGTGGTCCTCAGGCTCGCCGTACAGAGACGAGATCACCCTGGGCATCCTGCAGATGCAGGAGAGCAACAGGCTGGAGATCCTGAAGAGACGCTGGTGGGAGGGGGGGCAGTGTCCCAAAGAGGAGGACCACCGGGCCAAAGGTTGGTACCGGCGCCGATCCGACTGCCCCCTTTACGTCCGCGATTCACCGGCAGTTTCATCCACAAAGTGTCGGGTTCTGGAAAAAAAATAAAAACTCACGTCCCTGGATTTTACGACAGATGTAAAATGTTTTTTTGATAAACGGCCCCACCACGCCTTCAGAACCAGAACCGGCGGTTCTGGCGGCGGACACGTGTCCGACCTCTCTGTGTCTGTGCTCCGCCCTCAGGTCTGGGCATGGAGAACATTGGCGGGATCTTTGTGGTCCTGATCTGCGGCCTCATCATCGCCGTCTTCGTGGCCGTCATGGAGTTTGTGTGGTCGACGCGTCGCAGCGCCGAGACGGACGAGGTAAACCTTCATCCTCCTCCACCACCTCCTCCACCTCCTCCTCCTCCTCTCTCGTCCTCCTCCTCCTCCTGCCCCGCCCTCGGCCCCGACGCCTCAGTAGGTCGCCCGCCCGCGTGGTCCGAATCAGCTCCATTCAAACCGCAGTCCTCGCCGTGTTGTTGTTTGTGTTTGTTGCTGTGTGTCATCAGTGTTTTCTTGTGTACTGCTCCTTTGAACCCATGGCAGCTGGTTGCAGCTGACTGTTTTGGCCACAGGGGGGCAGTGCAGCATCTCATTTACTATTATTTACTGTTCATGGGGTTCTGACCGTGTTGTCGTCACGCGTTCAATAAAGTTTTCACTTCAGTCGTGACCTTGCTGTTTACTGGACCCGGCCCGGTTCTGTTCTTCCCGTCTCCCAGGTGTCCGTTTGCCAGGAGATGCTGACGGAGTTCCGGAACGCCGTCTCCTGTAAGAAGAGTTCCCGCTCGCGACGGCGCCGGCCCCTGAGCAGCGCCGGGGGCGGGGTCCTGCGTCACCCGTCCCGCCTGGCGCTGGCGGCCCCCCGCCCGATCCGACTGGTCCGCGAGATCCGCCTCAGTAACGGCAAACTGTACAGCGGCGCCGGCCCGCTGACGGGCGGGCCGGGAGGAGGGACCGATCTGGGCCCGGGGCCGCAGAGGCTTTTGGAGGACCCGCTGGGCGCCAATCGCGCCGCTGTCACGCCCCCGCCCCCTCCCCCTCCTCCTCCTCCTCCTCCACCCCCACCCCCTCCGGCCCTCGTGGCTCCGCCCGCCCCCCCGCGCGGCTTCCTGCAGAGCTGCAGTCACGTGCGGATCTGCCAGGAGTGCCGGCGAATCCAGAGCCTGCGCCCGGCCGCGCTCACGCCCCCCCCGCCTCCGCCGCCCTCCTCCTGCTCCCGGGTCCCGCCCCCGACGGCGACGCCGGGCCCGCACCACCGCCACAACCCCCACCACTTCCACTATCACCACGGGTCCATGTCGCTGCCCCGCCTCCCGCCGCCGCCGCCCCCGATGTCGACGGACAGAGCGGACAGCGATGGCGGCAGTGGGGGGGTGGCGAGCTCCCACTGGGGCCAAACCAAACCGGCGCCGCCGCCCAGACCGCTGCCCCCCGCCAAGACCCCGACGCACCCGCCAGCAGACCTGCTCGGGGGGCACGACTGATCCGAGGGACGTCGGCGGAGGGGTCGTGAATCGGCGGGGGGCGGAGGATGGACGCACAGGAAGTGACCGCCGATTGGACGCCTTCCTCTCGCCTCGGCCAATCGTCTCGCTTGGCACCGAGTGAGGAGGAGGAGGAGTTTTACTGTTTGAGTCAGGTGTTTGTACAGGAGGGCACACACACACACACACACACACACACACACACGGCGTCCTGTAATGGAGTAATGGATGATGCATGTGGGCGGAGCCAGGATAGCCGTTTCCAGTCTCTATGCTAAGCTAAGCTAACATCCATCTGAAACAGGAAATGCTGAGCTGTTCTGTTGAGTCCAGTGAACACTGCCGGCACACACACACGCAGCCAGGAAGTACCCGCTGCGCTGCTTTTCAAAATAAAAGTCACGAGAATCGACCGAAATCTGACGGTGCCAGACTCAGGTTAGAGTTTTTAAAATTAAAAAAAAGAAAAAGTCCTGGTTCAGTACCTGGCAGCAGTACTCGGGCAGAGCCGGGTCCCAGAACTGACTGTAAGGGACCGTATGTAAATTATTATGGGCGGTTCTGTTAGCTAAGAGGAGCTGGGTCTTCTACACTTTTAATTTTTTTCTCTCTTAATTTCTTCTCAACTCTGCTAATCGGTGCCGAGTGTGAGTGTATATTTTTTAGAAATTAGTTTTTATTATTAATTTTTGGGGGGGGGGCATACGGTCCCTAAGTGTCCCTGGTGTTGTATATTTTAGCTGTGTGTTAAAGCTGGTTTCGGCCCGTTGTTGGATCACATTGCAGGAAGTCATCGGAGCTTGGACGTACACACACACACACACACACACACACACACACACGGACGGACGGACATGTCAGCTGACGATGGACATGTGACGCGTTTTGTTGACGAGCAGTGCCTGTTGTTTATTTATTGTTTTTATCTTGTTGCGTAGAAACTGTTCAGATCAGCTGATGTGAAGAAACTTTATCAAAAAAAAACAGCAACGCACATGAATGTTCTCTGTTTTGTGTGTGTGTGTGTGCGTGTGCGTGTGTGTGTGTGTGTGTGTGTGTGTGTGTGTTGTTGTTTCCCTGCCCCTCCTCTCAGATTCGTACCAGCAGCTGATCGGGACGGAGACGACACGCGGATCTGATTCTGATGACGGTTCTGTTGTTGTCGTTATGATTATTATTGATATATTGACGTGTGGGGTGGGGGGGGGGTTGCCCCCCTGATGTTCAGTATATAGACAAACATTTGGAATAAAAAACAAACAAACAATGAAAACAGTCCATGTACCAAAACCTCTGCTGGTGACGTGTTTGTGTGTAAACAGAGATGTGTTCACAGGTGTGTACAGGTGAGTTCAGGTGTGTACAGGTGTGTTCAGGTGTGTTTTCGTGTGTACAGGTGTGTTCACGTGTGTACAGGTGAGTTCACGTGTGTACGTACAGGTGAGTTCAGGTGTGAACAGGTGTGTTTTCGTGTGTTCAGGTGTGTACAGGTGTGTTCACGTGTGTACAGGTGAGTTCAGTGACTCAGGTGTGTTCACGTGTGTACAGGTGAGTTCAGGTGTGAACAGGTGTGTTTTCGTGTGTACAGGTGAGTTCAGGTGACTCAGGTGTGTTCACATGTCTACAGGTGAGTACAGTGACCCAGGTGTGTTCACGTGTCTACAGGTAAGTTCAGTTACTCAGGTGTGTTCACGTGTCTACAGGTGTGTTCACGTGTACAGGTGAGTTCAGGTGAACCTGCGTCTGCTTCCTCGAGACAAGCAGAACCGCAGCTGGTTCTGGGTCCGTGTGATCACAACTTACTGTTGTTAAATTAGCTTCGTTGTTGTTTTGTAAATTTCTGTTGCGTCTTTTCTTTGTCGTGTTTGTTTTCGTTGCGTTGATTTAACCCTGTCACCTGCGTCTGTGTGACATCGCCGCAGGTGTAGCGGCGGCGGCCGACCAGCAGGTGGGGCTGCAGGCCAGGGGAAAAGACACACCTGTTGTCTCCACCTTCGACCTCAGCCGCTTGTTGACAGGAGTTAATTTCTACTTTATTAACTCAAGACTTAGTCTGATTCCACCGCGTCGTCACAGACTCAAACCGGAGACGTGAATTATTTTGTTGACCCACGGTGGTTCTGGTTCTGGTGGTTTCACACCGGGAACGAGACGTTTCATCTGCCGCTGTTAAGAAAAATTTATCTCCTGAAAACAAAACGTCATAAACTCCGCCGTTATCTCGCGCCGACGTCCCGAAGGTCGGGCGACGAAGAGACGCCGTCAAACGTCGGAGGCCGGGAGTCGTCACGCGGAGACGAGGACGGCACGTTATCGGTGTATATCGTGTTTATCGGCCGCCGTTCTCCCGGAACGTCAACAGATCCGTACAGAGAGATTAAGGATTGTTGTCGGGATGCGGAGCTGCGAGTGGTCGCCGTGTCGCGTGCGTGGGCGTGGCCTCAGCCTCGCGCTCCATCACCTGTCCACACACACCTGCCGTCCGTCGGTGTTTATCCTCCTGCTCTGCACCAGAACTGGGTCAAAGTCCTAACACGTCTAGAGACAGAATGAATGATTTTTATTTTTGCGTGCGTGCGTGCGTGCGTGTGTGTGTGTGTGTGTGTGTGCGTGTGCGCGCTCTGTGAGCGAGGACACGACCTCGACGCCGAGTCGCGGCGTCTCTGGAGGAATGTTCTGGTGTCACGGGACAAGCTGCTCAGAACCAACAGTTCTGCTGAGGAGCTGAAAAGGAGGGCTGGTGTGGACACACACACACACACACACACACACACACACACACACACACACACACACACACACACACACACACACACACACACACACCTCCCCCATACCTGCATGGATCAGTGTTGACTCAGAGGCTGACACACATTCCTGAGTAAATGCCGTGGGCGTGTTCCATCCTGTCAGCTACACCTGTGTGTGTGTGTGTGCAGAGTCAGGGGGGGCTGCCCCACACACACACACACACACACCTTTTTATTGTAAGTTTGTTTAACGTGTGAGCGAATACTGGTTCATTGTTTCACACGTCGGCCCCGCCCACCTGCACCTGACTGGACGGACACGCCCCTCGCTGGGCTCTCATTGGTTGTCCGTGTTTGACTCACCTGCCAGGTGAAGGGAAGTTGTTTTATTTTGGAGGTTCTGGGTGTAGACATCCTGTTTACGCCTGCTTCCCGTCACGGTGTGTGTGTGTGTTTCATCACATGAGGGTTCGCAGGTGTGTACAGGTGTGTTCTTGTGTTTAATCGACTCGGCAGGTGAAAGGTCGCGCTTTGACCGGACGTTTGCGCGTGTAACCGTGACCGTAACTGGTGCAAACCGACATTTTGACATGTGCGGTGTCGCCATGACAACAGGAAATCAAAGTTTCGTAATCTTCATCTGCGATCCGTTCAGAATTACACAAGTGTCTGAGTGTGTGTGTGTTTTCTGCTCGGCGCCGAGAAGATGAGGGCGTGGCAGGAAAAGCACACACACACACACACACAAAGAAAAGAGGCCCTCCGCTGTGATTGGACGGTTTGAAGATGCTCGGACTCTGATTGGTCCGCCTGGTTTTTGAAGGTGGGGAAACAGAAGAAAACAGGAAACGGAATTAGGAAAATATTTCCACAGTTTTTATGGCTTCACTGTTGAACTGAACATGAGTTTCACCTGGTGTGTGTCTGTGTGTGTGTGTGTGTGTGTGTGTGTGTGTGTGTGGGGGGGGGTTATTTGGCAGATTTTGCACAGGACTTTTCTGTAAACAACCACAAAACAAAGCATCTCAGTAAATATTTAAATCACGTTAAGAAGTAAAACCCCACACATCATGAAAAAAACACACACATTGTTTACAGTGTCGAACGTCTATTATTTACAGTGAGTGTAGTTTCTCTAACAAACAACACAAACGCACCTTGTTTGGGACGACAAACATGTTGGAGTTGTTATTTTGAAAAAGTTCGGCGCGAGAACTCGGCGAGAAAAGATGCCACCCCCCTCCCCGAAAAAAAAGCTGACGAGCACGTGACCGCGGCGCTGATCCTCGGCTCCTGAACTTCCTGTTTCTTTATTTTTTATTGAACAAAATAAATACGTCTCTGACCGGAGATCAGTGCGTGTCGAAGTCTGACGCCACGAACCACACGGGAACCGCAGGACGAAGCGGCCGCGACCCGCTTTAAATAAAGTTTAAAAAAACAAACAAAAAACCAGCCGTCTGTTTAAAACCAAATCTTTCCCTCCAAAATTCAAAGAATGTCGCCGCCCACGAACGCCTTCCCCTCGCCGACGTGTCGCGGCACGCCGGACCCCATCCACAGTGTGTGTGTGTGTGTGTGTGTGTGTGTGTGTGGGTGGGGGGGTGTTAAACGATGGCCCACAATGCACTCTGAGCTGCTCGCAGGGCGTTTGAATCTAATAACTTTGTCTGTCACATAAAGCGTCTGTATAAATAACTTCACCTACTTCTACGCTTATCGATTCGATTATAATTATGACGTTGGTGCGTGTTGCATTAACGGTCCGTGTGTTTTTTACGGCGTGTAAAAGTTCGCACCGAGATCTGGCAGGAGAAATAAAGTTTAGTTGTGACCTCGGTTAAAAAAAAAAGTTTGTACGAGGTGAGCACCGAAACGAGCGGAGGTATTCTGGATGGAACGCCGTCAGGCACGAAGGAGCATTAAAAAAAACACAACTTTACTTATAAACATTTGCTGCGCTCAAAGCATAAGGTTAACTCCACCCGCCTGGCACGGGCGGGGAGATAAATCAAAGCAGAAAAACATGATCATTTTTATTGTTTTAACCCAAAACCCCAAACGTGGATGTGCTTCAGTGTGTGTCTGTGTGTGTGTGTGTGTGTGTGTGTGTGTGTGTGTGTGTGTCTCAGGTTTCCAGCAGGATAGTGAGTCACTCATCGTGGTCGTCAGCTTCAGTCCAGGAAACGTCTGCAGAAGGTGAAGGATGACGCTTGTTGACATCAGGTGAAGACAAGAG
The DNA here is from genome assembly GCA_016785225.1 of Psettodes erumei. Lineage (NCBI taxonomy): Eukaryota > Metazoa > Chordata > Actinopteri > Pleuronectiformes > Psettodidae > Psettodes > Psettodes erumei. The sequence continues at coordinate 245,820 of JAFBJZ010000646.1, read as the reverse complement.
GGGGGGGCAGGGGTGGAGGGGGGTCAGCGGGGGAGGGGGGGGTCAGTGTGGGGGGGTGGGGTGGGGGGGGGCGACGATCCTGTGTTTGTGGGGACGGTGGGAAAAACGGAATTCCAGGTAAAAATCCAAACACTGATAAAATCCAGTTTGTGTTAAATCCAGTGTCCACGCCAACCGGAGAGAGGGAGAGGGGGCTGATGGGAAAACGAGTTTGGCGAGGACTTCACACGAAACCAGCTGGACCCCCACCCCCCTCCCCCTCCAGACCGCACAGATGCATCATGGGAAACAGGGGGGTGTTTGTGCCAGCGTCTCCTGAGGAGAGAACAGAGAAGACGTTTGTTTACGTTCACGTCACTTCCTGTCACGCGTTCGTTCCACCGTCGATTCGACCAATCGATCGAGTCGTGCGTGATGTCGTTGGAGCCTGTTGTTGTTGTTGCGGTGTCCTGTGTGTGCGCGCCATTTCGCCCCCGGTGTGTTTGTTTTGTTGAGCGGCGTCGTGTTTGTCGTCTGGTTTCAGTTTGTGATCGGAGGCTCGTCTGTCGTCTGGTGTTGGGACATCACAGGGGCGAGGGGCCGCCGCAGGGCTCACACACACACACACACACACACACACACACACACACACACACACACACACACACACACACACACACACACGCGGGCTGCGTTTGCTCGACCGAGCGGCGACACAAACGCACAACCCGACGAGAGAGAATGAAGACTTACCGGCAGCGCGCAGGGACTTCTTTAGTACGGAGACTCCACCCTGAAAAACACAACACAAACACAACGGGTGAACGCAACAGCACGACAACACACAACCTCATCCTGTGTGTGTCTCACTGAAGGATCAGACGCCGTCGAAGCGGAACCGCGGCGTCGGATCGCACAAACCGTGACGCGGGTTCGTTTGTTTTTGGATAAACGTGTCGAACGCCGGATGAGGACGCAGCGAGCCATGTGGTGAGAGGTCAAAGGTCAGAGAGAGGAAGAGGAAGTCGCCTTCACACACACACACACAGGCTAAAAAATGTGGCAAGAAAAAAAAAAACCTGCTGTTGAATAATTAACTTTTCGTCAAACACGATGCTGGGAAATTTTGCAACGAGCGTTTTTTTTTTCTTTGTGCAAAGTGTGTTAACGTCTTCTTCTAATCAGAGGAAGTAAAAGTTCGACCTCCTCGTCTTCGTGGCTTCATTGTGTAACGCACGTCTGCGGCACAGAAAACGACGGCGAGCGATAAACCGCGAGGCCGAGCGGAGAAACCGCGGAGGGAAACAAAAGTAAACGAGAGGAGGAGGAGGAGGAGGAGGAGGAAGACGAGTGCCGACACGACGCTCGCATTCCTGCGCTCCTGTAAAACACAACCCTCGCCCGCCTGAGTCGGGCCGAGCCGCGGGAACCGGGTCGGCTGCCGCGGTTCTGAGCTCCGGTTCTGCGTCTGACTGGCGCTGCGTTACTGAAGAAGTACTACTGCAGTAGTAGCAGTAGTAGCGGTACTTCTTCGCCCACTGCCCCCCTGAGTTTAGCCGACGCTAAGCTAAGATGACGAACCCGTCGGTTCTGGGGGTCGAGTTCGACAAATCCAGCTCGGGTCCGAGTCGGGTCCCAGTTCAGGTTCTGACCCGGATGAGAACCGGCGGCACGTTTCTGCAGCCGACGATAACATTCCTCCACATCGCATCTTGTAATTACGAGGGAGCGGGTTTTTCCAGAACGCAGCATCGAGACGAGGAGGAGGAGGAGGAGGAGGAGGAGGAGGAGGAGGAGGAGGAGGAGGAGGAGGTGGAGGTGGAGGTGCGGCTGGTTTCCCGCGTGACATCAGTTTCTCTGTTTAAACCTTTTCAGCTCAAGTGAAATAAATTCAGATTTGTATGTGAAAAATCAATGAACTGCACTTCGTGGTGCCGTCTAATCTCTGGTGACCACGGGCTTTTCTCATGAGCTGCGGCCGACCCGACCCGAGCCGACCCGACCCGAGCCCGGCCCGACCGAACCTCCTCTCCTGATCCCTGAACAGTTTATCTGCCGCTCTCCCACGCTGCACAACAGCAGGTGTGTGTCTGAGGAGGGAAACCGGTTTGGGCTGCGGACCTTCAGGACGGGGACATTGTCGTGGAGTGAGGTCATGGCGGTGGGGGGCGGAGCCACGTCTGAATACACAACAGAACCGGATCGTTTTTCTGCCTCGGAGCTCCGGCGGCTCAGACCCGGAGTCCGGACCCGACGCCAAACGACTCGAAGGAAGTTGTGAAGAAGAACTGGAGTCCGTTCCAAAACGGGTTTGTAAAATGAGGAAACGCGATGACACAAGTGTGACAGTTACTGTTGCAACCGCTCTGAAGGGTGTGCGTGTGTGCGCGCGTGCATGTGTGTGTCTGCGTGTTTACATTAATTTGACATGTTGCGAGGCGTCAGAAGAATGAGAAGAATTTCCTCGAAGGTCAGGAAGTGGCCGACAAGATACTGTACATGCAGATACACACACACACACACACACACACACACACACACACACACACACACACACACACACACACACACACACTCACACACTCTCTGAATGTATTGGGACACTCCCGTGTCTTTTGTGATTCCTATTGCTGTAGAACCGCTCCAGAAACAAAAAGGTTCTCCCAGTTGGACCGGACCGACCTGCACAGCTGCAGTCAGATCTGGGGGGGTGTCGCGATCAGATCCGACAACGAACGGACCCGGGAAGCTCGGCCCGGAGTCCACTTACTGGAAACAGAACGGGAAATCTGCGAGGCGCTGGCGGAGATAAACGGATTCTCTCAGCCGCTTCACAATTTTCCAGGATTTGCAGGGATCCCGGAGAAGCCGGACTTTATTGGCATTTTCTGCCCAAAAACCCGGAGCGAACTCGTGCCCTCGACTCGACCCGCATCACCACCAGAACCGCAGCCCTCGAGCCGGAGCACTTACGGTACTTTCTGTCGGCAGTATATGATCAAGCCGATGGCGGCGCCGAGAGCGACGAGGATGGCGATGATGATCCCGGCGATGGCGCCGTCCGACAGGCCTTCGTCCAGCGCCCCCTCCTCTGTGAACACAGACCGCGTTCGTTTGGATCAGAACACGCGAAGTCCGTTCGCCGCGGCGTCCACAGAAACGGCGTCTCACCTTTGACGGACAGGTAGTGGGTGTGCGTGGCGGTCTTGCCGGTGACGGCGTTGTGCGCCTCGCACGTGTACATGCCGGTGTTTTTGTAGACGGCCGCCGGGATGGCGTACTGCGCCGTGCGGACGCCCGTCGCCGTGCCGTTGAACTTCCAGGTGAAGTTGGCGGGCGGGACGGACGAGGACGAGCACTTGAGCGTCACCGGCTCGTTGATCTCCACGGCGTCTTCGCCCGTCACCGTCACGGGCTCGGGGCCGTCTGCGGAGACGCGACGTTAGCGACGCAACAAAACTGAGGTGGCGAGCCCCCCCCGGTGGGATCGCGCGGCGTCTCCCGGCGACGCGGACACTCACGGTTGACCACCATCTTGTAGACGGCCTCGTCGGTGTTGACCGGGTTGGCGAGCCGACACGCGTACTCGCCGTTGTCCTCCTTCTGCAGCGGGTCGATCCTCACGGAGCTCATGTCGTCGGCGAATGCCACGCGGCCGCCGGCGCTCAGCAGCGCGCCGTCCTTCAGCCAGGTCCTGGTCTTCACGGTCCCGGCCTTCGCCTGGCAGGTCAGGTTGGCCGTGCTGTTGCCGGCGACGAGGGTGGTGGTCGGACCGGTGACCGCGGCGCCGGAGATGGCCTCTGTGGGCGGGGCAACAGAACACACGCTAATCACGTTCAGGTTTACTAATCACAATTAAATACACACAAATATATAAATATGTATGTATCACAATTAAAACCAATGGGTTTGTGTTCATTTCCTGTTTCTGGTAACCCCCCCCCCCACAGGTCCTGAAAGGAAACAGGAAGTCCTCAGGGCAGAACGTGAGACAGTGCAGGTTTGTGTTTCTCGCACCAGGAGGATAAAAACATTCCTGGGGAGTAATGACAGACTGCACACACACACACACACACACACACACACACATACACCCGACGACAACAACCTCCCTCAGGTAAGAATGTGTCAGGAGCAGTTTCTGTGACCATGACATCATTTGGTTTCGGGTACACAGAAGTAACGCTCACCCATCACGGCGAAGGAAACGGCGCCGGACGGGACCAGCTTGCCCGTCTTGGCGTTCTTGGCCCGGCACGTGAACTCCGCCGCCTCCGCCCCGAGCCCGAGCGCCTCGATGGCCTTTAGGGTGAGGACGGGACCCGACGCCTCCAGCGCCTTGGCGCCCCGGTACCAGCTGAAGGTGGCGGGCGGGCTGGACGCGGCCGAGCAGGACAGGTTGAAGTCGGAGCCGGCTCTGACGACCGGCGGAGGGTTCGCCGGACTGATGCTGGCCTGGTCCGGTCCGTCTGCGGAGCGGGTTCGACACACAGAACAATAATGACCGTCCATCCCTTGGATGTGGATGAGTCCGACCCAAAGGTTCCGTTAATGATGATAAAACGGATCCAAAGAAATGTCCTGTCGCAGTTTCTCCCGGTTCTTCGACTGCAACCTATCAGGAACCGGACCGGTCCCGGCGGCGACGGGGTCCAGAGGTTCTGCAGAAAGGCGGAAGCCTTCTCGGTAATCTGCCGAGCGCGCTCAGCGGCGCCGCCCGTGTTTATCTACACCCTCACACCTGCAAACGTAAAGTTCATCCAGAGGGTGGTGCGAGGAGAGGTCGCAAGGTCACCAAAAGGGTTCATCCTCTGGGGACCAGGAATCTTCATCTTCACATCGTGATTGTTGCTTTCAACAATTTAGCTAAAATTTACTTCAAAATTATTGACGATAATAATAATAATAAAAACGGCACGGCTAACATGTTAACTTCCCATGTGGGCGGGGTTACCAGTACTCACAGTAGACGGTGAGGTTGAAGGGGGCGCTCTTCTCCGTCTCCAGCTTGTTGGTGACCGAGCAGAAGATGGGGCCGACCAGGTCATACCTGAGGACGCCGGCGTAGGTCAGCGTGCTGGACGTCTCCGCCTGCGACACCACCCGCACCAGAGAGTCGCCGATAAGACAGAGCGAAAGCGATCGGACGAGCGCGCGAACTTAAAAACCGCCGCGTGCGAACTGACATCTTTAATCGTGACGCGTTTGCTGTCGGCGACGATGGGGGTGGTGCCGTTGGTCCAGGTGAAGGTGAGGAGGGAGCCCTGGGCGGAGCAGGTGAGGACCACGGTGCTGTTGTGCTCGATGGCCTCGGACAGGTCGGACTTGATGACCACGTTGGACACCGGCGCTGGGCAGGGACACACGGGGGACAACGTCAGACTGATACAAGACACCTGCGGACACAACTGAAGGACAGGAGTCAACTGCGACTCCCATGATGCATTTCTGCGAGAAACACAAGAAGCTCACAGAAGAAGAAACAAAATGGATCCGCGGGGCGCCAACCGGTTTGTCCTCGCAGACGTTAGCGTGAAACCCTGAATCAACATCTGAGTGAAGGGATTCGCAGCAACTCGACCTGCAGGACTCGTTCTCGCCGCGCGGCCTCTTTACGGAAACAGGAGGTGTGTGTGTGTGTGTGTGTGTGTGTGTGTGTGTTATGCAAAGGAGTGGCGACTGGAAACCTGGAGCGGCGGCGCGGAGATCTGAGGAAACAAACGCGGAGACACTGGAAGTCGACGCCGCCGCGCGAAAGAGAGGAATGCTGGGAAACGAGCCGATCGATCGCCTCATTGACTTTTCCCGATGAGAGAGTCGGTTTTGTCAGGTTACTCAGGTGTGTGAATCTGCACGTCTGCTGTGTCGTAACATGTAAAACTTCCTCTATCGAACGTCTCTGTCGTGGAGTTCACACACACACACACACACACACACTCTTCCAGTAAAGTACAGTCAGGAGCCACGCCCTGCAGAGGCCTGTTGAATCATGGAGGAAGGTGACATAAGGTTAAATGTAGGTTACAATGGACGGATTACTGTACACACACTCATTTGCACCACCGCCATTAAAAAAAAAAACACGTCGGGGGGGGTGTAAACACGTCAAGTGCAGCAACACGTCGTGATAAAACAGACGGGAAGTCCCCGCGTCTCTTTCCCTCCGCCGAGAAAAATAGTCCGTGTGGTTGCCAGGCGACGCATAAGCCGCGGAGCAGCAGATACGTGCGCTCAACAGGTGTGGCCCGCGTTGGAAAATGTTCGGATTGTACGTGTGTGTGTGTGTGTGTGTGTGTGTGTGTGTGTGTGTGTGTGTGTGTGTGTGTGTGTGTGTGTGTGTGTGTGTGTGTGTGTGTGTGGTTAAATCAAAACACTCGCTGTGAGTCAGGACGTGCCGCAGATCCCACCGGAATCAAACCGCGCCACTTTCACAAACGGTGGACGAACGGTGCTCTGTTTAAAAAAAAAAAAAAAAAAAGTGTGTAATTAAAGCGGGGCGGGTCCCGGGAGACGCGGAAAACGTCCGGACATGGACCTAAAGTGGTTCTGAATCCGGCCCGGGTGTAAGATCCAAAGAAATCCCGCGGTCCTGCCGAAAAACGAACACCTGTGTCGGGCAGCGGGGGAGGGAGCGACTCACTCAGGACGCGGAGCTTGATCTCCGCGGTCTGAGTCGCGCCGGTCTTGGATATGATGGTGATGCTGTAGTCCCCGCTGTCCGCCGGCTTCAGGCCGCTCAGGGTCAGGTAGCCGTTGGCCTCGTCCACCGACACGCGCCCCACGTACGGCGCGTTCACGACCGGCGGCCCGGTCGCGCTCAAGGTAATGACGTGCGTCTGCTCGCGCCCGTCGTTGAAGTTCCAGATGAGGAAGGCGAACTCCGGCTTGTCGAGCAGGGTCTGCAGGGTCACGTTTTTGCCCAGAACCGCGTCCACGGGACCCTTAGGCAGGACGTCCGACCCCGAGCTGCACCCTGGGGGGAAAGACATGGGGGGGGTTACACCTGGTCTTCACTGCACAGGTCTCGGGTCTCAATCTCCCCCACGAGAAAAAAAAAATAAAGATGTGCCTCCACCTGAGTGGAGTCGATAAGAAACAGGTAGAGAACAGGTGTTCGGTCCGGTCTTACCGGCGAGCGCGAGCAGCAGCAGCGGCAGCAGCAGCGGAGCGTTGAGGGCGAGCAGATCCATCCCGGACGGTCCGAGTCCTCACGGCGCAGACGGGGCGAGAAAATGCGGCAGGAGTCTACCTACTGCTTTAAGAGGGACACACCCAGACAAGGTGAACACACACACACACACACACACATGCACGCGCACGCACATGCGCGCGCGTCACTCGCAAGTTGGTGCTACAACCCTCCACCTTTTTTTTTTTGTTGTCGTTTTAATGATTATTTTTAATAAAAAACTTTTTTTTTGTTTTATTATTATTAAAAAAAAAATTTCCAGTGACTCCTTTTGCATCCCAGTGGATCAGAGTGATTTACGTCACTGGCAGTGACGTCACGTGAATCCCACTCATCTTATTTGATCCAGTATCGAGAGAAAGAAGAAGAAGAAAAACAAAAAAAGAGTTAAAACGTGGACGCCCCCCACACACACGTCATTAAAATAATATCTTTAGTTTGTTAATGAGTAAATAAACACAGATATACACTGAGGAGTGGACATCTATTATTATTATTATTTTAAAATATTTTTTAATAAAACCAAGATCAACTTCTTCATTCTCCTCCCGCTTGTTTCAGTGAAACGCTGCTGCCCCCCAGTGGTCACGTGTGGGAGTGACTCACATCTCCGCTGGAATTAACGTATCCGGGTTTTGTTTGGTGAAGATGCGCCGGTGAAAAAACAACAAACAAACAAACAAACCGCGGAGTCGCTCATGTTTAAATGTTTTACAACAAGCAACGTCGCGGGGCTTTTGTGTTTGGAAGCGGATCCCCGGAAGTGACGCCAAGCTGAAGCCAAAACACATTCCAGCGCGGACCGTGTCGGGTTTTCCCGCGTCCCTCGCCACCTGCGGACATGTGCGGAGAACAAGAAGCCGGGGAGGGAAGGTGGCCGCTGCGTCGATGACGTATCTGTGACGTCAGGAAATCAAACCTTTGACACGTGGAAATCAAAAGTGGAACAATTCCGAAAAAAACCTTTCTTTTTTGTTGAACTGTGTGTTTCCACAAGCAGCTCCTCCAGCTGCCAGCACTGTCACACTGTGTGTGTGTGTGTGTGTGTGTGTGTGTGTGTGTGTGTGTGTCCTCAGTGAATCAGTCAGTTCAGTTTCTGTTCAGTCTGACTGAGGGAGGTTTTTGTACGACGCTTTTTCACTGTGTGAACACATCTGACTGTTGATATAGTGATAACTCTGACAGTAGTAAACTGCTGCATCTTCAGCCTGGACTCCACTGATGCTCAGAGTGAAGTCAGAGTTTGATCCACTGCCTGAAAAATGATCTGGAATCCCTGATGCTCGAGTGGTAGCAAGGTAAATAAGTCGTTTAGGAGTTTCTCCATCTCTCTGTTGGTACCAGGCTAAGTAATGGCCGTAGCTGCTGTGATAATAAACGTTCTGACTGGTGTGACATGTGATGGACACGGAGCCTCCCACAGCAGATCTCACTGCTCCAGACTGAGTCACTGTGACCTGGCCTCTGGACTCTGAGGACACGGAGACAGAAACATACAGCAGCGTCACGGTTTGGTCGGCTTCACTTCAGAGGGACGGACGTCCACGGAGGAGAGGAGTCGGACTCTCTGGACTTTACCTGTGAAGCAGCAGCAGAGGAGAGTCCAGATGAGGACGGAGGTCAAAGTCATGTTTGTGATGAGGACCGGGATTTCTGCGTCTTCTGTGGCGGTGAAGGACAGCTGTCAGTCCTCCAGTCTTCAACTGTCAGGACTATAAAGTGTCCCAGAGCACTGGAGCATGGTGCTGCTGATGCAAAGTGGCTCTGACGGACTCCAGCAGGGACGTGCATCGCTCTGATGACGCTGCTGTTTGTCAACGGATCAATCAGCTGATCAGAATGTTTCCAATACCTCTTGAATTGGTCCTTTTCTGTCCCAAACCTTGATAATAAGCACAATATTACAGTATAACACACATATATGTCAAAGTGAACATGTGAAATAGAAACGCTGTGTGACTTTAAGGAACAGTCTCACAACCAGAGAGTCATTTAGCTGAGTTTGTTTGTTTCAGAGTCAGAGAGCCGTGTCTCTACAGCCAGAGGTTTTTGTACGACGGCTCAATGAGTCTGTATCACTGTGGTGGACGTTTGGTGGAGGAACCAGACTGGATGTTGGAAGTAAGTCAAATGTTTAAAACCTGTTTGATTTCAGCAGTTATTCCTCTTTTTGGCTCCTTTACATTCAACCAAAAAAGAAGTCTCTTTTTTTGGGGACATGTTTGAACAGCAGGAGACAAAGTTTGTTTCAGCAGCACAAACTGTAAAATGTCATTGTAATGAAGATGAAATATGAAGCCGGAGGATGAATGGTTCTCTCCAAACGGGACCCAAAAGCTTCATCTTGAGAACTTGTAGGTTTATTTGAGTGTGACAGAGTCAGAGAGCCGTGTCTCTACAGCCAGAGGTTTTTGTACGACGGCTCAATGAGTCTGTATCACTGTGGTACACGTTTGGTGGAGGAACCAGACTGGATGTTGGAAGTAAGTGTCTGATCACATCTGAAATCTTGTACCATCATCTCAGGTTGTAATTTGTGTGTGTGGACGTGTGCAGGAGATATACATTTCCACCGGGCTGATGGAAATTGCTTTAAAATCTCTATTTTCTGGATCATTTGTGCTGTTTGAGCGTGAAGCTGAACTCAGAGCAGCTCGACTGAACTTTTCTCCACGTGTTCCAGTTAATTAGTAAAATGTGAACAGTGTGATTGAACTTGATGGTTTTCAAATGGTCTTTTCTGAGGACGTTTGCTTTGAAATTTGTCAGATGAACATGTTGTGTTTGCTCATCTCTTGTATTTGTCCTTTAATACTGGATGAGATGAAGTGATTTGGAGAAAAGATCCAGGACTTTAAATCCCGGCCGACTGAGAATTATCCAAACTGTTTGTTACCGTGTCCAATCGGTGGTTTACGGTGACAGGCGGCCAAGTCCAGGTTTAATGTGGAAGTGTTCAATCTGCATCTTGTCTTTCCAGTGCAGTTTGACATAGTTCAGGTCGTATGAGGACTCTTTCTGTGCTGATGTGCATGAGAGGTTTCTGAAGGGGAAGTGAAACAGTGCGCAACGAGCGCCTGACAGAAACTCTGGCTCGGCGAAGGCGTCCACGCGTTTGATTGACGACTGGTCTCTGTCCCAGGTGAGGTCCGCCCCGCCCTGACGGTGCTGCCCCCCTCCGGCGAGGAGCTGCAGCAGGGGAAGGCCACGCTGGTGTGCCTGGCCAACAAGGGCTTCCCCTCAGACTGGAGCGTGGCCTGGAAGGTGGACGACAGCAGCGGCGGCAGCTGGGAGCAGAGCGGGAGCCCCGGGGTGCTGGGGAGGGACGGCCTCTACAGCTGGAGCAGCACCCTGAGGCTCCCTGCAGACCAGTGGAGGAAGGTGGGCTCTGTGACCTGCGAGGCCACCCAGGGCTCCCAGAATCCGGTCTCAGAGACGCTGAGGAGAGACCAGTGTTCCCAGTCCTGAGCCGACTCACTGGGACTCTGCTGCTGGTTTGACTCTGTCTCTGTCTCTGTCTCATCTTCTGGCTTTATCTCACATGTGTTTGCTGCTTCTTTGTAATGACAATAAAGATCTGCTCATCAAATCAATTCTGCGTCCGTCTGGAGTTTTTGATGACATCAGCAGACGATCCCGACACTTTCTGAAGCAGAAGAGGTTCAACTGGACCGACCCCCTTGGTTAACCCTGAAGACTAACTGTTATTGGTGCTGAATGTATTTCACCGCAGCAGCAACATTTGTCTTAAATACACTTGGGTCAGTTCAAACGTTGGTCACCTCCATTTAAAAGCAGAGCTCTTAAAGTGAATGTGAGATGTTGTTTTAGGGACATAAATCTGCTGAGTCGTTGTTGGATGTTCAGAAGCAGAAACATAAAGTGAGATATCATCAGCATACAGAGATATCCAGTAACTCTGCAGCTCTCTCTCTGTTTAACACTGATATCATATATTCCATGAAGCTGTTTGCTGCTGTTGATGCTGATGTGTTCAGTATGTCATGACAACGAAGACGCCTTCATCACATGGGTTTATTTACACTGTAGTTTTTTGATGGTGATTTCTTGATGGAAGAAACCAGGGGATCATTGTATCCTGGAATGAGTCACTAACACACATGTTATCTGTGTCTACTGAACTTTTGTAGATCATTTTGTGCAGTGGAAGGTACACTGTGTGGTGTTTTCTACACAACCAATGAAGTGTGTCCTCAGTGAATCAGTCAGTTCAGTTTCTGTTCAGTCTGACTGAGGGAGGTTTTTGTACGACACTTTTTCACTGTGTGAACACATGCTGACTGTTGATATAGTGATAACTCTGACAGTAGTAAACTGCTGCATCTTCAGCCTGGACTCCACTGATGCTCAGAGTGAAGTCAGAGTTTGATCCACTGCCTGAAAAACGATCTGGAATCCCTGATGCTCGACTGGTAGCAGCATAAATAAGTAGTTTAGGAGTTTCTCCATCTCTCTGTTGGTACCAGGCTAATCGATGGCCGTAGCTGCTGTCATAATAAACGTTCTGACTGGTGTGACATGTGATGGACACGGAACCTCCCACAGCAGATCTCACTGCTCCAGGCTGAGTCACTGTGACCTGGCCTCTGGACTCTGAGGACACGGAGACAGAAACATACAGCAGCGTCACGGTTTGGTCGGCTTCACTTCAGAGGGACGGACATCCACGGAGGAGAGGAGTCAGATTCTCTGGACTTTACCTGTGAAGCAGCAGCAGAGGAGAGTCCAGATGAGGACGGAGGTCAAAGTCATGTTTGTGATGAGGACCGGGATTTCTGCGTCTTCTGTGGCGGTGAAGGACAGCTGTCAGTCCTCCAGTCTTCAACTGTCAGGACTATAAAGTGTCCCAGAGCACTGGAGCATGGTGCTGCTGATGCAAAGTGGCTCTGACGGACTCCAGCAGGGACGTGCATCGCTCTGATGACGCTGCTGTTTGTCAACGGATCAATCAGCTGATCAGAATACCAATGATGAAATGTTAACAATTGTTCTTATGTGGTTCTGACTTGAGGTTGAAGGAAAACATCTCTTGGAGAAGAATCTTGCAAATTCCACAGAGTCACCCATCATTGTGGTCAAACATCTCTTTGGGGCATCATCTACATTAAACATGATCATTATTTACTTTTGGAAAGACTTACTGGACTTCAATTCATCAAAAATATCTTATTTCAACCTGTTGGACTGAGAAATTGATTTTGTTTGGAGATGTTTAACGTCTCATGAAGCAAAGATTACATGACCCCTCCAACTCATTCCTCAACAGATGTTACCCACTGGAACCAGTCATTACGTGGATGCTGAATGTGTTTGGTGAGACCGTTTGCGTCACAGTCAGAAAGGTGACAGGTTTTTGTGCGACGGACAGAAACCGATCAGCACTTGTGTCTTCACGGCCGGGAGCACAGAGACAGGACACATGCAAACGCACAGTCAGTGAAGCGTAGCTGTCCCCAGGTGTCCTGCTGTTTCCCATCAGTGCTCACACAGTCCACTGTTTAAACTGTCTAAGACATCACGGGGTGTGAGTGGTCAAAATCAAGGGGACAAACCTTCATGTGATTTCCACCAATCAGCTCAAAAGGCTGATGGGAATTCTGGGATGAAGGAACGTTGACCTTTGTTCCACTCAATCATTTTCAGGGTCTTACTGTGACGTCTTTTGTTGAGGATTTTTCAGACAACGCAGAAAACACAATGAGCGACGTGAAAGGCCCCAAACCCAACAAATGTTCACAGATGTGTGCAGATGTTTGCTCCATCAGAACCTGAAGAAGACACTGATTAAATGGCCACTCTCTTTGTCACAGCTGTAATAAGCAACAAGAAATGATTTGTGCTAAAGACATGAACATAAAGTGAGATATCATCAGCATACATAGATATCCAGTAACTCTGCAGCTCTCTCTCTGTTTAACACTGATATCATATATTCCATGAAGCTGTTTGCTGCTGTTGATGCTGATGTGTTCAGTATGTCATGACAACGAAGACGCCTTCATCACATGGGTTTATTTAGACTGTAGTTTTGTGATGGTGATTTCTTGATGGAAAAAATCAGGGGATCATTGTATCCTGGAATGAGTCACTAACACACATGTTATCTGTGTCTACTGAACTTTTGTAGATCATTTTGTGCAGTGGAAGGTACACTGTGTGGTGTTTTCTACACAACCAATGAAGTGTGTCCTCAGTGAATCAGTCAGTTCAGTTTCTGTTCAGTCTGACTGAGGGAGGTTTTTGTACGACGCTTTTTCACTGTGTGAACACCCACTGAGTGTTGATATTGTGAAGACTCTGACAGTAGTAAACTGCTGCATCTTCAGCCTGGACTCCACTGATGCTCAGAGTGAAGTCAGAGTTTGATCCACTGCCTGAAAAACGATCTGGAATCCCTGATGCTCGAGTGGCAGCATAATAAATAAGTCGTTTAGGAGTTTCTCCATCTCTCTGTTGGTACCAGGCTAAGTAATGGCTGCTGCCACTAACATAAACGTTCTGACTGATGTGACATGTGATGGACACGGAGCCTCCCACAGCAGATCTCACTGCTCCAGACTGAGTCACTGTGACCTGGCCTCTGGACTCTGAGGACACAGAGACAGAAACATACAGCAGCATCACGGTTTGGTCGGCTTCACTTCAGAGGGACGGACGTCCACGGAGGAGAGGAGTCGGACTCTCTGGACTTTACCTGTGAAGCAGCAGCAGAGGAGAGTCCAGATGAGGACGGAGGTCAAAGTCATGTTTGTGATGAGGACCGGGATTTCTGCGTCTTCTGTGGCGGTGAAGGACAGCTGTCAGTCCTCCAGTCTTCAACTGTCAGGACTATAAAGTGTCCCAGAGCACTGGAGCATGGTGCTGCTGATGCAAAGTGGCTCTGACGGACTCCAGCAGGGACGTGCATCGCTCTGATGACGCTGCTGTTTGTCAACGGATCAATCAGCTGATCAGAATACCAATGATGAAATGTTAACAATTGTTCTTATGTGGTTCTGACTTGAGGTTGAAGGAAAACATCTCTTGGAGACGAATCTTGCAAATTCCATACAGTCACTCATCATTGTGGTCAAACATCTCTTTGGGGCATCATCTACATTAAACATGATCATTATTTACTTTTGGAAAGACTTACTGGACTTCAATTCATCAAAAATATCTTATTTCAACCTGTTGGACTGAGAAATTGATTTTGTTTGGAGATGTTTAACGTCTCATGAAGCAAAGATTACATGACCCCTCCAACTCATTCCTCAACAGATGTTACCTACTGGAACCAGTCATTACGTGGATGCTGAATGTGTTTGGTGAGACCGTTTGCGTTGCAGTCAGAAAGGTGACAGGTTTTTGTGCGACGGACAGAAACCGATCAGCACTTGTGTCTTCACGGCCGGGAGCACAGAGACAGGACACATGCAAACGCACAGTCAGTGAAGCGTAGCTGTCCCCAGGTGTCCTGCTGTTTCCCATCAGTGCTCACACAGTCCTGTTTAAACTGTCTAAGACATCAGGGGGTGTGAGTGGTCAAAATCAAGGGGACAAACCTTCATGTGATTTCCAACAATCAGCTCAAAAGGCTGATGGGAATTCTGGGATGAAGGAACGTTGACCTTTGTTCCACTCAATCATTTTCAGGGTCTTACTGTGACGTCTTTTGTTGAGGATTTTTCAGACAACGCAGAAAACACAATGAGCGACGTGAAAGGCCCCAAACCCAACAAATGTTCACAGATGTGTGCAGATGTTTGCTCCATCAGAACCTGAAGAAGACACTGATTAAATGGCCACTCTGTTTGTCACAGCTGTAATAAGCAACAAGAAATGATTTGTGCTAAAGACGTGAACATAAAGTGAGATATCATCAGCATACAGAGATATCCAGTAACTCTGCAGCTCTCTCTCTGTTTAACACTGATATCATATATTCCATGAAGCTGTTTGCTGCTGTTGATGCTGATGTGTTCAGTATGTCATGACAACGAAGACGCCTTCATCACATGGGTTTATTTACACTGGAGTTTTTTGATGGTGATTTCTTGATGGAAGAAACCAGGGGATCATTGTATCCTGGAATGAGTCACTAACACACATGTTATCTGTGTCTACTGAACTTTTGTAGATCATTTTGTGCAGTGGAAGGTACACTGTGTGGTGTTTTCTACACAACCAATGAAGTGTGTCCTCAGTGAATCAGTCAGTTCAGTTTCTGTTCAGTCTGACTGAGGGAGGTTTTTGTACGACACTTTTTCACTGTGTGAACAACCACTGACTGTTGATATAGTGAAGGCTCTGACAGTAGTAAACTGCTGCATCTTCAGCCTGGACTCCACTGATGCTCAGAGTGAAGTCAGAGTTTGATCCACTGCCTGAAAAACGATCTGGAATCCCTGATGCTCGAGTGGTAGCAGCATAAATAAGTAGTTTAGGAGTTTCTCCATCTCTCTGTTGGTACCAGGCTAACTGGTTGGAGCTATAAACGTTCTGACTGGTGTGACATGTGATGGACACGGAGCCTCCCACAGCAGATCTCACTGCTCCAGACTGAGTCACTGTGACCTGGCCTCTGGACTCTGAGGACACGGAGACAGAAACATACAGCAGCGTCACGGTTTGGTCGGCTTCACTTCAGAGGGACGGACGTCCACGGAGGAGAGGAGTCGGACTCTCTGGACTTTACCTGTGAAGCAGCAGCAGAGGAGAGTCCAGATGAGGACGGAGGTCAAAGTCATGTTTGTGATGAGGACCGGATTTCTCTGCGTCTTCTGTGGCGGTGAAGGACAGCTGTCAGTCCTCCAGTCTTCAACTGTCAGGACTATAAAGTGTCCCAGAGCACTGGAGCATGGTGCTGCTGATGCAAAGTGGCTCTGACGGACTCCAGCAGGGACGTGCATCGCTCTGATGACGCTGCTGTTTGTCAACGGATCAATCAGCTGATCAGAATACCAATGATGAAATGTTAACAATTGTTCTTATGTGGTTCTGACTTGAGGTTGAAGGAAAACATCTCTTGGAGAAGAATCTTGCAAATTCCACAGAGTCACCATCATTGTGGTCAAACATCTCTTTGGGGCATCATCTACATTAAACATGATCATTATTTACTTTTGGAAAGACTTACTGGATTTCAATTCATCAAAAATATCTTATTTCAACCTGTTGGACTGAGAAATTGATTTTGTTTGGAGATGTTTAACGTCTCATGGAGCAAAAATTACATGACCCCTCCAACTCATTCCTCAGCAGATGTTACCCACTGGAACCAGTCATTACGTGGATGCTGAATGTGTTTGGTGAGACTGTTTGTGTCGCAGTCAGAAAGGTG
Source organism: Psettodes erumei (assembly GCA_016785225.1). Taxonomy (NCBI): domain Eukaryota; kingdom Metazoa; phylum Chordata; class Actinopteri; order Pleuronectiformes; family Psettodidae; genus Psettodes; species Psettodes erumei. The sequence continues at coordinate 229,309 of JAFBJZ010000646.1, read as the reverse complement.
ACAGGTTTTTGTGTGACGGACAGAAACCGATCAGCACTTGTGTCTTCACAGCCGGGAGCACAGAGACAGGACACATGCAAACGCACAGTCAGTGAAGCGTAGCTGTCCCCAGGTGTCCTGCTGTTTCCCATCAGTGCTCACACAGTCCACTGTTTAAACTGTCGAAGACATCAGGGGGTGTGAGTGGTCAAAATCAAGGGGACAAACCTTCATGTGATTTCCAACAATCAGCTCAAAAGGCTGATGGGAATTCTGGGATGAGGGAACGTTGACCTTTGTTCCACTCAATCATTTTGAGGGTCTTACTGTGACGTCTTTTGTTGAGGATTTTTCAGACAACGCAGAAAACACAATGAGCGACGTGAAAGGCCCCAAACCCAACAAATGTTCACAGATGTGTGCAGATGTTTGCTCCATCAGAACCTGAAGAAGACACTGATTAAATGGCCACTCTGTTTGTCACAGCTGTAATAAGCAACAAGAAATGATTTGTGGTAAAGACGTGAACATAAAGTGAGATATCATCAGCATACAGAGATATCCAGTAACTCTGCAGCTCTCTCTCTGTTTAACACTGATATCATATATTCCATGAAGCTGTTTGCTGCTGTTGATGCTGATGTGTTCAGTATGTCATGACAACGAAGACGCCTTCATCACATGGGTTTATTTACACTGGAGTTTTTTATGGTGATTTCTTGATGGAAGAAACCAGGGGATCATTGTATCCTGGAATGAGTCACTAACACACATGTTATCTGTGTCTACTGAACTTTTGTAGATCATTTTGTGCAGTGGAAGGTACACTGTGTGGTGTTTTCTACACAACCAATGAAGTGTGTCCTCAGTGAATCAGTCAGTTCAGTTTCTGTTCAGTCTGACTGAGGGAGGTTTTTGTACGACGCTTTTTCACTGTGTGAACACATCCTGACTGTTGATATAGTGATAACTCTGACAGTAGTAAACTGCTGCATCTTCAGCCTGGACTCCACTGATGCTCAGAGTGAAGTCAGAGTTTGATCCACTGCCTGAAAAACGACCTGGAATCCCTGATGCTCGATAGGTAGCGGAATAAATAAGTAGTTTAGGAGTTTCTCCATCTCTCTGTTGGTACCAGGCTAAGTAATGGTTGAGCTATAAACGTTCTGACTGGTGTGACATGTGATGGACACGGAGCCTCCCACAGCAGATCTCACTGCTCCAGGCTGAGTCACTGTGACCTGGCCTCTGGACTCTGAGGACACGGAGACAGAAACATACAGCAGCGTCACGGTTTGGTCGGCTTCACTTCAGAGGGACGGACGTCCACGGAGGAGAGGAGTCGGACTCTCTGGACTTTACCTGTGAAGCAGCAGCAGAGGAGAGTCCAGATGAGGACGGAGGTCAAAGTCATGTTTGTGATGAGGACCGGGATTTCTGCGTCTTCTGTGGCGGTGAAGGACAGCTGTCAGTCCTCCAGTCTTCAACTGTCAGGACTATAAAGTGTCCCAGAGCACTGGAGCATGGTGCTGCTGATGCAAAGTGGCTCTGACGGACTCCAGCAGGGACGTGCATCGCTCTGATGACGCTGCTGTTTGTCAACGGATCAATCAGCTGATCAGAATGTTTCCAATACCTCTTGAATTGGTCCTTTTCTGTCCCAAACCTTGATAATAAGCACAATATTACAGTATAACACACATATATGTCAAAGTGAACATGTGAAATAGAAACGCTGTGTGACTTTAAGGAACAGTCTCACAACCAGAGAGTCATTTAGCTGAGTTTGTTTGTTTCAGAGTCAGAGAGCCGTGTCTCTACAGCCAGAGGTTTTTGTACGACGGCTCAATGAGTCTGTATCACTGTGGCTCACGTTTGGTGGAGGAACCAGACTGGATGTTGGAAGTAAGTCAAATGTTTAAAACCTGTTTGATTTCAGCAGTTATTCCTCTTTTTGGCTCCTTTACATTCAACCAAAAAAGAAGTCTCTTTTTTTGGGGACATGTTTGAACAGCAGGAGACAAAGTTTGTTTCAGCAGCACAAACTGTAAAATGTCATTGTAATGAAGATGAAATATGAAGCCGGAGGATGAATGGTTCTCTCCAAACGGGACCCAAAAGCTTCATCTTGAGAACTTGTAGGTTTATTTGAGTGTGACAGAGTCAGAGAGCCGTGTCTCTACAGCCAGAGGTTTTTGTACGACGGCTCAATGAGTCTGTATCACTGTGGTACACGTTTGGTGGAGGAACCAGACTGGATGTTGGAAGTAAGTGTCTGATCACATCTGAAATCTTGTACCATCATCTCAGGTTGTAATTTGTGTGTGTGGACGTGTGCAGGAGATATACATTTCCACCGGGCTGATGGAAGTTGCTTTAAAATCTCTATTTTCTGGATCATTTGTGCTGTTTGAGCGTGAAGCTGAACTCAGAGCAGCTCGACTGAACTTTTCTCCACGTGTTCCAGTTAATTAGTGAAATGTGAACAGTGTGATTGAAGTTGATGGTTTTCAAATGGTCTTTTCTGAGGACGTTTGAAATTTGTCAGATGAACATGTTGTGTTTGCTCATCTCTTGTATTTGTCCTTTAATCCTGGATGAGATGAAGTGATTTGGAGAAAAGATCCAGGACTTTAAATCCCGGCCGACTGAGAATTATCCAAACTGTTTGTTACCGTGTCCAATCGGTGGTTTACGGTGACAGGCGGCCAAGTCCAGGTTTAATGTGGAAGTGTTCAATCTGCATCTTGTCTTTCCAGTGCAGTTTGACATAGTTCAGGTCATATGAGGACTCTTTCTGTGCTGATGTGCATGAGAGGTTTCTGAAAGGGAAGTGAAACAGGGCGCAACGAGCGCCTGACAGAAACTCTGGCTCGGCGAAGGCGTCCACGCGTTTGATTGACGACTGGTCTCTGTCCCAGGTGAGGTCCGCCCCGCCCTGACGGTGCTGCCCCCCTCCGGCGAGGAGCTGCAGCAGGGGAAGGCCACGCTGGTGTGCCTGGCCAACAAGGGCTTCCCCTCAGACTGGAGCGTGGCCTGGAAGGTGGACGGCAGCAGCGGCGGCAGCTGGGAGCAGAGCGGGAGCCCCGGGGTGCTGGGGAGGGACGGCCTCTACAGCTGGAGCAGCACCCTGAGGCTCCCTGCAGACCAGTGGAGGAAGGTGGGCTCTGTGACCTGCGAGGCCACCCAGGGCTCCCAGACTCCGGTCTCAGAGACGCTGAGGAGAGACCAGTGTTCCCAGTCCTGAGCCGACTCACTGGGACTCTGCTGCTGGTTTGACTCTGTCTCTGTCTCTGTCTCATCTTCTGGCTTTATCTCACATGTGTTTGCTGCTTCTTTGTAATGACAATAAAGATCTGCTCATCAAATCAATTCTGCGTCCGTCTGGAGTTTTTGATGACATCAGCAGACGATCCCGACACTTTCTGAAGCAGAAGAGGTTCAACTGGACCGACCCCCCTGGTTAACCCTGAAGACTAACTGTTATTGGTGCTGAATGTATTTCACCACAGCAGCAACATTTGTCTTAAAGACACTTGGGTCAGTCCAAACGTTGGTCACCTCCATTTAAAAGCAGAGCTCTTAAAGTGAATGTGAGATGTTGTTTGAGGGACATAAATCTGCTGAGTCGTTGTTGGATGTTCAGAAGCAGAAACATAAAGTGAGATATCATCAGCATACAGAGATATCCAGTAACTCTGCAGCTCTCTCTCTGTTTAACACTGATATCATATATTCCATGAAGCTGTTTGCTGCTGTTGATGCTGATGTGTTCAGTATGTCATGACAACGAAGACGCCTTCATCACATGGGTTTATTTACACTGGAGTTTTTTGATGGTGATTTCTTGATGGAAGAAACCAGGGGATCATTGTATCCTGGAATGAGTCACTAACACACATGTTATCTGTGTCTACTGAACTTTTGTAGATCATTTTGTGCAGTGGAAGGTACACTGTGTGGTGTTTGCTGCACAACCAATGAAGTGTGTCCTCAGTCAATCAGTCAGTTCAGTTTCTGTTCAGTCTGACTGAGGGAGGTTTTTGTACGACGCTTTTTCACTGTGTGAACAACCACTGACTGTTGATGTTGTGAGCACTCTGACAGTAGTAAACTGCTGCATCTTCAGCCTGGACTCCACTGATGCTCAGAGTGAAGTCAGAGTTTGATCCACTGCCTGAAAAACGATCTGGAATCCCTGATGCTCGAGTGGCAGCATAATAAATAAGTCGTTTCGGAGTTTCTCCATCTCTCTGTTGGTACCAGGCTAAACGATGGTAGTTGTTATAAATGTAAACATTCTGGCTGGTGTGACATGTGATGGACACGGAGCCTCCCACAGCAGATCTCACTGCTCCAGGCTGAGTCACTGTGACCTGGCCTCTGGACTCTGAGGACACGGAGACAGAAACATACAGCAGCGTCACGGTTTGGTCGGCTTCACTTCAGAGGGACGGACGTCCACGGAGGAGAGGAGTCGGACTCTCTGGACTTTACCTGTGAAGCAGCAGCAGAGGAGAGTCCAGATGAGGACGGAGGTCAAAGTCATGTTTGTGATGAGGACCGGGATTTCTGCGTCTTCTGTGGCGGTGAAGGACAGCTGTCAGTCCTCCAGTCTTCAACTGTCAGGACTATAAAGTGTCCCAGAGCACTGGAGCATGGTGCTGCTGATGCAAAGTGGCTCTGACGGACTCCAGCAGGGACGTGCATCGCTCTGATGACGCTGCTGTTTGTCAACGGATCAATCAGCTGATCAGAATACCCATGATGAAATGTTAACAATTGTTCTTATGTGGTTCTGACTTGAGGTTGAAGGAAAACATCTCTTGGAGAAGAATCTTGCAAATTCCATAGAGTCACTCATCATTGTGGTCAAACATCTCTTTGGGGCATCATCTACATTAAAAATTCCATACATAAGCATACAGAGATATCCAGTAACTCTGCAGCTCTCTCTGTGTTCAACACTGATATCATATATTCCATGAAAAAAAAAAAATATATATATATATATATATATAGCAGCTCTTTTTTCCAAATCAAAACTCAAAGGTCAGGTGCACCTTTCACATGTTTAATTTCAGGTCTGAAACCTGTGTGTTGCAACGGTCCAGCAGTGATGCTTGACGGTTTCCGTCATTACAGAGCAGCGAGCAGGAAGTGAAACGCCAAGACCAGTTTCATCCGATCTGAGGAAGACCACCTGAACCAACCGAAGGAAGGTCGTTTCCTTCAGGGGTTTTATTTGTCTTTAGGCTGAAGGAAAGTTATTAATTGTTTCCAAAAAACAACCTCGCTTCATCTTTTGAAGATGCATGTAAAAAGTTGATTACTATGAAGTAACCAATGACTTCTGATAAAGGTCAGATTAATTTAATCCATGCTTTAAATATGTTCTGCAGCATTGCCATCTAAATCCAGGTTGTTAATCTTATTTTTGACTTTACTACCACCTGGTGGTCAAACTCCATAACTCTTCAATAGGGAACGTTCATATTCAAATTATTATGTGCTGTGTCCAAAAAAATTGATGTCGTATAACTATAAAAGGGTTTGAAGGGTATTTGGGTCTGAAGTTTCCAGTTTAATGTGATACATCTTGAGCCTGGAAACAATAGTGTCATTTTCTTGAAGATACCTTTATCTCTGTTTGTCTTTTTCTGCTTTCCTATCTATAATTTAGATTGCATTTATTTATTTATTCTTTGGTACTTTTTACACATTTGTGCATAGATGTGTTGTTTTAGTTTATGGCTTTTATAAGTAACTTAGTATTTACCCAAGTACTGCACTTTTAAACAGTTTTAAGGTAAGATAATCCTTTATTAGTCCCACAAGTGGGAAATTACAGTAGTGAAGTACCAGTGGAAATAGACAATTGCAAGAAATGTTGAACAATATCAACCAAAATAGCAATGGCAAAAGATTGCTCAAACTGTAAAATGTATACACAATATAAAGAAATATATATTTTGTAAGTGAAATCTAACTGTAGTTTCAATTTCTTTCTGTTGCACTGAACAAACTCTTTCCCACATGCAAATTTATAATTATGGAAATGAACATTGAAATGAATAAGATTAATTATTCAACACTGTCTGTGTTCCAAATCAAGATAAATTCTTAACAATATTTTCAATAATAAAAGCTGAAAATAATGGAGGAGATTTTTTTAGTTGGAGCAGTTTATGCTCATGCAGAACATGGATAATTCTCAAAAGATTAATTTTAAATTTAATTTTAGTGTTTACTTATCGGTGACTGGTTTGGTGGGGTCCGTTTGAAACCGTTTGTTCATCCGCTCCAGCAGGTGGCGGTAGCTTCCCTCCTCTCGTGTCCCGGGGTGACCTGTGAAAAGCTCACTGGGCATGCGCGCGGACGTTAACCCGGAAGTGCGGCTTGTAAACAAACGACGCCTCGGAGAGCCGACTCCTCGTTTTCTCCGCGCCCCGTCGCTCGGAAACCGCCGCTCCCATGTCCAAGATCGAGATGCTGAGGCTGCTGATCAACCAGCGGCTCACCGCGGCCGCGGAGGAGATCTTCGGGGTGTTCGGGAGGACCATAGCCGAGTACGAGGAGGAGATCTCCCGCTCCAAGCTGGAGATCGACCGCCAGCGCCGGCTGCTGGACCTCTCCAGGAAGCCGCAGATCTCAGTGCAGGTCAGCGGGGCAGGTTCGTGAATGTTAACCGAGGAGCAGAGCGAGCTGACGGTCAAACGGGGACGCTCCGGGCCGTTTGAGCGGGAACCGAGACTTCCGGTAGCGTCTTTTTTTTTTTTTTTTTTAACTGTCTCTTCAAATACCGCGAAAATAAAAAGAGAATGAACCGACTTGACATGAAAATGGGTAAAATGACATCATAGTAGAACAATAATTAACGCTGCTTCGCGCCAAGTAAACGAGTGCTGGTCATTCATTGGTTGTTTGTGTAGCCGCCCTTAACATGGCCGCTTGTTAACCACCTGTAACTATGATTTCCTTGCACAAGATATGTTAGTTTTATTAAAAAATGTATAGGGCATCAGTTTCTTATATGTCAGACAGATGTGCATGTAACTTTTATTATGGAATAATCGATCAGTCGATCAATCTAAGATCGGTCCATGACACATCACAAACCGACGGAGCCCGAGGCGGCGTCTTCAAATGTCCCAGGATGTCTGGCACTTTGTTTTTCGCTTCTTTAGCTTTGCTGTCAGGTAACTTATAAAGTAACCGAGTAAATATTGGTGCTCGGCCGTGCGGTTGCCACGTGACTGTGCCGGGTCGGTTTGGTTTTAAATCTTGCCACACAGTGTAGAACGGACTTCATCTACAAACTGAGAGATGTAATGTTAAACAACGTTAAGCCTTCTGTGGTTAAAGAAAGACCCAACCAGTTACAGTATTTAAACACTTTGTGACTCTCGTCCTCGTTCTGTTGATCAGCTCTCTCGGAGCAGCAGGAGTGGAGCTCCGGTCTGGACCCGAGCGAAGCGAAGCCACCTCCCATCAAAGAGGAGGAGGAGGAGAACGAGCTGTGGGCGGTCCGTCGGGAGGAGACGCCGCAGGCCGCGGAGCAGAACGACGTCAAGTTTGTGTTCTTCCAGAGCGGCCAGCAGGGTAACGACCGCGCGACTCCCTCGCTCTCCCAGCTCGACCCGGAGCCTGACCCCCGGCCGGGAACCTCGGCCCAGCAGACCTGCTCCGACCTGGACGAGGACGCCCCGACGCTTCAGAGCTGGCCTCAGGTAACGGCCGGCTCGACCGCGTCGACCTGGCCGAGGTGGTGGACTCGTACATCTGCACTATTTGCGGCCGTGCCTTCGCTCAGCGCGGCCACTGGGCCAAACACGTGCAGGTGCACCGCAAGGTGGAGACGAAGGCCGACAAGTCGTACACGTGCGAAATCTGCGGGAAGAGGCTGACGAGGTTCGACGGCTATCAGAAGCACCTGAGGATCCACACGGGCGAGAAGCCGTACTGCTGCGGCGAGTGCGGCCGCAGGTTCAGCGACCACTCGAACTACAAACGGCACATTCGCACGCACGCGGGCCAGAAAACGCAGCAGAGCTGAGGCCTCGGGGACGGACACACGCGCACGTCTGACCTCAGTCACAAGAAGACGGTGGGGACGTGTCCATGCCAACGTGGACACACTTTAAAAGACTCATTTTTTGTCTCCGAGAGACACCGAGCTGCCGTTTTTAACCACAACAAGAAAAATCTTTGAAAAAGCTTCGCAGGCGGAAGGAAATTCAACACACCACGATTGTGTTGTCTGACTCTGACACGAACCAGAAGTGTTTTCCGCTCTGAAGTACAACAAACCGTTGACTTCTGGTATGACTCGTTTACCTGGTTTGAGTAGATTTGGTTTATTTATGATCAAAAGAACTCAAAATGGAAAACGCATGAGTGACGACGCGTATTTACAGCGTTGTCACTCATGCGTTCAAAGACGGACACAAAACTTTACATGGAATTAAAAAGTACAATCTTAAAAAAGTGAAATCACAGCAGTGCAGAAAAACACACGGTGAGCCAGATGTGTCCGTCACATCTGGAAAAAATCGGTGCTGTTATTCTGAAACCTGTTTTTTTTTCTGGAAATCTTAATTTCTTTTTTCATGTCTGTGATCAGAGAGTCAGAGAAGACCAAACACGTCAACGTTGATTCTGCCCTTTTTCTTTTATCGGTGTTTTTTTATTTTATGGAGGAGAAACTTTTCATATTTATCCACGTCAAAGTGGACTTGACCCGGGAAGAGACACATCCTGTATTTTTATATCTTATATATTTTAACAGATGTTTGTACACTGGAGGAAATGGCGGCGTGGTTCTGAAAGCCTTTGTTAAGTTTTGGTTACGGTAACGAGGCAGAGCAGAGGTAAATCAGCGTTGCTTTAACAAGACTATGACATTTACTGAAGAAATAAAATGATCAAAAAGCCGTATTTTTCTGTTCCTTCCGTTGATTTCACCTGGTGCTCTGGGTTGTGTGTAATGTGGCTCATGTTGGGCTGTTGTTCAGTTATTTCATGCATTAGAGACAATCAGCACTGTCATTTATTTGTGCATATCATCTGACTATTGTGGGAAAAAAGTTAATTTGTTTGCTAAATTAAATGAAAAGTCAGTTTGTTTTTACCCTCAGTACTTGGTTTGCTTTACCACCATTTATTGTATCAACTACTCTTAAACTACTGATACTGAATATTCTACTGCTTCACCTGATTCTCAGTCTTTTAAATGCACTAGTTTACTTCTGCTCAGGAAAAAAGTATCCAAATGTTAATTTACATCTCAGCACAAGCAGTTTTTAAAATTAAATTAAATGTAATCCAAATATATAAACCATCACTGTTTTCATTATGCATCAGTCTGTTGATTGATTTATTTTTTCCATTATGTAAATATTTATTTAGCCAGTTATTTACTTATTTATTATTTATTATTTTTTTTAAAGCCTTTTGTTGGGGTTGAGTTTCTGTACCACGGACTAACTGACCTGTTTCTTTCACACCAGCAGGTGGCAGTGTAACACTTTGTTTAAAATGTAGACGTGGGAAAGCTGCATCTCATCAGGATATAGTGTGTAGTTTTGCACTGTACCTGGGGCTTCACTACAGACCCCTTCCAAGACCCCTCAAGCCCCCTCAAGAATTCAAGCAACCCCCCTCCAAGACCTTTAGAGCCCCGAATACCTGAGAGTCGTGAAGCCCTTTAAAAGGCTCCTGGGAGATCCGCAGGTACCTTTTCTATCTTGACAAGAACTCACTGGATGTTGAGAACATCCACAAGGTCCCCATGATTCCTCCAGGTGCTGACAGGAACACCTTCAATGCCGGTGCCTTCAAGCCTTCAAGCTTCTGAATCCATCCAAGGACCCGTTTGAGCCCTTAAAAACTCACCCCATCGAGTTTTTGTCAAGAATCCACATTATGATTCCTCAATCATCATAAAGATGGAGACTCATGGACTCCACCTAACTTTCTCCTTTGGATGGATCAAAAAGTATCTGTCCCTTCAGATTTCTTCACACACCCTGGAAACAAACCATAAAAACCCTTCGGGAACTCATCGACCCCCCAAAAGACAAACTGAACTTATTGGCAGACCACTGCCGACACCCAGAACTCGCTCTCAGTCCCCTGGATCCCCTGAAGCCCCGCTCTGCCAAGCACCACTGTGCATCTTCAGGACCCCTTTAATTGCACGGTGCAGCTCTGGTTCCTGTTCCCTTCACAATAAGAGTCCACAGAAATAAGAACCACTCAGTCATATTCCACAGTAGCCTTTATTTACACTGTCATCCACATGGATAATTTGTGGTAAGCAAAATGAAAAACAAAAATCTTTTTTGACATTGTTACATTGCGGTTCTGTTGTGGTCCAGCAGGTGGCGCTTTGAGTCCCTCAGTGATGTCACAGCGTCCCTGTTCCCCTCCCAGAGAGCACATTTAGAGGATGGGAACCACAAAATAAATCTATTTCCAAGGGTACAAGTGCATCCACATACAAAACCCCCCTGTAGAAAATGAAGTGCGGTGCTAAGTTTCTGCAGCAGCGCCTGGTGAAAACGGACAAGTTTGTCAGATCCCAAACAAACAGCTTTGAAGCCCCAACGCCTTTTTCACAGATTCCATTCCGTGGTCTTCATCTAAACCACATTTCTGTGCCGTATTGGACTGAGCAGCACTTTGGTTTCAATGGTAAAGCATTTCTAAATGATGGCCACTGCTTCTGCTGTTCCCTCACTTCACCCCAGATCCTGGGGAACAAGAGCAGCTGTGTGGACGGTGACGATGGAGCGGTTTAAAGGATCGTACAGGTTACGGGGTTTTATGTTTGGTGCCGCGTACAGATCTCCGTCACAGCTGCAGCTGCTTTGAGCCACATCTCGTGGCCTTCCATCCTTCCTCATGATGTTGTTTGACTGAAAACTCACTGTTCAAGCTGCCAAATGCAAACTTTTTGACTAATGGTTGCGCCGTTTTTCTTTTAGGTTCAAACGCCAGCTGACTGCAACCCCTTGAATGCAACCCCAGTCCTTGAATGCACCAACAAGGGCAGGATGGCGACCGCTTGCTTCCAACTACAAAAAATCAGGGTGAATTTGTTTTCAGTGTTTTACACGGGTAAAAGATTCAGAACCAGCTGCACACGCATGAAGACCGGACTCATAACCTCTTTAGTGGCACAGAATCGACCTCCTCGTTATTTTCGGTTCTTCCTGTGCAGACACCAGCGGAGGATCAGATTCGCTGTTCTCCTGTGAAGGCGGTCGGTTAATTTGGACTTTGATTCGTGCGGGCAGCTTCTTCCCAGCAACCAGAACAACACTGATCTGTTATAACCATCAAACGCTTCCAGTGAAGATGATGAGAGATTCGGGTCGATGATGAAAGAGGATGATGTAACCTCTTCAAACACCGACCATGTCACGAACAACCCCCCGCCCCACAAACCCCTCTACATGAAGCACGAATCGATATCAAACCAACGCTTTGTCATCTTTTTGTTAAATCTGAACAAAACGGCCGCAACGTCTGGGTTTTTCCTCCCTCGACCGTTCGGTGCCGGCAGAGTCCGAGTTGCATCATCCAGTGCAGAGCCGGCTCGGCCCGGCTGACGCTCTGCTGCTCAGTCTGCAGCGGGAGTGGGAGTCAGAACCAAAACTGCTCTGCCGGGTATTTGTCCGGCTCACTGGCACCGGAACCAAACCCGCTTCAGATCTCACAATGAACAAGCTTTTTCCCACCAGTCTCTCCCTGACCAGCGTGGTTGTCAGCTTGATTAAAAAAACTGATTTTCACCGTGTGGGAGAGAGCCAATCCACACCCAGTCAGACCCAGTTTAGATTAAGCCAAACAACAAAACATCTTCACTTCCTGTGTTTGGCTCTACAAATGGCTGCAGGGTGTACCACAAGGCTGCGTGCTTGGCCCACTTCCTTTTCTCATCCCGTGTTTTTCAGCAAATTGTCAGAATTCTGCACATTACCTGGCGTTGGTTGTTTCATATTTCAGAAAGCTTTGTTTCCCCACCGGATCGGAAGGGCTCACCGATCGTAACGCTAAACGTCATTAACCCGTAATTTTAGCGTTCAGCTCGAGTCCATTTCCTGACTTTCCCAGGACTTTTCTTCACACGTGATGCGTCGTTACGACACGAGGAAGACCCCGAGGTAGAAAGTCTGGACACAAAAAAAAAGCTGTCGAGCAGTTTGTGTCTTACTTTGCGACTCGTTGGACATCGTGCAAAAACAGCTGCTTGATTTCATTCGTTCGATGCATCATGCAGCCATGTTCCAACATGCAGCTTTTTTCCTGGCTGATAACTGTATGCCATGATCAAGGAATTGTCTCAGCTCCGCTCTTTTGCGCCTGTAGGTGTAGAAACAGTTTAAGATGGACGGCGATTCTTTATAAAATAAAAAAGTATTCATATATATATACTTGATGTGTGTGACATCTCATTAATTCAAAGTTTCTTTTTCGAAGGCTTGTGTGGAGCATCCGCTGCCGGAGCCTCCCTGAATGCACCACTGAGGCGGGTTCTCGAGCCCGGTGGCGTTTACCTCGCAGTGACGGCGGTAAAAGAAACGGTTAAACTGACACGTGTGAACCAATCAGAGAGGAGCTGCATGTTGACGTTAGGTCATCAGCGTATATAATGGGCCCGACCGATGACGCGGCATGGCGGGGGGTTTAACGTAAACCGGGTAGTTTTAGACCGGTCCGATCAAACAGAATTCAACAGAACCGTGAGTTGAGGCTTCGGGCGTGCGGACAGTTCTGGTTTTATTTCCTCACCGACGCGTCGCTGGGATTAGCCGATGTAACGTGTGAGATGTTATGATCGTGAAAACACGCTGACGTCAATCACAAGGGTCGTTTCATCGCTCAATCTGCCGATGGCTTTCCATCGTCATAATCCCAGTGTAACATCCGACTTCCTGTCTGAGGGTCGGTCAAACATACTCAGATTACACATGTACAAAACAGAGAAAATCCAAGCTAATTTTTGGCATTTAATATGACTCCAGTGATAAATACAGTGTCAGGACAGTTGCTGATTCTTGGTCAGACTCAGTCTTCGTGACGTTTGCTGCTTCTTTTTTTTTTTTAAACCTTGTGACATGTTTGAAAACACAATAGAAAACTGAAACGACTGGATTTGTTTTCCTTGTTTGAAAAGTCCAGTGAAAATCCTCGGAGACGTTATCGCACCTTTTGCTTCTGGGGGCGCTTCAGTCCAGGTTTGTGCAACGGAACACAAACCCATTCCCTCGGATGACTCAGTCAGTACCTGGACCTCACTGGCAGAACTTTAAATGGATCCTGCAGATGTCGGGTGGTTCATGACGCTCTGAGGTTCTGGGGGGGGGGGGCTCTGAATTGAACAGAGTCGATCAAACACAAATTAATAATCTGAAGGTGCGTCGAGTGCGTGAATGAGTCATTAGAGGGAACTGTTAATCTGCCCCCCCCTTTGTTCAGATACCAATATGGTACAAAAACGAACATTCATCTGTTTGTATGTACTGTCAGAGTCTGGGTCAGCAGCCGCGGTTCTGATCCGATCTGCGTCGCTCTACAGAAAACATGCCGTCGACCTTCGGAGGTGAGTGAACCAGATTCCGACATCCGAAGCCAAAACAGGAATAAACCTCTGGGAATGTCGGCTTCCAGAAACGTCCCAGTGATCCAATTCCCTGTTTTGCTTTTTTTTTTTTTTTTGGGAGTCTTTGCACGTGGAATCTGGTCCCGGCGCTGGGACGTGAGGGGGCGGGGGCTCCTCGTGAATCACTAGTGTCCCTCGCTCGGCCTTTGGAAAGTTTCTCATTCCGACTCGGATCCTGAAGGGGGAATGTCACCTCGAGCGCCTTGAGGAAAGGAGTCCAGCACAGTGACTCAGAGAGGCGGGGACAAGAGGACGGAGCGGCGCCACCTCCTCCCACGGTCTCAGTCAGTAGTCGAACTTTCCCGCCGCCGGCGACGTCGCCGTGTTCGGCAGGAACAGCGGTTTCGGCGGGACTTGGGGTTTGAGCGACGCCGTCCTCCGGACCACTGCCGCCCGCTGCGCGTGGGGCCCCTCGCTGTAGCTGTGCTGCCGCGTCAGGCAGGTGCTGGCGACGGACGGCCGCCGGCCCTCCCCGTCGCCCCCCCCGCCGCCGGCGCCCGGCGGTCCGTTGCTGCTGCTGTTGGTGTTCATCCTCGCCAGAAAGTGTGCGTGCTGCGCCCCCCTCTGGTTGAAGCTGTGGTGACGGGGCACGGCGCCGCCCCCGCTGCCCATCTTGATTAGGGAGTGGCGCTGGGATTGGTGGCGCGTCACAGAGACCCCG
>JAFBJZ010000646.1:200000-210000 GCA_016785225.1 Psettodes erumei | reverse complement strand
CTCTCTCTCTCTCTCTCTCTCTCTCTCTCTCTCGCCCACTTGTTCTCCACAAGATCCATTGGTATTCACATGAAACTAGACGGCAGTGACAGAGTGTATGAGCAGGGGAGCGGTGTGTGTGTGTGTGTGTGGGGCAAGAGAGAGAGAGAGAAAAATATGGCAGACATGGATTAAGGGAGAGAGAGAGAGAGTGTGTGTGTGTGTGTGTGTGTGTGTGTGTGTGTGTGTGCGTGAAGAAAAGCGAGAGACCTTGTCAAGTTTGACTTTTTCGCTTTGCCATCGAAAACGCTGGTAACGCACACGATCCCCCTCACTTTAAAGGTCACGCACACACACACACACACACACGCACGCGTGTGTGTGTGTGTGTGTGTGTGTGTGTGTGCACAGGCGCCCTGAATAACAACGAAGGCGCTTCGCTGCAGCAGGTGAACCAACAGGCTGGACGTCTGCTGCTTCCTCACCTGTGTGTGTGTGTGTGTGTGTGACATCACCTGTCAATCAAACAGAGTTGGCGGGAGGGTTATATACACCATAATATACACTACACTATATACAATACTACACAATACTATAATATAAAATCTTATTTTACATAGAAACTGGTTGTTTTCCTCATTTTATCCGACACGGTGTGTTCAAATGCAGTCAGGAAAAATCGGACGTTTCATTTGTTGGGTCCAAATTCCAAACGACATGCTGAGTTATTCTTTACGACATACTTTACATAGTATAATATACACATATATACTATAATATGGTATATATATATACTTTTAATACTAACAGGAAAGGATATTTGTGCTGTTGTTTGTTTTGCAGCGATGAACAATGCCTGCATTTCTTTTGTGCGTGTGTGTGTGTGTGTGTGTGTGTGTGTGTGCGTTGAGGAAGTGGGGCTGAGCCACGGTCCCGCAGCAGATGCTAGTCCCATTTTATTATTAATCTCACCGGCCTCCCGGTACTAAAAGAAGAAGAGAGCGGGTGGAGGTAACGGTTCCCAAACTGCTCGTTAGGAAGGAGGGAACCTTGAGACGGACGGAGGCGACGACGGTCAGGTGTGTAATTAGTGCCGCAAACCAGATGTCGGAGTCGTCGCGCTCAAGGACGCGCACGCAAAAACACCGCGACAAACACAAGTTCCCTGCTCTCCAGGCCGTTTGAAAGTTACCGCGCCCCGGCGCGTCTGATCGGGAACCGTTCCCACCGGAGGCGGCGGCGCGATTAAGCTCCACATTAGGAGCTGATGCGGCGGTAATGATGATGACGATGAAGCTAAGCGCTCCCTCGGCGGCGTTAATGGCGCGTTCGCTCGACCTGCTGACGGCCGCCCCCTCGCCGTGTTTGTCGAAAAATGACATCGTTGGGCCGTTTTATCTGAAAAATTAGCGACTAATCAATCAACTAAATCTTTGGGAAAATTTTACTGGGAGTGGAGTTTGATTTTTGTTTTAGTTTGGCTGGAGGGGGGCGGGGCTTATGACCGATGCAGCAGCCAGCCACCAGGGGGCGTCCCTCTCGGGGGGTTTATCATGTCCATCTTTTTTTTTTTTTTTCATCATCGCTACGAACGAGACAGAACGGATATAAACTCGAGGGCGAGCCCGTGATGCTAGCGGCGCTGCTAGCTGCGCTAGCCCGTGCTGCACGTCATACGTCAAAATGCAACGAACTTCGTGTTGCCGGCGGCGACGGCCAATCAGAAAACTCTCCGACAGCGCGTTCCCGCCCGGCGCCTCGGCGCAGCGTCTCCTGATGGGAATACAAAAAGGCGCCTGTCAAACAAACACACAACGTTTAACAAGTGCAAACAACGTGTCGCACAAAGTGAGAAAAATGTTGCCTCCGTGTCAAACAATTCAAATTCAACATCGGACTCATTTATTCATACACACGATATGTATCGCTCTCTCTCTCTCACACACACACACACACACACACACACCACACACACACACACACACACACACACACACACACACACACACACACACACACACACACACACACAGGTATCTAGATGGAGTGGAACACCTCCGACTGTGCACTTCCTTGTTGTTGATTGATTCACACTGTGCTCCATATTGTGTTTTTATCGACCGCGGCAATCAATGTGGGTGTCTCGCTGTGTGTGTGTGTGTGTGTGTGTGTGTGTGTGTGTGTGTGTTCAAGGCAGAGGTGATGCAGACTGTTGATTGGCTGAGTCAATCAAGACTGATGAGAGAAGGTCAGCGAAGAGACAGCAGAGAAAATGTTCCTGTAGCACACACACGCACACACGCACACACACACACACACACACACACACACACACACACACACACACACACATCCAAGCACAGACTCACAAACAGTGCCATCGCTTCCTGATTGGACTGGACCTGACTGGACCACGTGGAGCTGCTGGTACCACTTGTAATCTACTGGAGGAACCCGGCAGAACCTGATACAGAACCCATCAGAACCCGTCAGAACCCGTCAGAACCCGTCAGAACCGATGAATCACTGGACATGTGAACTGCTGATCGAGAACCGGCGCCTGTGCGCGTTCTGCACGAACCGTATGAAGACACGTCGCCGCTCGGGTCGAAGCTGCTTTCAGGGAGAAGATGAAGACAATTAGCACCAACACAACTGCTCGCTAACTCACACACACACACACACACACACACACACACACACACACACACACACACACACACACACACACACACACACACACACACACACACACACACACACACACACCCGCGGCCGTTCAGCACAAAACACTCAGTCCATTTGTAAGAGCTCCAGCTCATTAAAAACCACTTTAACACGTTCTGATGGCTCTTTTGCCAGCTTGCACACACACACACACACACACACACACACACACAGTCACACACACACTACACACAGACACACACACTTGTTTTGGTCCTTGTGTGCAGGAGCACATCAGACACGCTCGTGCAGTGTAATCCCACTCAGTTGTGTACACACTGTAATTAGAGCGCCGCTGACACCGAGCTCGTCCATTTGTGAGCAACACAACGGCCGTCGCGCACAAACACACAACCTGCGGCTGCACAAAGGAAACGCCGCTACTGTCTGCAGCCTCGACCCGAAAACCAGTGACATCAGCATCACAAATACACCTGATCAATAAGACCCACAATAAAACCCACAATATTAGCGGGCGGAGGAATGAGGGGAATGGTCTTTACTGCTGGCAGGTTTGGAAACCACATGGGCGCTTCACGACCGACTGCGGAGAAGAAGAAGAAGTGTGTGTCTGTGCGTGTGCGTTTGTTTTGTTGTTGTTTCCTTTTTCTTCTCAGCTGGAGACGAGAGTCTGACGTCCTGACCTCCTTCACCGAGCTGCAGTCTCACACACACACACACACACACACACGCACAACGCACACACACACACACGCACACACACACACACACACACACACACACACACACACACACACACACACACACACACACACACACACACACACACACACACACACACAACGCACACACACACACACACACACACACACACACACACACACACACACACACACACACACACACACACACACACACACACACACACACACACACACACACACACACACACACACACACACACACACACACACACACAGCGCCTCAGAGCTGACATTTCTGCTCGGTCATCAACACTGGATCTCAAGGTCTCAGGCATGCAGAGAGGAAACGCAGTGTGTGTGTGTGTGTGTGTGTGTGTGTGTGTGTGTGTGTGTGTGTGTGTGTGTGTGTGTGTGTGTGTGTGTGTGTGTGTGTGTGTGTGTGTGTGTGTGTGTGTGTGTGCGTGCACACGCATCCTTAACTCTGAGCACGGCATGCTGGGAGTGACGGCATGGGGAGGGGGTTGCGGTGGCGATGTGAATGTGACCTCAGAGCAGATGGCGCACCGCGGGGGTCGACGGTTCGACTGGCTGACGTGCCCCTGAGCAAGGCACCGATCACCACAAGGGACGAACCAAAGGAGCAGTCTGACGATTTGGCGTTTCGTCTGCGTACGAAACAATTACGACCTGCGTCCGATTCTGAAACGTTCTCGCCGCCGCGCCTCCGGCCCCGACTTCCTGAGGAGTCGACTCTGAGGGCGTAAAACCCGTTTCGACCGATTGTCCGCGAGACTGAACAAACTTCACTTCCTGGATCGGCGCCATCGCCGACGCAGAGGTGGCCGGCGCTCACGCCGCCGCCTCTGCGCAATGTCAACTGTCGTCCTGTAATAGCGCGCGGCGCCATAATGGCGGCGCTTTATGTGCGCTCGCAGCCGGAGCCGAGCCCGCGGTGGGGGGGGGCGGCGCCCTCGCACTAAAATAAGCAATTTGCAGCGAAAACGTCATTAGGGGAACGGTTCCCCGCCAAACGATGTCATTACAGTAACGACAGCCGCTCTGGCGTGGCGTGGCGTGGCGGATACGAGTCATCCGTCAGCCATTGTGTTGCGAGTCCTTCACGGCCCGCCGGCCGCCACCGTTAAGGAGGAAGCGGCCGCTGTCAGCGCGCCGCCGCTCCCTCGCCTAATCGCCGAATATTTAAACCGCAGTTTCGGCGGCGGAGGAGGAACGTGGCAGAGGCCGCCGGCGGTCCTCATCACACCGCGGCGCCATTAGCTCGGCGGGCGTCCCCTGTCCCCCCCCCCGCAGGCGACAAATAAAAAACGTTTAAGCAACGCGGTTAATCACGACGCAATTAGCGCGAACAGGGAGATGAATGTCGGGGAGGCGGCGCTCGAGTCTCCCGCCGCGTTCGCATCTGCTGCGATAACGTCGGCACGCGGCGGGACGTCGGCGTTTTCTAACCCGGCGATTTAACCAAAACAAAGAGGGAGGAGCTAAAAGAGGCTGAAGAGCTGCAGACGTCTGCTCCTCCTTCTCCTCGGACGCCGAGCGAACGCAGAACGAGGGAGAACGCCGCTCAGACCCGGATTACGTTGGTAATTTGGAATATAAATTAATCGCTGATCTCTTAATCCCGCTCGGAGCGCGGCGCCCCGCTCCTCTTCCTCCTCCTCATCATCGTTTCTAAGGTGATGCAGCCACTCCGCTTCAAGAGCCGCCGCCATGTCAAGTACCCCGGCTTTAATCACAGTAATGCAGCTTATAGAGGCTTAATGGGATTCGCCGCGTGGGTCCGCCGGCGCCGCGTGAATGACAAACGCCCCGGGCCCGGTTTCGCAGGCAGGACTCCCGACGGTCGGGGACGGGCCGTGAATTCAGAGCAGGCGCCGCTTTCATCCGACCCGATTCTCAAACCGACCGAGTCCGTCGAGCGGCGCCGCTCGGGCTGGAGCTCGTTGGAGGGAGTTCACCACGGCCCGCGAGACGTTTTCTTTTCATCCCGCCCGTGGAGCTCGGAAGGTTTGTCATCTATAATTCATATTGATCGTGTATCGTGACGGACGTGATTGATCGTTCGGCTTTTTATTAATTTTTCCCTATTTCATATCGTATTTGGTGTTTTTGTAAAACTTTATCAATCACAACAAATAAAAGATTAGAGTTAAACAAACGTGAGGATGGAGCCCAGTTGCCGTGGGGGAATTTAATCAATGATGCGTATCCACGGCGACCAGGGTCGAGACGGCGCTCTACACGCCGTCTCCGAGTCACATCAGTTACTTTGCAGACTTCCAGATCGACTGGAAGACAGCGACCCCCCCCCAACTGCCGACCAACCACCCTCCATCATCCAATCAGAAGACAGATAGCGGTGCTGAGTATCAGCAGTGGATGTATCTGGGTAAATGAAGCCATTTACTTTCCTGGCGGCGTCTCCGGCTCACGGTTCGCGTCCCCGCTGTTTACCATCTCTGCCCCCCGCCGCCGCCCACGGTCCCCATCTGACCTTCACATCCCGTTTTAAATGGGCAACAAATCAGGTTTTTACTGCTGCGCAGCACCAAACGACTGCGGCTTAACGGCCGCGTCATGGGGGACAGGTCGTACGTCAAGCCGGGCCCATCCCGGGAACAATGCCGTTATTCCTAATTCCGCTCGTGTTTACCTGTTGTCCTGACAAACAGTCCAACAACCAGGTGACGGTTGCTCAGCTTCCGTCCGCCCGGGAAGATTCCCCGCTCCGAACGTGGGAAACCCGTAGGATGGGGAGCAAGTTGGACCCGGGATCGATTGATGGTTTGGGGTCGTTCCCGTCTCGTGGAAATCCAGTTCACGTGGATCCGTCCAGAAGTCCTGGAGACAGCTCGCTCGGCGTTGGACAGACGGACAATTACATTAAATAGTTCTGGCACGGATCTTCTCATCCATTACTCATGTTTTCACCCAAAGACAAAAAAAAAGCGTTGGGACATTTGGCGCCGCTCCAGTGACGCCGCGGTCGTAAACCATCAACAGGAAGCGGCAGTCAGAGGCGTGATGCCTGCGGAGGTGATATTTTCCCAGAAGCCTTTTAGAGAATGAAGAGGTACTTTGTTCTCAGGCCGAGGCGCGCCACGAAGACACAACCATTCGTCAGTCCGATCACGCCGGGCCGGCGTCCTTGTTTATTTGGCTCGACGTGTTCCCGCCACTGTTTATCACGTCACATCTGTATCGGAGAAAACATTTTCCACCTGAGTGATTGACTGAAGGAGCATTTATTCTGCCGCTGCTGAATAAAAGTCTCTCTCTCTGGACTCGCTCTTCGTCTCGTCACGTGTGGCGTGTTTTTAGTGTGTCCTGGTCCGCCTGAAGCTGACGGGACGGGGCGTGGACGCCCATCTGCTGAGGAACTGCACCCGTTTGGTTTTATTATGAAGCCGTTATGCTTTCCTCTCCTCCACCTCACTTATTTGCTAACTCCTCCGCCCCCACGGTTGCTCGATATTTATCTCCCTCATCGCTCATCCTCGCTCGCTCGCTCTCTCGCCAGCGCGGGAGAGTGGCATTAAATCCCGCAACCCTATCAGGTACCTGAACGCCTCACGCATCTGGCGGGAAAGGAAAGGAGGGGACGGAAATAGACGCGGTCGGTTATGAGATCCGAGTCACCTCCTCAATGGGGGGGTTCAACAATGTGCTTGTTAATAAAGTTTTCATTCGATCGATCAATGACTGGAATCGGACCTGTCCTCAAAATCTGGTTTGACTTGAGACCTGTACTTATCTGGTTTTAAATGACTTGGGACTTGTCTGAAGACTCGCTGAAGATGACTGGATGTGGACCAGACTGAAACGACCTGATCTGGACTTGAGGCTTTGTTTTAAAATGACTTGAGACTTGTTCTGAAGGACTCAAGACTTGGTTAAATTCGAGACCTAAGTCTTGGACTTGAATGACTTGACTGAAGACTCGCTGAAGATGACTGGATGTGGACTCCACTGAGATCTGATCTGGACAGGGTCCAGGTTTTTGTCAGGTCTTGATTTGGACTTCCTGTGAGCGACTTGTGTGAAATGATTCGAGACTCGAGTCAGACTTGAGTCATGAAGATCTTTTCATCTCGGCGAAGTGTGAAGGTCGCGGCTGTCGTCTGTCGGCTGTCATCACCTGCATCAGGGTGTCGCAGCAGGTGTGTGTGTGTGTGCAGCAGCTGTCGCCCTGCCTCTGGATTAACCTGAACACACACACACACACACACAGAGAGGCGGTCGCTAGGGTAACAGCTGCCGTGCTGCCACGACAACCGGGTCCATCTGGCGTTCATCTCCGTTTCTCCCTCTTTCTTTTGTTCCTCGTCCTCCTCTCCTTCCATCCCTCCTTCCCTCCTCCCCATGGGCCCACCGGACTGGGACCAGGCCGTGTCCATGGGTTCTGTCCCCGTCTCCCTCCGGACAGAACCGCAGGGTCCGAATCAGCCGACAATCTCCTCCTCTTCTCTTCCTAGTCTCCGTGGATGGATCGAACCCTCCCTGCGGACCCGACGTCTGCAGAAGCGCTCCTTCGAGCACCCGCCGATTTTCACTAAGACTCCAAATTCAAGACGCGAGCCGAAACCCGAGGATGAAAACGTCGATGCGCCAAGACGAGATGCACACACACGCACACACACACACACACACACACACACACACACACACACACACACACACACACACGCGCACTCAGACACAAACCTTCCGATCAATAACACCAAAGTGTCAGGTAGCTCACGCCCACTCAACTGCACTTCATGACAATTGATCTGTGGCCAGAGCAGACACACACACACACACACACACACACACACACACACAGTCATATTATTTCCATATCTCCCCCCAGGGGAGCGCTTGTTTCAGTCCTCGGAGTGTCTGCAGCTGTAAACACCATCAGTCAAAAGAAGCAAGCGTCCCGGTGACGGCGTCCGCGACCCAACCCGACCCGGTCTCACGAGCGATACCGTCAGACCCGACAACAATGCACGCAGCGGCGTTTTATTAACGTATGGATTCACGGCCGCAGAGCGCACTCGCCTGGCGTCCACTCCCGCGTTACGCCCCCGTCCTTCCGGCGAGCGCGAGAGGTGGATTTACGTCTCTCAGATATACGACCTGTCGCTCGGTGTGGCAGATTTACGAGCCGAGCGCCGAGCGGCGCTTCATTAGCTGTCAGACTGGCGACGGCTCGTGGGGGTGGGGGGGGGGAGGAAAAAGGAAGTGACACGTACTTGAAACCCGGTGCCACGGCTCCCCTCTGAACCCTGTGTGTGTGACTCTGCTGTCCTTCACAAACAAACAAACAAAGCGGTCGGCTCACTTCCTGCAGGCGCCATGTTGGCCGCAGCGGCTGAGCAGCACCCTGATGATGCAGCTGCTGAACGCCAAGAACAGAGCGTGGCGGTCCTTGTCCAGCTCCAGCCCCAGAACCCTCCTGACCTCCTGCCCCTGAACGTCACACCTGCGCACACACACACACACACACACAGGAGGAAGTGTTATTTTTTTAAACCAACATGGCCGCCGCGACGCTCCGATGGCAGCGTCTTACTTGGACGGGTTGTAAACGTTGATGTCCTCCAGCAGCTTGGACCCGAAGCTGGCGTTGGGGTGCGTGCTCGCCAGAACCTTCAGGACCCGGCCGTCGTCCAAGCCCAGGAACATCATGGTCCGGTCTTTGTAGGGCCCGGCCGACACATCCGCCACGATCTAGGTCAGCTTGGACCTGGAGCGGGGGAGGAGGGGGAGGCACGTGATTGGTCGATTGATCGGCCAAGCAAGATGTTGTCTCATGAGGGTGCATCATCTGGGAACCACAACCGTCCTGGAACCAAACGTTTCGCTCAGGAATACGTTTTGAGGGCGAATCCTCCAGGGAGCTCGAACTCGCAAACGTTTCTCCAGAACCTGGCTCTGCTCCGAGCGTCACGCAGTCCGTTACATAACCAACAGGATCCGCACTGGAACCGTGTCCTTGTTATCTGGGTCGGCTCGGGTCTTTCCGGAGCGGACGCCGATTTGAACGAGGAATTAAGAGCCTCATCCCTGGTTCCCAACCGGTAATTAGAATCCATCAGAAACTCATTTCAGACCCGGAGACGCAGATTAAAGAGATTTTCAGGCGGGGAGAGACGGGGGACTTCCTGCGAGGTGGCGACTAATCAGAGCTGATACCCGTCATTATCCTCTGGTTCGGGTTCTCCGCCTCTCAGAACCTCAGAACTCAGATCCTCCTCGACCCCCGGGGGATCTGGGTCTTAGTTTGGCGGGTGCTGATGAAACCCGGTTTCAACCAAAACCAAATGAGCGGTGCCGGGTTTGGGGCCGGCCCACGGGTCTCACCTGCTGGAGGTCCGGGTGAAGCAGGGCCGGTCATTGACGGAGGGGACGGCTTCGTCCATCAGAGGGTACGACCTGATGAACGTCAGCATCTCGTCCGGGAACTGGACCGACGACTTGTAGTCTGTGGCCGGACCATCACCTGCACACGTACCGGGTCTGGAAAACACATCCGATTTTTATTCCCCCGCACACACACCCAGGTTCTGGATCCTGGTTCAGACGACCCGATCTGACCTCGGCCTGGGAACCTGCTTGTTGGGGAC
>JAFBJZ010000646.1:190000-192500 GCA_016785225.1 Psettodes erumei | reverse complement strand
ATAAAAGGTCGATATTCAGATTTCGTCATAAATCTGATGCGCCTCGGGCCCCGCCGTCCTCCCACTTGATGCCGTTTGATCGATGACGCATTTAGAGCAGGAATAATCGATATTACGCCGCTTTCAGTTGGAGTAAAGACGTCAACCCGGACATGGAGAGCCCTGCACGGCCCACTGGTACTTGGTGGAACCCGACCAGGCTCTCGGCGCTGTAGGATGTTCTCCTGAAAAGGTTAGAGGTGTTCCTCAGGGAACCATCCGTGTGCTTCTGCTTTAGATAACTCCATCCAGAGTTTTCAGAGCAACAAACCTCTGTCAGCTGTTTTTATGTGTATGAGCAGTATCTTCCTGTACGCCTCTCCTCATCCATTAACAACCCCCCACCCGTCCTGTCAAACCCTAAAGACTGAGTGGACTTTATATAACAAACTGCCCCCCCACCCCCCTCTGCTTGAAATATCGCCGCTGCTTTAATTTAGATAATTGACAGAGATCAGTCCGTGGCAGCTTCCTGTTTGCGGTGCCAGATAGTTCAACCCACAAATCAGCGAGCGTGTCGGCCCGCCAGATCGCCCCTCCGACCCGGTGCTGCGGGATTAACGGTTATTGGGAGAGTGTCGGAACGACTTTGAGGTTTTAATGAGATTGGTGTCGGAGGGGTCACCGCGGCGGCGGCAAAGGTGTGTATTATGAAGGCTGATTATCAGTAATGTGATTAAGGTCAGCAAATTCACTGATTTGGTCATTTGCAGCTTCCTGGGAGGATTTGTACAGTCAACACACACACACACACACACACACACACACACGCACAAACACACACATATCTCTCTGTACGTCTGCATGTGCATCGCCTGTTTGTGCACTTAAATATCTGAGCAGTAAAGTGTGTCGCCTGAAAGTGTCTGTGTGTCTTTAAGTGTGTGTGAGGTACACAAAGTGTGTGTGTGTGTGCGTGTGTGTGTGTGTCTCTGTGTGTGTCTGCTGGCCTTGAATGAGCGCCCTGAGTGCCAGACTGAGAAAGTGGAATCAGTTTTCATCCTGACAGGCAATCCACCAGCTTCTCCCACTGTGTGTGTCTGTCTGTGTGTGTGTGTGTGTGTGTGTGTGTGTGTGTGTGTGTGTGTGTGTGTGTGTGTGTGTGTGTGTGTGTGCGCCATACTGAAGGACAAAATCTAAAAAAGACTTTACCCCCCCCCCTCCCCCCCTTAAGAAATGAAAAGGAGACGGCTGACAGGCTGAAGAACAACACTGAACACATTCACACACAGTTTAACTCGGGCTGTAGCTCCGATGTGAGAGTTAACCGGACTGTTTTTGTCCCAGCTCGTCAATAAATCCACTTATTGATAGATGACCAGCTGACCTGCTACATCACAGACCGGACGATCACCCTCAAACGAGTTAGCTGGAGGCAGAAAAAACTAAGATAGCCATAAAAGAAGTTAGCTAGCATTTAAAATAGTTAGGTAGCAGTGAAAGAAGTTAGCTAGCATTTAAAAAAGTTAGCTAGCAATGAAAAAAGTTAGCTAGCATTTAAAAAGTTAGCTAGCAGTGAAAGAAGTTAGCTAGCAGTAAAAGAAGTTAGCTAGCATTTAAAATAGTTAGGTAGCAGTGAAAGAAGTTAGCTAGCAGTAAAAAAAGCTAGCAGTTAAAAAAGTTAGATATCGGCAAAAAGAAAATTAGCTAACAGAAAAAACAAAAAAAAAAAACGTTAGCTAGCGGCTGTTAGCATACCGAGCTGTAAAAACAAGGGCGACTTTGCAGCTCTGTACGTTTCGTATGTGTTGTACTTGTTATGATCCATGTCCTTTTGGGTTTCTCTCTGTGTTTTCCCCCTGGCTGCTTCCTCACATGTTTCAGGTGGTTCCTGGTGTTGCTATCTGTTAGGGCTCCTCCTGGTGTTCTTCTGTTTTTGGTTAATCACCTGGCTGATTCCTCACACCTGTGTCTCGTTTGCTCGTCACTCCCCCGGTGTATTTAAACTCCTGCCTCACACTTCCCTGGTGTTGAAACGTGACCGTCATGCCTGAGCTGAGAACCCTGTACGCTAAGCCTGATCTGTTTCCGTAGACACTTTTATGCCCATTGGATTTGTTTTCTGTTGCTCTGGTTTTTGACTCGGACTGTTTGACCACGCCTCTGGTTTTGCTGCCCTGGTTTTCTGACTTGTGACACAGATTTTCGGATTTGCGACTTTTGGATTGTGTATAATAAAGATCATTGCCAGCGCACACTGTCTTGCGACTGGTTCCTGTATTGATCATCACTGTACTTTGCATCCAAACAAGATTCGCGCCGTCCCTCCTACTTATGGCATAATCTGAAGTCAGGCGACGCCGTACACATCCAGATTACCAGATTACTTAAAAGCCTTCGATAGCGTTCACTATCGCTTTCTTTCTTTTATTCGTTCTTCCTTTTCCCCCCTTTTCAGTACGTTCTGTATTAACGAGGAGTTTAGTCTCCGCGTGAGACCGAGGAGGAAACGAGGAGGAAT
>JAFBJZ010000646.1:182500-185000 GCA_016785225.1 Psettodes erumei | reverse complement strand
ACACACACTCACACACACACACACACACACACACACACACACACACACACACACACACACACACACACACACACACACACACACACACACACACACACACACAGGTACACGCACAGACAGACACACACGCACCCTCTTTCCCGTTGGTTAATCCGCTCTCGGGCTCCCCTCTCCTGGATTAGGGCGTCGCCAGGAGCCCGGGGGGGATCAGACCCCCCCCACACACACACACACACCTCAGATCAGCTGATCGCCGTCGACATCACGAAGCCCGACTCTTAACTCTGATAGGCTGCAGATCCAGTTCTGTCCAAACACCTGCGTTTCTGAAACCTGCGTCCTGCACCCCGTCCTTATGCTAAGCTACGCTAACTGCACCCGGAACCCGTCCCGGCGTCGTCGAGAGGCAAACGCAGAACCCGGACCGGACCGGGTTCGCTCCAGCTCTGAGCGTTTTAAAACAAAAACAGCAGACAAGACACAGTCGATCATTTTCTGCTGTTTAACCAGAAAACAAAGAGAAGCCTCCCACCTGTGTGTGTGTGTGTGTGTGTGTGTGTGTGTGTGTGTGTGTGTGTGTGTGTGTGTGTGCGTCTGCTGGCTCCTCGTCCTGGGTTGTGTTCAGACAAGTTAACCTGGGAATTTCTCCATCTCGGCGACGGCGCAACTCGCCATCTGGCAGATTAGCTGTTAAAACTCAGCGAAGTGAAGTTAAGCGGCGCCGGCAGGAAGCAGCCAGCGCCGTGACTGAGAGGTTTTTTAATTTCAACGCGCTCGCTTCAGTCCCGCCGAAGAAAAAAACGGAGAATAATCATTATCAAGGCTGTTTTTATTTTACAGACGCCGAGTCCGTGTCTCGTTTGGACTTAAAATAGCGGTGAGAAGCGGGAGGCGGGGGCGTTACAGGTGTCTCACCTGTGGCGCTAAAAAAAAAACCGCTCTGCAAACGTTAGCAAGCGCTCCTGCGAGCGCCGCCGACGCAGGGGCTACGTTAGAGGTGTGGTTGAACGTACCTGTCGAGGACAGGACTCACACATTGACAAGAGAGAGAGATGTTAGTTTGAAGTGTAGCTCTGTTTTTTGAAAATCCTGAACGTGAGAAACGACAGTGGCCCCAGGACGCTTCCCTGGGGCGCACCGCAGGTCACTGCTTTTAGGGATAGAAACCATCTACGTGGCTCACGCCGTAGGAACAGTGAACAAAACGCAGACGACGGCCAAGTTAACAGGGAAGGTGAGAAATCGGACACGTCTGAAAACGAGGTCGGAGACGGCGATCGCAGGACGGATCGGACACTCGAACCCGTGGGACGGACGTTCAGGGAACAGTTTGAACTCCAAAACGCCTGAACAGCTCAAGCGCAAAACGCCGATGCTATTTATACAAGACAAAAAAAAAAAAAAAAAGCTCCGCCGGTGCCGAGCACCAACCCCTAACTGCCGGGATCCACGGAACCGGCAGAACCAGCGGAGAGATTAACGGGAGACCGACCTGAACCCGGAAGGCTCAGAGGGGGGAAGGGTTCGTGTAGAGGTGTCTCCACGGGTCAGTGTTTCATCAATCTCAGCTGCGACTCCAGAGGCCTGATGGGAAACTGATATTACAGGCCGTGTGTGAGTGTGTGTGTGTGTGTGTGTGTGTGCAGCGATGATTGGACCGTGATAGCGCTACGCTAACGATCTGTAGCCAGAGAGGAGGGGGAACCGCTGATGGATGTGTAGGGAGAAGGAAGATGTGAAGTGAAGGGAGGAAGGAAGGAAGGAAGATGTGAAGTGAAGCGAGGAAGGAAGGAAGGAAGGGAGGAAGGAAGAAAGGAGTCTTTAGTCTTTAGCTTTGAAGTTAATGGTCGTTGGAGCTTCTGAAAGCAGTGGATTGTTTTCTTTGTCAACTTTTTGTCAACCAGACAGAACCAGAAGAGTGTGTGTTTATGTGTGTGTGTGTGTGTGTGTGTGTGTGTGTGTGTGTGTATCGATCAGTTGTTTTGACAGGAAACAGAAAATGTTGAGTTCACATACGCGTGAAAAAGTAGGACAAACCCGTTTTTAACACTTTGTCTTTATTAGTGATTCCAATGATCGATCAATAATCAATAAATGGGTTCAGCTCCCGTTTCAGCTTTTACTTTAATGAAACGACTCGTTTTTATTTTTTATTCTGTTTTTATTTATAATGAGTGTGAATTAGTCTGGGACTCTGGGAAACGTCCATTTAAACAGCAAACACTGTGTGTGTGTGTGTGTGTGTGTGTGTGTGTGTGTTAAATTAATCCCCCCCCTCCCCCCACCCGCCTCCAGCTGCCAAATTAGATAAGCACCAATCAGATCGTCCCAAAATCCCCAACGGCCGTTCCAAATGAATTCTGGGAAAATGAAGGACAGAAAGTAAACACACACACACACACACACACACACACACACCTGATTAAACGCGGCACCATGCAGATGTGTGTGTGTGTGTTTCCTCTGAACATCTCAATCTGAGCGGCGCTCCGGAGGCTGC
>JAFBJZ010000646.1:175000-180000 GCA_016785225.1 Psettodes erumei | reverse complement strand
CCACGTCGGCGGGCCGAGACGCCGCAGACGAGTGACGGGGCGCTCGTTTTTTTTTTTAAAGGAGGTCAAAGACTGAGGCGGAGATCAGAACTATGAGGGCGGGAAAAGACAAAGTGGGTCACGGAACCGGGCGCAACCGGGAAAACAAAGAGGTGGGAACCCAAAAAAACCCGGTTCTGCCTGTTTTAGATCAAAACTTGTGACTCAGCAGGAGCCCGGGGGGCAGAGACCGGGTTCATGTCAGAACCAGACCAGGTGTGTCTGTGTCGGACCAGAACCTGAACCGGTGTCATTTCTTGGAGCAGCAGCAGGAATGTGAGCTGGTTCTGGAGAAATGCCTTCACACACACACACACACACACACACACACACACACACACACACACACACACACACACACACACACACACACACAAACACACACACACACACACACACACACACACACACACGGGGTTCAGAGGGATAAAGATGGGAGGGAAACAGGGAGGAGGTCCAATCTTATCGGATTAAATCCGAAAACAGACGTGCACCCCCCCAACACACACACCCACACACACACCCACACACACACACACACACACACACACACACACACACACACACACACACACACACACACACACACACACACACAGCAGATTAACCCCTTCAGCCTTTTGAAGTCTCAGAAACGAGGCCACGCCCACAGGAGCCGTGTGGTCGACAGTGCAGCGGGGTCAGAACCAGCGACCCGGCTCAGAGACCGGACCCAGCAGAACTCCCTGTGATGAAGCGTGAAGTGCAGACCGGATCAGTACCAGAGCTCACTGATCCAAACCCCTGGTTCTGGTTCTGGTTCTGGGATCAGCGTCAGGAGGTCTCAGAGCAGATCTGAGATCCTGGTGGTTCTGAGTTAGTATCTGGTTTTGGGGGGGGTTCACATAATCCCTGCTGGTCTTAATCCCTGACCCTGAGAGAGCGTGATGTGTGTGTGTGTGTGTGTGTGTGTGTGTGTGTGTGGGCGACCCGTTATCTACTCAGACGGTTTCATCTCCAACGTTTGTTTTGTCTTGTGACGACGCGGGTCACAATCAGATCTGGATCTGGATCTGGATCTGGATCACGTCTGCAGCTTCACGCTCACATGACCGAGTCACATGATGCAACAACACAAGGGGGGGGATTATCCAGACGACATCATGACAGAACGAGAACAGTTAGTGATGACAAGAAGAAAACAGAGTGATGGGGGGAGAAGAAGAAGAAGGAGAAGAAGAAGAAGAAGAAGAAGGAGAAGAAGAAGAAGAAGAAGAAAAAGAAGAAAAAGAAGAAGAAGAAGAAGAAGAAGAAGAAGAAAAAGAAGAAGAAGAAGAAGAAGAAGAAGAAGAAGAAGAAGAAGAAAAAGAAGAAGAAGAAGAAGAAGAAGAAGAAGGAGAAGAAGAACAAGAAGAACAAGAAGAAGAAGAAGAAGAAGAAGAAAAGCCTCTGAGGTCATCGTGGGACGACAGCGTGACGTGTCCCACATATCAGAGCAAGACACGTGTCCCGTCTTTAACGAGTGTCGAGTCGGAGCCGGTTCCGACCCGGTCGGGCCCCGCCTGGCCCCACAGCCGGTTCTGAACATCCAGGCAGTCCAACAAATACGCCAGTTAAACAGGAGTTACCTCCGATCCACGATCGTCCAATCACAGGCAGCCCCGCGGGAGAGCCAATCGGCCGGTGAGAAACGTCCTATTCCAGGAAGAGGGCGGAGCCCAGACTCCGGGTCCGGTTCCGGTCCTGACCCGGTCCTCTGTCTCCTGAACCTGCTGAGAGAAGAAAGAAGAAACGGTCCAGGTGAGGCGGCAGCCTTTCATCTTCCTCCAGGTGCATTGTGGGACGGGGCGCAGGTGACCCTGGGAACTGGGACGCGGCGGCAGAACCGGACGGCCCGGCTGACACCCGAGTCCGCGGCGGGCGTCGGGCGTGGCGTGAAACCGAACCGGGGGGGCGCTGAGCGCGGACGGCGAACGTCTCGTTTGTCCAACTTTATTAAACACACACACACGCAAACACACACACACACACACACACACACACACACACACACACACACACACACACACACACACGACACATGAAACGCGATGCATTTGTCCGTGTTCCCGCTCTGCAGCGACACTTTGAAGTCCGGGCCGCGGAAAATCCACAGAACCGAGCGAAGAATCAAACGCCGCCGCCGCCGCTCGGGACTCGGGCCCGGCGCCGGTCAAACCCGGTTCGGACTCTTTGAAAAGCAGAACCCCGGTGGGGCCGGCGCCGAGCGAAAGGGTTTTAATGTCAAAAGATCCGAGCGTCTCCATCGGACCGGGTCCAGAACCCGGTCACACAGAACAGGAGCCTGAATGCGGAGTGGAACACGTGATCCAGGACCAGAACCTGAGCCCGGATCCCCGCGGTCCGGCTGTCAGGTACCGGCACCGGTCCTGAAAAATGAGGATTTTAAACAACCGTCATGACGGGTCAGAACTTTGCGATGTTTAAGAGTTAAGACACAGCTGATAATAAAAATAAAAATAAAATAAAGATAAAAATATAAATAAAATAAAATAATAAATCAATAATAAAATCATAAAGAAAGAGAAATATACACACGTCACAGAGAACAACACTGATTCTGTTGCTGCCTGTTCACACACACACACACACACACACACACACACACAGATTAGCAGTGAATGGACTCTAATCCACACATTGTTCTGTGTGTGTGTGTGTGTGTGTGTGTGTGTGTGCGTGAGATAAATGTCACTGTGCGATTCTCCATGAAACGGACAAAGATACGACAAACAGAAGAGCGGATGAGCCGAAACACACAACACGGAGAGGTTACACACAGGAAGACACACACACACACACACACACACACACACACACACAGCGTGAGTGTGAAATGTGCTGCAGGCGCTCCGCACATGTTTGGCAGCCGGTCGATGCTGGCAGCCTGGAGGTCAGCCAACACACACGCAACACACACAACACACGCAACACACACAACAACACACATGCAACACACCCGCACACACACACACACACACACACACACACACACACACACAGAGGTCAGCTGAGCAGGTTCTGCAGACGAGGAACCGGAGCGGCTGCACGTCCCCCAATCTCAACTGGAGACTCAGGAGAGGACGTGTGTGTGTGTGTGTGTGTGTGTGTGTGTGTGTGTGTGTGTGTGTGTGTGTGTGTGTGTGTGTGTGTGTGTGTGTGTGCGTCCATGCAGACGGGCGTAACACAAATACTCACATACAAACCCAGAAACACACACACACACGAATGTGACGTGAACGTCTTTCATCGCCGGTCGCACAAAAAACAAGTCTGATGACACGACGATTCATCAGGAGAATCACCTGCAGATCAATCAGTGATCAATCAGCGATCAATCAGTGATCAGTCAGTGATCAATCAGCCTGTTGTTGAAGATCCTGAGGAGAAAAAATCAACTTTCCAACATATTCTTCAGCCCCCCGACTGATCAATGACACTAATCCATAGATCAGATCAATCCATCATCTCATTCGTCAGCAGGAGGAGGAAGAGGAGGAAGAGGAGGAGGAAGAGGAGGAGGAGAAGAGACTGAAAAGTTCTGAAAACTGCTGTGAAAACTTTTGGTATTGATTTTCACACCTCAGCTCTAGATCTCACACACACACACACACACACACACACACACACACACACACACACACACACACACACACACACACACACACACACACACACACACACACACACACACACACTCAGACAAACACAGCTGTGTACGTTAAACATCGATGTTTGTTTCAGTCAAACTGTGAATGCCCCCCCCCAAAGAAATACCTGCCCGTGGTTTTCAGAGTAAAAGCATGTTATCACCCCCCCACACCAGGACAGCTCTTATTTTGGCGGGACACTTCTGAGCTTCTCTCGTCTGAAACACCGGGCGCCATCTTCAAACCGTCAGCTCAAAGTCAACGTGTTGAACCACACACACACACGCACAGACACACACACACACACACACACACACACACACACACACACACACACACACACACACACACACACAGGTAACCTGAACATGTTCACGTTATTTGGCCGCGGCTCCGATTTCGTCTTCATCTCAAAATAATGAAAACGTCTTCCTCTGCCACGAGCATCGATTCTCACTCCGCGGGCAGCAGGAAGTGTGAGTCTGCTGTGAGCCAGACACACACACACACACACACACACACACACACACACACACACAGACACACACACCTGGAGAGAGAGAGAGAGAGTGTTGTGTTGCTGCCAGTGGTTGATCAATACAGCAGGAAGAGAAGCTTCATGGAGAGTCAGAGGTCAGCTGATCAGTGTGTGTGTGTCTGTGTGCGTGTGTGTGTGAGTGTGTGTGTGGGGGGGGGCAGTAATGTGTGTGTTTGGCAGGCGGCCATGTTGGAAAGTGTCCCAGTCAATACGAGCTGAGAGAGAGAGAGAGAGAGGGGATGAGTCGACATTAACTCACGCACACAAACAGATACACACACATGCAGACGCACACACAAACACACACAGACACACACACACACACACAATTTAACCCTGAAACTGAAAACAGACTGATGTTTTACTGTCTTCAGCTTTTATTTTAAAAATACCTCAAGTATTTATTTAGCATCGCTCCGACGAGAGGAGAGGTCAGAGGTCAGAGGTCAGAGGTCACCCACACACACACACACACCAACACACACTCGCCACGACTTCACGCACGAACTCGGCCTCTTTGTGCGACCGTTTTCATCGGGTTGCGTCACGGTTCCGCGGCGTTTTGACCCAAAAAGCGTCGCGACGACACAGGAAGAAACACAATGCACTCATCCCCACGGGTGCGTTTGATTCAACGCACTGTAGTGCCCTGCAGCCGCACACACACACACACGCACGCACACACACACACACACACACACACACACAGATTAAAAGGTCTGAGAACTTCCTTT
>JAFBJZ010000646.1:150000-167500 GCA_016785225.1 Psettodes erumei | reverse complement strand
GGAAAGTCGAGAAGAGGATGAAAGAGACGGATAAAAGCAGATGGAAGAGAAGAGAAGACAGAAAATCTATCAGGATGGAAAGCTTCAGAAACCTGCGGTCGGGGAGGAGGCTGAAGAGGATAAAGGCGAAGCGGAGAAGAAATATGGAAATGCAGACTGGAGAAATTAAGAAAAATGGGGAGAGCTGGAAAGAAGGAAATGGAAATGAGGGGGCGACGTAAATGTAGATGAATGAGACGAGGTCGGGACGTGGACTGATGGATGGACGGATGAACGACCACTTGAGGGAACGCGCAGGAGGACGGAAAGACGGATGGACGGGCCAGGAGATGAATCAGCCAGATGAGTTCGGGAGCGATCCGTCAAAAATGAAAAAAAAGAGAGGAGTTTTTAAAAATGTCACCGCGTCTGTTCACCCGTCCATCTCCACGTCTTTTCACCGCTCCGATTCTTTTTAATGAAGAGTCATTACGTACAGAGCTTCCACCTGAGAAGATCATGGTGCACCTGAATGCTGCGTGATTTTCTATGGAGCTGATATTATTAAACTGAGGTCAGGTAGAGTCACGTCACATGGAGTCACGTCACATGGAGTCACGTCAGGTCGAGTCCTGTGACATGGAGTCTTGTCCAGTCGAGTCATGTCAAGTCGAGTCACGTCACATGGAGTCATGTCACATGGAGTCACGTCACATGGAGTCATGTCACATGGAGTCATGTCAAGTCATGTCACATGGAGTCATGTCAAGTTGAGTCCTCTCAGGTTGAGTCATGTCAGGCCGAGTCACGTCACATGGAGTCATGTCACATGGAGTCATGTCAGGTCGAGTCACGTCACATGGAGTCATGTCAGGTAGAGTCATGTCACAAGGAGTCACGTCACATGGAGTCATGTCAGGTCGAGTCACGTCACATGGAGTCATGTCAGGTAGAGTCATGTCACAAGGAGTCACGTCACATGGAGTCATGTCAGGTCGAGTCACGTCACATGGAGTCATGTCAAGTCAAGTCACGTCAGGCAGAGTCACGTCACATGGAGTCACGTTATGAAGAGTCACCTCAGACTGATTCACATCACGTCACCTCGCGTGTCGACCGTGCGTCGCCTTTGATGAAGGCAGTAAACTTCTCGCCGGGTTCGCGGCGGAAACGGCGCGCTGACCCCTCGCTCGTGAAAAACAACATGTTTGTGCGCTCACACAACAACCAACAAACACAAACGAAGACGTACGTCCGCGATCGGCGGGCCCGACCCGGCGCCATCGCATCTACATCCGTTTATTACGCCATAAAACACGGCAGTAAACCTTTCACACGCGCCTCGTCAGGGGCGTGTGAGCTACACACACACAGACACACACTCTCTTTCCTCATCCCTTTCTACAGACCCATCGGTGGAGTTTGGCAGATTCTCCACCTGATAGCGTGGGCGGGAGGCAACAGGAGCGACGGGAATTATTTCTCAAAAATTGGCCGAGTCGTTTTTTTTTTAGCGCGCGCTTACCGAAATAGAAGGTGTGGGGACGAGGCGGCCTGATTGCACTTCTACAGCTAATAATAAGGAAGCGGAAAGTGTGCGGTTTAAAGAGTGGACGGATCCTCACTGCTCTTCTGTGGGAAGCTGATTCGGGTTCAGGTTGTTTAAATCCTCGGTCGTGTCTAAACGCTGGATGATCACCCAGCGTTTTTAATCCGTCCGCATCAGATACCGAGCGAAGCCGGAGATTTAAAAACCCGCAGCTGGTGGGAGCTCGTATGTCGCGAGGTCGAGTCCGACCGTTAACTTCTCGCTCATCGATCTGACCGACGCCGACTCCCCCCGAGATAAAAGTGACGTGAACCCGGGTCCTTTTCCTGCCCTCACATGCTTCAGGTAAGAGCGTCGCCAGGTGATGTGGGCCGGTCTGATCCCTGCGTGAGAACGCCTTATCCAGTTATCTTGGTGTTTTGTTTTTACGTGCAGCTGCAGCTCAGGTGAGCGCTGATAAAAAAAAAAAAAAATTTTAAAAACCAGCGGTTCTGGTTCTGGTGCCGTAACACGGCGTTACGCCGGGATCAGAAATTAAACAGATTTGTAACGAGAACGTTTTTCTTCATCACCGCCCGTTTGTCTGCAGCGCTTCGTTTCGCTCGGAGGAGACGTGACCCCCCCCCTTCACATTCCTCTTAATTACAGAGGGTGGACAGTAACGCACACACACACACACACACACACACACACACACACACACACACACACACACACACACACACACACACACACACACACACACACACACACACACACACACACACGAGCACTTTCTCCAGCTAATTGCAGCGCTACAAACAGAAACAGCCACAGTTTGTATGAGCTTTTTATCATCATAATGGTGTGAGTACACACTCCAGGACATCACACACACACACACACACACACACACACACACACACACACTCGAGCTCGTGTCCAGCTAACACCTCCGGTTAAGCTGCTCGCTCTCCGCAGACAATTTGTGCAGATTTTTAAGGGTCTCCGGTGGCGTTGATTAATTTTTCGGTTCCACACGTCCACAAATCTGCGTTTAACAAGCGGGATGAACGTCAAAAATTACTGCGTATTAACAAGGCAGATTTATTCTCACTTCAAAAGAACCGACGCAGTGAAACTCGCTTTTTATTTATCTGCAGCCTTCAAATAAATGTTAATAAAATAAATTCTGCTCCGTCGGCCGTGACGAGGATTTGATTAACGGGAGAAGTTTTTGCTCAGATCTTCTTCCACTTCTCATTAATCTGTGATGTTGAACAACCTCAACCGGCCTCCTCTGGAGAGTTCCCGTATTTCCCAGAATGCCGTTCAAAGAAGAAAAAAAAAACCCCAGAGTGGAGGTGTCTGTAATCTCGACGTCTACATCAGAACCTGAAGGATGTCGCCCACGGAGTGCCTCAGGGCTCCGCGTTAGGGCCTCCCTCTTTCCTCCCTCGTTTTTAAAGGACTTGATCTTGAGGTAGTCGAGGTGTGCAGGGACCTGAAAGGTCAGGGAGGTCACGAGGAGGAGGAGGAGGAGGAGGAGGAGGAGGAGGAGGAGGAGGTCTTTAATCCAGTCAGAACAAACTGGCACCTGGGAGTCTCTCGGTTCTGGTCTTGAGCAGCTGAGTTCTGCGCGGTCTGGAGTCAGTCGGTCGATTTTATTCAGAAGCGCTGCTGCTCCGATCCGGACGCGACGCGAAGATGGAAACATATTCGACTGCGAGAAAAGATGTTTCGGTGGAAAACAAATTAAAAAACACAGATCTGTTCGGTATCTACGTGTTTATACCTGAATGTTGAAGGAACACGAGTCGTCTGCTGGCGACGTTTTCACCAGCAGAACCAGCAGAACCTGTGGGTTTAAGGAGGTCCGTGAGCCGACACCCGGTCCATTACACACACACACACACACACACACACACACACACCGCAGCTCAAATCTAATATGGACGCCCAGCGGAGAGTGGCGGCGCTTCGTGCGAGGCAGCGGTGCATGATGGGAGGTCGTCTTCACTTCACACGCCGTGTCATCCCGCATTCACTTTATGATCCGTCTGGTTCTGTATAATTCAGTCGCCGGGCCCGGCGCCGCGGCGGGTCCGCCAGTCCGTCTGAAGCTCGCTCACACAGACTCCATCAGGACCGGCGATCCGGACCCGTGTTCATGCGGCAGCGGAACCAGAACCTGCGGAAGTCTTCGCCATCGGGCAGGCGTCTGATTGGCCCCCGACTCGTTTGATTCTACTCGCCACGTTATTAAGACGACGGCGAAGCCACTTGTCATTCTTTTGTTTTCCAGTCCACCTACTTTACATTTAAATAGACAGGAGAGAAAATATGCGGCCGGCGCCGGAGTCCATTATTCCCGCAGATAACAAAATCGCATATTGTCGTGTTTTTCAAGAAGAACTTTCTGTCCGCGGGGCGAGAGAGGGAGAAACCTGCGGGGAGCGCAGATCCTAATCTGAGAATCGATGCCGACGGCGCCGAGACGAATACGAACCAGGAGCTCGGACCCACGGATGGAGAACCCTCGGTTCCGTGCGGCCTCCATCGCCTCCTCCACCCCCCAGGACCCGCGGTGCAGAACTCACTGTGGACCAGAACCTGATTAGAGACGTGAAGGAAAAGCCACATGCTGAGCTGAGTGTGTGTGTGTGTGTGTGAGGCTGTCAGATGTATGAGAAATCAACACTTTGAAACCATTCATTATGCATGAGCACACACACACTCACACACACACACACACACACACACACGCTGCCATATGCACATAAAATGAGGGAAGCGCACACACAGGGAGACAAATCTCACACATGGGAGGCAGATGTTTGATATGAAGTGTTACTGATGTATGCAGCCTCAGCACAATCTGTGTGTGTGTGTGTGTGTGTGTGTGTGTGTGTGTGTGTCAGAAACTGGGTTACGGTGCTGAGAAGCCAAACGTATGAAAGATGCAAAAGAAAAAAAAAAAAAAAAAAACATCTTGTTAGCGCGTCTCTGCTTCTCCGGCGTTTCCGTGAGGACGGCGGTCTCAGCGAGGACGGGACGTTTCTGAAACATGGGGACATTTTTTTTTTTTTTAAATTTTGTCAAGCGAGGACATCGTCCAACACGTTTTGGCGTCGCTGACGGGTGTCGCCCTTTCAAAATAAAGGTGTTTTTTTTATTATTATTTAAACCGACGCCCTTTGATTGCACTTCCTGATATTATAATGTGCAGCTGAAGTGATCGTCGGACTCCCCAGCTGTCAGACCTCTCCTCTCTCACCCAGTCATTTTCCCTGCACACACACACACACACACACACATATATATATATAAACCCACGCTGCTTTCATTTTCACTTTGCCACCTTTTCAAAAGGCTAAAGAGTGCTTCAAAGTCAACTGAGAAGATTGAAAGTGGAGCTGCTCATTCACGGTCCCCGCTGCCTTTTCACCCTCCATCAAATATAAAAGACAGATGAAAAAGAGATATTATTAAGGACATGAAAGATTGAAGAGCGGTGTCAGGGCTCGGGAGGACAGAAAGGAAAAGAGAGAGAGAAAAAAAAGGCGCAATGTCGGCTTTGTTGGTGAAGGACGATTAAGAATATTCTCCGAACGCGAGCGTCTCCTGCGTGTAAACGTTTCCCGTTTCGCCGAGGTTACCGCCGCGTTTTGTAATAACTTTCATTGCTCGTCGTTATTTCCGGGGTCGATGTCACCGCGGCGAAAGAATAAATCCGCCTCATAAAGAGAAGAGGAACCAGACGAGTATTTTTGTGTTTTGTTTTTGGGGATTATTTCTTCTTGCTCAGACGTGCTTCAGTTATTTGATAACTATGGTCATTAATTTAAAAAATATTATTAAAAATAAAAATATAATGTCGGACACAGGGAGTTGACGGCCGGAGGCGTGATTGATCCGCTCGCCTTCGGTCGGGCTGATCAGCCGCGGGATTCACCCCGACAACCTTTCACCCTCCCCTCTAATCACATGGGAGGCGGAGCCCTCCTCTTCCTCCTCCGCCTCCTCCTCCTCTTCCTCCTCTTCCTCCTCCTCCTCCTCCTCCTCTTCCTCCTCCTCCTCCTCTTCCTCCTCCTCCTCCTCCTCCCCTTCTCTTATTTCCTCGCACGCGTTCGTCTCCGTCGTTCTTCGTCTTCCTCCTGATTTATTATTTCCTCCTGTCGCAGTCTGGTTTATTTCTTATCAGTGAAAATCTTTTTTTCTCTTTTATTGCTTCACCTCCATTTCACTCTCCATCTGTCTCTGTTATTATTATTTTTTTTTTCTTTCTCTCCCTCCGCTCTGTGAAAAAGAAAGTGACATCAGGGAGGTCTGGACACCCCCCCCCCCCATGGGACCATGAAGGCGACATTACAGGTGAAATGGAGGGAGGAGAAGGAGGGAGGCGTTTTTTACTGCCTGACTGTAAATCTCTCCATTAAGTCGCCCTTTATCGCCTGATAAAATTTATAGGAGACAAAGAGGGGGAGGAATGTACCGGGGGGGGGGGCAGGAA
Source organism: Psettodes erumei (assembly GCA_016785225.1). Taxonomy (NCBI): domain Eukaryota; kingdom Metazoa; phylum Chordata; class Actinopteri; order Pleuronectiformes; family Psettodidae; genus Psettodes; species Psettodes erumei. The sequence goes on along the minus strand of JAFBJZ010000646.1, from coordinate 161,480 downwards.
GTAGGAAGTAGGAAGTAGGGGGGGTAAATATTTACATACGTTACTCTGTTGCCAGTTTCTCTCACTGTGCTGCTACGGTTAGCTTAGCTCAGCTTAGCTCAGCTTAGCTTAGCAGACAGACGTCTTGTTTGTTTTGTAATGTCTCTGTAGAGCTGTGATTATCGTCTCTCTCTCCTCCATCTCCTCCTCCTTTCCTCCGGGGGGGTTCGTTTTTTTGTTTTTTTAGCCGACGGACGGACGGACGGACGGACGGACAGACGGACGGACAGACGGGCGTCTCACGGCTCGTCTGCGAGCTGTAATTGGTTTGTCGCCTCGTCAAGTCGCTGCTTGACACTCGGGATAATGGACAGAGACATTCAATTTACAGAAAACACAAGGTGAATGCCAATTAGCTGCAGGACGGGGGGGGAGGCGAAATGGAGAGAATGGAAGGAAAGAGGGAGGACGAGTAAAGAAGGAAGACAGGAAACTGGGAACCAAGACAGAACACAGAGGAACCAAAGGTCTGTCATGTTCTGCTGAGTCTCTGCTGGGTTCTCCTGGTTCCTGCCAGAACTCAGGAGGAGACGGAGCTCGTCCTCCGTCCTTCCTGGAGGTCGGGTCGGACTCGCACATCTTCTCGAATTACACGGCGGCCGCGTTGAGCGGACTCTCCCTTTAAACCCTCCGGGACGCTCACGTGTCCGGTCGATACCGCCGGGCTTCCCCCCGCGAAGGGGACAGACCCAGCAGAGCGGAGTCCGCGGACGCAGATCGATATCTGGACGGAGAGGACGGCGAAGGAATCTGGGACGACGCTGGTGTCTCGTTACAGACCGGATCCCATCCAGACTCCGTCCTCGGTCCTGGTAGATAAACTCGGATTAAGATTACCCCAAAACTGTTGTTTAACCGCTCAGCGTGCGGAAAACCCGCGGATCCGCAGATATCAGAACCAGATGAAGGAACCGGAGGAGGGTAGAACCAAAAGGTTCCCCTCAGAACACAAACAGAAACCTAATTACTGTGCTGTGAGCTGCAGACGCACAATAAAAAGCTTAAATTACCTTCCTCATTAACCGGGGAAATGAGACAGACCGAGAAACAAGTCGGGGAAAAAAACCCAAAAGTGATGAAACAACAAACAAAGGAAAAGAGCATCTTGTCGCTCGTTCGCTTTTTTTTCCCGCCTAATGAGCGACTTCACGAGGAAGAAGAAGGAAAACGACAGACGAACAAGAAATCGTCTTTGATGGCGAACGTGTCGGTGCTTGTTGTTCTACTCATCTGCTGGGAATCGCCATCCCCTCCGTTTACGACGGCACGCGGGGGAGTCTTTACAGCAGCGAGTACAAAAGTAGGAGTCTTTACAGCAGCGAGTACAAAAGTAGGAGTCTTTACAGCAGCGATTACAAAAGTAGGAGTCTTTACAGCAGCGATTAAAGACGCCAGAGTCTTTACAGCAGCGAGTACAAAAGTAGGAGTCTTTACAGTGGTTATTACAAAAGTAGGAGTCTTTACAGCAGCGATTAAAAAAGTAGGAGTCTTTACAGCAGCGAGTACAAAAGTAGGAGTCTTTAAGCACACCAAAAGTAGAGTCTTTACAGCAGCAAGTACAAAAGTAGGAGTCTTTACAGCAGCGATTAAAGAAGCAGAGTCTTTACAGCAGCGAGTACAAAAGTAGGAGTCTTTACAGTGGTTATTACAAAAGTAGGAGTCTTTACAGCAGCGGTTACAAAAGTCGGAGTCTTTACGGAAGTGATTACAAAAGTAGGAGTCTTTACAGCAGCAATTACAGACACTGAATGTTGTCCCAGTTTTGATTGGATTCCTTTATGCTATTGATTAGACACAAATCGACCCTTCACATTATTGATCTCTGTTTAAATCCCCTGTCACGTCATAAAAAAAGGCGAGTGAGATTCCTCCACCTGATTAATTTATTTCCTGCGCTGAGCAGAGAGTCGAGACAGGAACAGCCAGACGCAGGTAAACAAGCACCGACACCGGGAATTTGAATTTCTAAACGTGATAATTATGTGCGGCACTGAATCCTCTCAAGTATCGCCAGAGTGGAGATCAAGAACGCACTCAGAATACAACATGAACACAACAACAGGACAACAGCGTGTGTGCGTCATGTGACTGCCTTTAACCGGCTCTGACTCCCATCAGCTGTCGCACGCTCGGCTAAAGACACGCACACATGCTTACAGCACGTGATGTCAGTGTGTGCGACGCACAATAATATACGTGCGCTGCCTCTTAATGCAGTGCGTGACTGACAGTACAGCGCCAAAGGTCGCGACCTCTGGGAATCCTCCAGAGTCATTAAACCTGCGCGCTCTCCTCAGTCGTCTTCCAGACGCTGACCTTTTTTCCTGACGGCTGATGTTTTAGGCCCACGTGACCTCCGCCGGCCAATCAGCCGGGGTGGAGAAGGGGCCGCCCGCCGCCGTCCCACAAACTTCATGCATCTGTCTGAGCGTTAGAGGTTAACGGCCGCACGAGGCTGCAGCCGGAGCCTGTTTGTTCGAAGACCAGAGGGTAAAAAGGACAATTCAATATTTAATAGGGGACAACGTGCCGGACTATTTCTGTCGCAGAAAGAGAAGCCGAGGGCACGACTCGGGAGGCAGATGTAAAAATAAAGAGTCTTTACTTCGTAAAAAACACGAGGATACGAAAACCAAAAGCAGGCGAGCGAAGCAGGAAGGGTCAGGATGAGGCGAATATGCAAGAAAATACAGGTCAAACAGAAAAACAGACAAACAACCGAGCGCTGAGGCAGTGAGGGCTAACCAGGGAATGGGGAACAGGTGAGTGGACAGAGGGGGCGGGGCCAGCAGGTGGGAGGGGTGGGGTCTGACGGACGATCATCTTAACAACGTTTATTTGAATAAGTCGAGTCTTTTATGAAGCAAAATTTAAAACCTGACTCCTTTTTTTTTGTTCCTGCTAAAAATCCAAACTCTGGACTCCGGTGACAATCATCTGACTGATCCTGATTGGTCCAGAGAGGGCGGATGTGTGGAGTAAACAAGTTAATTATTAATCTGCACGATGAATAATACAAGCGCACTCCATCTTCATTTGTCAGCCGCCGGAAAAAACAAAGTCATATTTCATTCTTTGCCCGGTGCCGTTTTTAAACACAGAGGATTCACGTTTCAAACGAACCGGAGCGAAGTCGACTTCACACGGATCTGAGATCCGCTGTCTTCGCTCCGGTTGTTATCTGTCACAGCTTCCATCGCTCCGAACCGCGGATCAGAGTCGGAACCAGGACCCAGCCTGACTTCTGCTGGATCACGGTGAGAATCAAAACATATATGAGAAAAAGGAAGCTGAGCTGAAAACAACCACAAAGAGACGGGAGACAAAGACGAGACTTTTTTTTTCTCTCCTCGTTTTCCAAACTTCTCCTCTCGGAGCAGGAACGTCGCCGTTCACATCTTCAGCCTCGGTCGACGCTTTGAAATCAAAAACGCCGAAGGTCGCAGCTCGGCCCGGTCTGACACGACTCCCCTGTGTCGTCGCCTCGTTTCATCAGAGCTGGTTTTATTACCCCCACCCCCCACACACACACTCCTCCGCCCGCCCTCCGCCCGCTCTGCTCCACTTCACCCTAAACATGCTGATCTGCTGCTAAAGTCCGTCTTCATCAAGTTTGAAATTCCTTCAGTGAACTTTCCTTTCATCGCCGGCTGTTTTAAAAACCAGAGAGGGACCCCGAGCTTTCCGTTCGGCAGCTGGCCGTCGTATTTTTTTAACACCGGCCGAACCTGAGGGGAGTGGAGGTGGGGGGCTGAGCGGTGGAAGTGTTCCTCTGGTGGGACGTTTGGGTCGGTATGAAGCCCGGAAGTGTCCCGGCAGCACACGGACATATGCCGGTTAAATAAAAAATAAAAAGTTTGAGCAGCCAAACACCCAAATCTGGTCAAACACCCTGAAGGCAGCTGAAGCGCTGAAGTGTTGAAGTGAGACAATAAGAAATGTCTTTGATTCGTGTAGCGGGTTTCAGACACGACGTGACGCTGCGTCACAAACCGCAGGCGAACACAGAGTCCAGATTAAAATACACTCAATGATATTTTCAGTGAAAGGAGTTGAAGTGTCAGTGGCCTGAAAGAAAGCCGGAAAAATTAAATGTAAGAATGAAACAGAGAATGGAAGAAAAATATCTTAAAATTAAAGCAACTGTGAGGAGTTGAACTGTTACCAGTATTTTAGCCTGAAGTCTGAAAGGAGTTGAAGTGTTAGCTGGCAGAAGTGCTGGTCTGCGAGAACATACCTGAGCTCCTACAGTGGATTTGATGTTGAGCTGCAATGTTGAAGTGCAAGAACTAGAAGTAGCCGACGTACACTGAAAGCAGAGGAAGTGTTGGTTGGGGTGTCGAACCTGAAAGGATCTGAAGTGGGCGGTGTAAAAGCTGAAGTTCAAATGTCAGTCGAGTCATTGTGACGCGACGGACAGTCGACTCGGACTCAAAGCAAATTAAGATTAATTTCAAGTGTCAGTTGAAGCGTGAGAGCTGAAATGAGTTGAAGTGTGAGTTTAAGTTAAAGCTGTAATGGAGCTGATAACATGATCTGGTCCCAGGGCCTGAAATGAGATGATACGCTTCTTTTCTTTCTCTTTTTGTTAGATCGGTGTAAAATGAATCTCTTTGTGGTTTCGGACTCTCGCTCAGACTGAATGCTCGGAAAAAAAAAAAAAATCATTTCGGGTCTGGGAACTTCTGGAGGGTATTTGCCACCACTTCCATTATTTGTAATGAATACATGTTAAATGTCACGAAAAGAAGCGGCTGTTTAATATTCGGCGCTCTCGCCGTATCCGAGCTCCGCGCTCCCAAATCTATTTCCATTCACCCGTCTCATTTCTATTCATCCATCATTATCTGTCACTTCATTGTCAGCAGCTTTTTGCAGAAGTAACTTTCTGCTGCGCGCGGGAAAAAAAAAAAAGAAAGAGAAGAATTAAAGAAAGAAAGAAAATCCCATTCTGCTCAGCAGCCGTGAGTCAGGACCAAACTCTTTTTTTTTTTTCTTCCGCTTCTATTTCCACCTCCGTCTCTCCACCGAGAAACAATGAAAAGTGACTCATGTATGATTCACGGCGCCGGCGACCGAGGTGTTTGCGGCGAACGTCCTGGAACGCAAATAGCTTTCGAAGCGGAAAAAAAAAAGAGGAAGAGGAAACACACCCGTGTGCTGCCGAGCACCGTCTGAGCGGCTCATTAAGGATTCCTGCTGTAAAACTGCTGCTGTGGCTTTTTATTTATTATCCTGAGCCGATATTTTAGTCGTCCTACATTTAACGTAAAGATTTGAAAACGGAGTCGCGGCCTTCAGGGCTGCAGACTGACAAATAATAAAAAAATAAAGATGTATCATGATGAACTCTGTGATCTCAGCAAAGCTTCAAAGGATGTATTATTATTATTATTATTATTATTATTATTATTATTATTATTATTATGACTGTGGCGACTGAGTTTTATTAACTGTCGTTGGTTATTTTGACATTTAGGTGTTTAGACTCTGTGTGTGTATGTGTGTGCATGTGTGTGTATGTGTGTGCGTGTGTGTGTGTGTGTGTGTGTGTGTGTGTGTGTGTGTGTGTGTGTGTGTGTGTGTGTGTGTGTGTGTGTGTGTGTGTGTGTGTGTGTGTGTGTGTGTGTGTGTGTGTGTGTATGTGTGTGTATGTGCAGGTCCTGGCCATGCCTGATGTTTTCCACCTTCGCACACATTCAATTATTCAGCAGTGTATTGTTGGGTTGAGCTGCAGCGGAGCAACTGTCATAGACCACTGAGTGTGTGTGTGTGTGTGTGTGTGTGTGTGTGTGTGTGTGTGTGTGTGTGTGTGATGTCACGGGACATAAGAAACAAGCGAGAACTTTTTCTTTGACGTGGTTTTAACAGGAGCTGGAGGAAGACGTGAGCGGACGCACAGAGCTCACAGTTACTAAAATGGCGCACTGTGCCTTTAAATCAGCAGCCAATGATTTTATTGGAGGTGTGTGACGGCGGCGCAGGTAACTCAGCGCCTCATATTCATATACACATACATATGTATATATTCATCCCCCGCTCACAGCTGGACTCATCGGGACCAGGTTCATCACGGCGCGGGCCCCTGTGGTGCGTGACCTGCTCCACACGCCACACCATCAGGTTACACAACCTGTGTGTGTGTGTGTGTGTGTGTGTGTGTGTGTGTCGCTGCAGCCCTTTGTGATGGTTGCCACGACACAGTGTCTCATGTCATTTTCAGGAGAACACACAGAGTGCGCCGTCGCTCTCTCGCCTTATTAAAAACAAGCTGGACGCTGTCGCCGCGTCGATCTTATTCCTAATCTGTTAATCTGCAAATGTAGTTTTAATTTGAAATTATTTCAACGCATGCAGTGTGCTGACGCCCCCCCCCACCAGCAGGAAGAACTTCACATGTTCTGCATGACGTCTGGATGTGTGTGTGTGTGTGTGTGTGTGTGTGTGTGTGTGTGTGTGTGTTAATGGTGTTTCTGCGTAAAATGCCGACTCAGCAGGCCAGCAGGCGTCCAGCCAGACAAACAATCAGCGCGTTTTCAAGCTAATTAGCTCTAACGAACTAATGAGGTCGTTAGGAAGGACGAGGAGGATAAACGGCTTCAGACTGGGGGGGGTTGTTTACAGTTTGTTGATTTGTTGATTGTGAAACATCAATAACTTCCTCTGACATCGGACAGACGCCGGATCAACGTTTTATTCCAGTTTCATTTCGTTCGCGAAACGAAAACGAGTCGCGACCTTCAACACAAACGTGTGTGTGTGTGTGTGTGTGTGTGTACAGTAGCGACAGCTTCAGCGCAGACAGGTGAAGGTGTGTTCACCTGCGTTGACGCCGGCGTTAGCTTAGCATTAGCATTTTTTTGCTCAGGGATTTGTTAGCCCCCCCCCGCTGTAATGAGAGCAGATAGAAATCCATCTGAGGAGGATGATTGGAGGTCAGAGATTTGCTGCCGTGGTAACCGTCTCTCAGGTAACAGCATCGCTGCCTCCTGCCCTCCCTCCCTCCCTCCCTCCTCCTCCCTCCTCCTCCTCCCTCCTCCCTCCTCCCCCGCGGTGTTATTTCCTCCTTTTCGACTCAAGCATCCATCTTCCATCCGACCGTTTTCATCCTCTCCTCTCCTCTCCTCCATCATTTCCTCCTTCCTCTCTTTCTTTTATTTCTCTGCCTCCCTTTCTCGTCCACCTCCCCTCGTCTCTCTTTTCACTCCTCCACCTTGTTTTTTTTTTTTTTTTTTAATTATCTGCTTGTTTTCCTCTCCTCCTCTTCTCTTATCGCTCCCTCCATCTGGACCCCCGCTGTCTTCTTTCCCTCTCTTCATTCTTTATCGCCTTTTTTTTCCCTCTTTTATCTATCTCACATATCTCCTCCTCCTCCTCCATCTCACCCCCCCCCTCCTCCTCTCTGCTGATGAATTCAAGATGGCGGCTGATTACAGCAGCAGCGTGGGGGAGTCATTAATAATTAGCGGCAGCGGCTGATCGACACGCTGATACCAGTTTGACACCAGTTTGGATCAAGAAGTCAAACGCTGTGGATCACAGTCGGATCACTGACACACACACACACACACACACACACGATGCAGTGAGTGTGTGTGTCTGTCGGCAGGTAAAGGTTCGTTAACCCACCTGCGACTGATCGATACATCTTCTCCGTGACGAACAGTAACCGGGTCGCGTCGCGCCGCTTCACTGCCAGATTTAATTGGCGGGATTTTTTTTTTTTTTTTTTGCGTCATTGTGAAATAGTTTTGCGTCATTAGAGCGCGATCGATCGTCGCGTCCCAGGATTAACGGCCTGATTGATGTTGATATACTGGAAAAGCAAAGTAGCGGCGCGGAAATATAAGTCAGCACCTCCCCCATCACAAATTATAGTAGTTTGGGCACGTCGTAGGTTTTTCTTGATTTTTTTTTTTTTATTCAAAATTTTTAAGATTTATCGTTACTGTAACTCACTCAAAACAGTCGCTTTCATATTAAATCACTCTTTAATTAAGAGCGGGTCCGTCTGAGCCGACCCTGAACCTTCACAGATAAAAGTCCACGTGTGAACTAACGCGGCGAAAATTAAAAATGTGATCATCACTCAGTCTAAACAGCCCTCAGCGTTCCCCCCTGCTGTGGATGTGACCTTGCACTAAAACATTAAAGCGTTATGTTAATTTTATGTACAGCGGCCGTGCAGCCGCAGACGGAGGCGGGGGGGAACAACGGGTAATTTAAACATCAGCTAACAGCTCCCGTCTACACGGCCATAAATCCACGAAGAACAACAGAGGAACGGTAAACATGATGAAGTCTCTCTCTGGTCGCTAACACAGCGCAGCGATAAAAGGATGGCGAGCGGCGCTTTAAGGGATTCATCAGCCTGCTGGGAACCCAGTTTATAAAAAAAAAAAGAAGAAGAAGAAGAAGAAACAAGCGGAGGATCATAAATAATGAAGAATGAGAATATCTCGCTCCCAAAACCCAAGAGCTGGAGTTCAAACTGTTGCCATCAGGGGATGCGTGAGAGAGACAGTGTAATAGCCTGAAGCGTTTAAACAAAAAATAATAAAAACTCACAGTAGACTGTTTTAAATCTCGTACGGGAATCACGCACAACTCAAACAAAGCGCCGCTACGTTTGTTTAACGCGCTCTGGTTTTATGGGGCTGGAGGTGACTTTTGAAAAGGCCGAAAACGCTTGTAAACGCTTTAACGCGTGAACTGCAAAACAGCATCACTCATGTAGCACCAACAAAGTGTTGTGACCAGAGTTCCCACATGTTAGCTTAAATTAATGGAGCTAAAATAACTGACACCGCTGACAAGTTTAGCTAAACCAGCTAACTGGTGGGAGCTAACTCCCTAAGTGGGAGCTAACTTAAGCTAACTCAATCAAAAAAACCAGCCAGAATAAGCTAATAAGCTAAACAAGCTAACTCAGAGTAGGGGCTAATGTAAGCTAACTCAATCAAACAAACCAGCCAGAATAAGCTAATAAGCTAAACAAGCTAACTCAGAGTGGGAGCTAACTTAAGCTAACTCAATCAAACAAACCAGCCAGAATAAGCTAAACAAACTAACCAGCTAAATCTGGTGATGTGAATGACACGTATGAGCTTGTCAAGCTAACCGAGCGAAACAACTGTGGTACCTGTTTGCAGCTAGCTATCTCTGAGGGAGCTAAACAAAGCTTTACGGGTTATAATTTATGAGTTATCTGACACATTAAACCCACAGAGGAGCAGAAGGTCGGAGGAACAAATATGTGAGTTTTTAAATTCAACATGTCCTAGCATACGGCACATGGTCTGGACACGCTCGCTACCTAACGTTAGCTGCTAACCGTTGTTTTCCCCACATTTGTTGGTATTGCACAACTATAAATCACTTTAGCTGCAGCTTGGGAGGCAGAGCGGGTCGTCCACTAATTAGAAGGTCCGATCCCTGGCTCCTACAGTCCGGCATCCTGAGGCAGGACACCGTTGCCCCGGATGGTCGCGCCATCGGGGGCCGAGCGTATGTGTGAACGGCCTGCAGTGTAAGGCAGCGTTCTGCTGCTAAGTGTTTCATAAGTGCAGTCCAGTCGCCGTTTGTAGACTCGTAGCTGAATAAATTTGAGAGTCACTTCTTCCAAACCTCGCAATGAATGTTCACTTATTTATAAAATGGTGGAGGGAGGGGAGTGGGGGGGGTGTACAAGCGGCATAAAGTAAACACGGGGGAGAGGGATGTGAGAGCGGCTGAATTCGGGATAAGTGAAGTCAAACAGCTGCTGGCTCCAGAAAACAGGCCGACGCCGTCCAAGAAACAGAAAAGCTCCGAATCAGGCGCCGCAGGCCGTGAGCGCCGGCGAGGGGATGACGGTTCGGAGCCGCGTTCTTCTTTTCGAGAGGATAAACCGGCTCGAACCTCCCGTAACCATCGCGCACCCCGCATTTACATTTCCTCTGTCACGTCTGGAATAAAGGAGTTTCAGGGACCGCCGAGGATTAGCCGGCGTTTCGTAACCCCATCAGAATTGTAAATTTGACCAATTAAAATAAATCCAGGAGCGGACGCCCTGTTTTTCGAAACTGACAACGTTTTTAACAGTTTTAACAAGCTCTCCGCGTCAAACATTAACATCGACCGCAGAAAATAACCCGATATGTTTATATATGTGTGTAAATAATGGACTATAATGATGAGAGGAAGTTATAACAACAGGAAACTGGGGATTATAGATTTATGCCCCCTGGAAATAAATAGCAATAAGTAGCAGCCTAACAATTAAATAACAATGATTTTCCATGTTGGATATTTCCGTTTTCCGACGTTTTATGTGCAGTCGCATCGTTGTTATTGTCACGGTAACGTCGCCTGGTGACATGAAGCGGGTCTTTTATTAAAGGCGCGTTGGCAGCCGGAGAGAGAACGGTCGCCAATCTCCCGTCATTAGGATTCACTGGCAGCATATGATGGGGCCATATGGGCTATTAACAAACCCAACCTCTCCACAGACGGAGGTGTGGAGCGAGGGAATGGAGCAAAGAGAGGGAGGGAGAGAGAGAGAGGGAGAGAGTGACCCGGCCATATGGATGAGGAAGACATAAAAAGTGGAGAGGAGGAGGAGAGAGGTGGAGGTGAAGATGGATGAATGGGTTTGGCAGCTCTTTATGAACAGTTAGCACATCTTATTAGCTTTAATAATGCATCAGGATGGATGGATGGGTGGATGGATGGGTGGATGGATGCAGGTGTGACCAGAGGAAACAGAAGCAGAAGGGGCCTCAGGTGAGGCGGCCATGTTGGACGCGGTTCCACAACAAAACTTCCTTTAATCCCACGTGTCCGGCAAAGCGTTCCCGTCAAACTCCCCGCGCGTCGTCCGACCTCCAGGTCGCCCGGGACGTCCTGGAGCGTTTTGTCCGGCGTTTAAATGTTCATCAAATTAACGAGCTCGTTCTGAATCGCCAAACAGTGCCGGAAGAATTTACGCTCCGACTCCCGGAGTCTCCGCGGACCGATTCGCCCCAAAGCTGCAGCCGGCGTCATCAGTCAGACAGCGGAGATGGATGGAGCGGCGGATGGATGGAGTCAGAGATGAAGCTGCACCAGCTTCAACCATCTGGACCGTTAAGCTCTCGGGGGGCGGACGGAAAGCGTCGAGGACCATATGTTCTTCTTCTGGCGCAGGAAGCAGGAACGTCAAACTCTCGATTATGACACGCACACGTGAAACATAACTGCCATATTTATTTTTGTTTGCACCAAACATCTGGTCCGTCCCGCGCGGACCGAACGGGCGTCCTCCACGTCCTCCTGTCCGACGCAGCTCCAGAAGCTCGAACCCGGCGAGCAAAAAAACGCGTTTTAACGCGACGGCGTTTAGCTCGGAAGCACGAAAAACCTCAGCGAGAGCGAAGACGGGCCGAGCTCAGTCCGACGCCGACGGGACGCCGCGCTGCACG
>JAFBJZ010000646.1:125000-140000 GCA_016785225.1 Psettodes erumei | reverse complement strand
TGAAAATGAGTTAATGCAGGACACAGCGGCGCCTTATTACAGTAATTTCCCCCGCAGCAGCGCCGCCGCTCTCATGCAACACGTGCGGTTCTCTTTGCGCGTTCTTCATCATGAAATAACGATCGACGGCCAATTTCCCCCCCGTTTTTCCCGACGCCCACGCTCGTGACAAACGGGGACGAGGACGCGGGTCTGATGCTTTTTTTTTTTTTTTCCCCCGCTGTTTACTCGCCGTTGATGAAGCCGTGGGAGGACGCGCTCATCCTGACGCGAACCGCAGGCGAGCCGCCGGATGATTGTGTTTGTTCAGAGCGACGTCTTGCAAACATCCTGCGGTTTAATCAGCGGACGGGCGAGGACGACGACGCCCGGCGGAGCGCGTCCGACCGTTAGCCACTTTACCGTTTGTTTCTGCTCTCGCACAAAAAAATCAACCTGTTGTGCGACTTCTCTTAAAAAAAAAATGGCGGACTTGCGTCTTTTGCATAGGTCACGGCGTTTTACGGCGGACAGCCTCATAAATCTGGGCGAGCGACGAGCGGCGGATCCCATGACCCCATTCGTCACGGAAAGGTCGGCGGCGTGACGGAGCGGGAACTGAAAACCTACGACGTCGGAGCGTGAGTAATGAAAGTGTGTCTGTGTGTGTGTGTGTGTGTGGGGGGCATTAGTATGGAGGGGGGACGAGTAGAGACCTTTACACACACACACACACACACACACACACACACTGGCTGAAGGTTGATGAAGGTCAGGTGGATCCGTGCAAACTTTTAATAGCGTTTCGTTTTTTTTCGGTGGCGGCGTCGGAATTTATTTTCACCTTTATATCCAGGTGACGCGTCCAGGTACCGCCCCCCGCCCCCCCGCTCGTCTGCCATGTTTTCCACCCAACTTTAAATCCACCAGGTGGTTTTAAACCCTCGACGACTCCCGCCGGCTCCTCGGCCAGTCGAATCGCAGCGCGCCAACAGGCGGTCGGCCCCCACCTGTCGGTCGCCGCCCCCCCCCACGCGTCAGGTGTCTGGACCAGGACTGGCTTTGTGTGTGTGTGTGTGTGTGTGTGTGGGGGGGGGCGTCATCACCGCAGAGAAGCTCAAACAGAAATATTACATAAATGATTTATGAGGCGCAGGTCCCCGAGTGTGAGGCTGTGTTTGTAATAAGCTCCAGTTGCCCTTCAAGCTATATTGTTTCTCAGAGTGCCCCCCACACACACACACACACACACACACACACACACACACACACACACACACACACACACACACACACACAGTCTTTTCCAAACAAAGACGTGAATCTGTATTCAGTTTGCGTGGGGGTGAATGGAGGGATGAGCCTCTGGGAGCGGCTGCCACCCAGTGTGTGTGTGTGTGTGTGTGTGTGTGTGTGTGTGTGTGTGTGTGTGTGTGTGTGTGTGTGTGTGTGTGTGTGTTGTGTTGGGGGGGGGGGCAGCTGGGGCTGACCAGGACCAGGTGGGTTTCGGAGGAACCTGCGAGCTACATTTGATTCGCCTCCATCGAGGTGAAGGTACCGCCCCCTTTGAAAAAACTTTATTTAAAAAAAACAACAAACAACAACTCAACCACAACCCAGGGGCACACGTGACAAACACATGCATGAGGACAGGGTACTGCTGCTGTCATGGAAATGTATGTTGTGGTCTGGGGTGGGGGGGGTTGGGGGGGCGTCGGGGGGGCTGTCGGGGGGGGTTGGGGGGAAGCGGGGGGGGGGGGCTCCCAGCTCTGCTTGCCTATCTGTAACAGTCACCACACTCCGCTGATAAAAACCTCATTTCTCGGAGACAGGGTTGGCTGGAGACGGGCTCTGCGTCCGTGTAGACAACATACTGTATTTAATACAAAGTACGTGACAACACAACACACGCTGACACACTCACACACACACACACACACACACACACACACACTCATCCATTCATCCCTCCTCCCTCAGCGATTTCCTCATCTCATCTTCATTCTTCTTCTCCCTCTGGAGGCTGGAGGACAGGACCCCCCCCCTGTGTGTGTGTGTGTGTGTGTGTGTGTGTGTGTGTGTGTGTGTGCGCATGAGTGTTTGGTTGACTGGTCTTAATAACGTCGCTTTCATCTCTCACACACAGCAGGGGGGGGTTGTTGTGTGTTTGTGTGTGCGTTGCGTATGGATACACACCATTTGTCTATCCGGCAGGTTTTCTGTTTGTGTGGCTGTCAGCTGTCAGCTCACACACACACACACACACACACACACACACACACATCACACACACACACACACAGTGAAGACCTCTGCAGGTGAGAAGACGGTTTCCTCCAATCCAAACCGCCTCCGTCGACCTCGCTGACAGGGAATTGGTCGATCGTTTCAGCGCCTGTCCTGGGCCCCGCCCCCTAAAATCTGATGTGGATGATTGACGGCTGCAGCAACGAGACACAAAGTTTCCAGGAAGTTACCTGGAACTAACGGTGCGTTCAAGGAAGCTGCGAAGTCTGAGACGCCAACACGTCGAACAGCGTTAATTAACGTTAAAGAGCGGAAACTAAACTTTTTATTTACCCGTGTTTCTGTGTTTATTCAGCACAAAATACTGTTTATATTTTTATTTATTTATTTTTTATTTTTTACCTGAGCCACATTACAACCAGTTTGTGTGAGAAGAAAAAAAAATGGTCTCAGATCAGCAGCAGAGGTCAAAGGAAGCTGGGGTTAATGTAACAGGAGCAGATTCAGGTCTGAGATCAGACTAAACAGACAAGGAGTGTGTGTGTGTGTGTGTGTGTGTGTGTGTGTGTGTGTGTGTGTGTGTGTGTGTGTAAAACAAACGCAGGAAAAGAAAAGTTCATGTTTTCATCCATAATTCAGGAGGAAGGGAAAAGTGTCGTTTGCAAAATCGGACTTCTTCTTCGAGAAAAGCTTTTAGAGGGTAAAAGTCAGAGCGCTGCAGCAATTCAATTATGTTCCTGTTTTTAAACGCACACACACACACACACACACACACACACACACACACACACACACACGAGCACACACACACCTACAGCTGTAGCTTCGGTGGCCCAACATCCCTGCAGCAGAGTGACTCAGTGCTGGAGAGCTGCTCTTAAACAGCAGCCGACCTGGAAACGGACACACACACACGCACACACACACACACACACACACACACACACACACACAAAAACACACAGACACACACTCCACCCACTATGAGAGCAGATTAAATTGATCGTCCTCAGGGAAGAAAACATGAGTCACCGTTATTCATGAGAGCCCCTCTATGCGTGCGTGTGTGTGTGTGTGTGTGTGTGTGTGTGTGTGTGTGTGTGTGTGTTCATGTGTGTGTGTTCATGTGTGCTATCGAAATACATAAAATCTGCCACACACCATGTCACCGGTCACAGAAACGATCAGACGCGGTCACCGTGACCCCCCCCCCCCTGCACCGCGGCGGGCGTCTCGTTGTTGCCAGGCAACGGGATGTACATACCTGTTGTTCTTCATCACCGTCTTCATCAGCCGGCGCCCGTGAAACCGAGACTCGCGGCGTTGGCCCCGCCCACACACGACCTCAAGTCGTACGTCTCCTGCTTTGTCGAAAAACAAAAATGGCCGACACGCTAACACGCTCAACGCTAACACACGTACGTGTTCTCGGACCACGACTGCGGCGGCGACTCGCCTGCTTTCCACTTTCACCCACGATGCATCGCGGCGCGAAAAAGTTTGCCCGCTCGCTCCAGCAAGTCCAGATTCAGCAGAACCAGGAAGCGTCTCTGCACAATAATGATGTCGCCTTCTCCCCTCAGGGCGAAACGTCCCGCCTGCCGAGGGTGAAGCAGCAGAAACACGAGTCGGAGGCAATAAGTGAGACGTCAAAATGAAACGCGCTACAGTCAACAAAACCGAAATATCCTGTTTGCTTCTGCTGACGGGAAGCAGGGAGATCCGGGTCTGAACCGGAACCAGCCGGCGGCCTGCACCTCAGTGTTGACGAGACGGTTTCAGATCATTTCGTCTTTAAGCGTTTTTATTTCGGCTGCAGTTTTTCCAGCTGGAGGACTTTCCCCTGACTGGACGTCTGTCTGTCCGCCCAGCGGCGAATGCGGGGGCGGGTTTGGAGGAAGTCGATGGGGGAGGCTTGGTGGTGGCGCCCCCGTCAGGCGGATCCTCCACCGAGGCCTGTTCATGGACACTGGACCGGCTGACGGTCTGATTCCGGCACCTCAGGGAGGGTTTTTTTACGGGAATTGATCGGGGTCAGCAGTGGATCAGCTGGGACGCTCCGGTGGAGGTGCGTCAATCAAAGCCCCCACCCACCACCACCACCCGCCTCTCCTCCCGGGTGGTTCTGTTACTGGCAGGCTGTTTGTCTTTCACCTCCTCCTCCTCCTCCTCCCTGCAGCCTCCCTGCTCTCCATCCCGCCTGACTGACTCCTCTTAATGGACGTGTTGTTTTTTAAACACCAACGCTCGGTGACAAGGAACGCAGCTCGGGGTGTTTGAGAAGACGTTACAGGCAGAAAACCAGCCACGTTTAGATCAGGCGAAATAAATCGATTCAAAATCAATGAACCTCGACGGCCCGACAGAAGGAGAACTCCTCTGGGTTCATCCTCTGAGGACCAGGAACACCCAGAGTGGAAGGTGTCGGACGGACAGACATCTCCGTTTTCCCGGCGGGAGGTTTCAGAACCTCCGACTCGGAGCTGATCCGAGTTCTGCCTCTTACTCTGTGTGAAGTCCTGACACATGCAAATTCTTCCTCCGCCCTTGTTCTCCTCTCCATCCTCTCTCTCTCTTTTTTTTTTCACAGGTGGTGTCTTCCCTCTCTCCCAGTGAACATCTCCTCCGGCCTCCCTCCTCCCTCCGTCCGTCCGGCTGACGGCTGGAGTCGGACCGGCCCAGAATCAAAGGATGGATGAATAAGAGATGAAAGGAGAGGTGGAGGGAGGACGGCGAGAGGAGGAAATGATGAGACGGTCCAAAAAAAAAAACGGAGGAGATGAAGCTAGCTGAGAGAAGAAAACGACGTCAGTCTTTTCTTCATACGTCTTCGCTGCAGCGACTCACTACCGCCTCCTGTGGTCCAGAGCGGCGCTGCGAGGCGGGCCGGCGCTAACACGCTAACTGCAACACAACACAGAGACGTGGTTCATTGTGCGTCGATAATCTTCAGCGTAGCGCGTTGTAATGCCCGTGAAGCAAAGCCAGCAGGGGGCGACGTCAGCTCCTCCTGCAGGTGTGTGTCTGCGTGTGTGTGTGTGTGTGTGTGTGTGTGTGTGTGTGTGTGAGCTCCGTCTCGCGGCGTCAGTGTGTGAGGATTTAACAGAAATGATTTTATTAGTGTCAGCAGACTGCCGACAGGGCGAGGAGGCTGAAACGTGCTCCTCAATAAGACCTGATAACCGGGGGCGAGGGAGCATAGGGCCGTGTGATGGAGAGAGAGAGAGAGAGTATTTCTGTTTAGACGACAGAAAGGAGGGATTAAGGGCAGAGGGGAGTAAAAATGGAGGGAATATCTGTCTGTGCGGGTGAACTAATATACTGAAGGTTAAATTAAACTGAATCTGGGACTCAGACACACAGAGAGGAAGGGGCTAAGCTAACTGCACCACAGAGAGAAGGGCTAAGCTAACAGCTAACTGCACCACAGAGAAAAGGGCTAAGCTACAAGCACCACAGAGAGAAGGGCTAAGCTAACAGCTTACTGCACCACAGAGAAAAGGGCTAAGCTAACAGCTAACTGCACCAGAGAGAAAAGGGCTAAGCTAACAGCACCAGAGAGAGAAGGATTAAGCTAACACCAAACAGCACCACAGAGAGAAGGGCTAAGCTAACACCAAACAGCACCACAGAGAGAAGGGCTAAGCTAACAGCTAAAAGCACCACAGAGAGAGGGGCTAAGCTAACAGCTAAAAGCACCACAGAGAGAGGGGCTAAGCTAACAGCTAAAAGCACCACAGAGAGAGGGGCTAAGCTAACAGCTAACAGCACCACAGAGCGAGGGGTTAAGCTAAAAGAACCACAGAGAGGGCTAAGCTAACACCAAACAGCACCACAGAGAGAAGGGCTAAGCTAGCAGCTGATTGTACCACAGAGAGACAGGCTAAGCTAACACCTAACAGCCCCACAGAGAGAAGGGCTAAGCTAACAGCTAATGGTGTCGTTACCTTTCCAACCAAAGTCCATTCAAATTTGAACAGATTTTTCCAGAACACGCTCCAGTACAGAATGTTCCTGTGAATATGAGCTGATGGAAACTCAAACCAGGTTCACGGTTCATCACTCAGTTCAAACCACAAAACTCTCCACTTGTACATGATACACATTTACTGTAATGTGCGCTACGATGAACGACACCACAGTTTAGAGTCGTCCATCAGTAACGAGACCATAAGCAAAGCTCGGTTGTTGTTGTCGTCTCCCTCGCCGTGTTGCAGACTGAAGTGGGGAGTTGTGGGTAATGGCGGCGTGTTAACTCCGTGGAGGTCAGATAACCGCTCAGCCCGGAACATTTCCTCGCTCTGATTTCCCGCGGCCTCCAAATGAAGAGCTTCCATCGGATGCCTGGTTGCCGGGTAACCGCATCATTCTGGACCATTAAAGACTGTTGTCTGTGAGAGCACTCCGGGTGGAGCGAGTCTCCGCGGGTTTACTTTTTATGGCCCCGCTTTTACTTTATGAGCTTAATTTAGATTTTAATTTCCTCTTTATGCTTTAACCCGTTTTACTGCAAAACGCTTCCTCTTTGTTACTCACTGTCTAAACTCAATTTAAGTAAAGTGCTACATAACCCGGCACGAGAAAAGTTCTTATACGGCCGAGTGGCCGAAGTCCGTGATGGGATATTATTTCATTGTGATTGTTCTTGTATCATTTAATTTTTAAAAAATGTACATAGGCAATTTAATTTCACACAATTTCCTGTTTTATTTTTTTGTTTTTCACGGCGCTGCGGAGAGCAGTGGAAGTGTTATTAAATAAGAAAAATACAGGGGGGGGTTTAATGGACGTCCGTTCTGGAGGGAGGCGGGTTTGTCGCGTCGGCGTCCGGCGACCTCAGCTGATCACGCCGCTGAAAGTGAAACACCGTCACCTGGAAACGGAGGAACAAAAAAAAAAAAAAAGAAAAGCGGTGATTAATTAGACTTAACGGCGGTCGCTAATGATGTGCGAGGAGCGCGCAGGCGGATCGATCGGCCATATTAAGGAAGTATCGACTGAAGAAATTAAAGGTTTAATTCATCAGCGAGAGGCGCGGGGGGGCGGGGCTAATCAATAACTCACTGTTAAATACACACAGCGGTAACGCTCAGTGCAAAACCCCAGCTGTGGTCACGCGACAGCTGGCGGCGTCACTCAACCAGCGATTACGCTAACGAGTTAATCAACCGAACTGATTACCGTTGCCGCGGCGCCCCCTGCTGTTCGCCATCCCGCCGCAGCGAGCGGCCGACCGCACACGTACTCCGCGCACACGCGTGTTCACGCAAAATATGCCGATCGATATCCGCTACCGATCGCGGGCCATATAATAATTAGTCAGTGTCTGCTTGTGCGTAATAAGGCGCATTAGGCGGAACGTAAAATCCATTAAAAGCTGCGCGGACGTAAGAAGCTCGGAGACGCGAAACACCGGCGAATATCGACGTTTAAATGTGAAATCCATACGAGAACAATAACCTCTGCAGCTATTTTTCTTCATCGCCGGACCTCTGTCAGATTTTAATTTGTTCCCACACACACACACACACACACACACACACCTACTGGACCCCCTTGTGGGGACCTCAGATTCACGTACAAACAAAAAAAAAACAGTTGAAGATGTACGGAAACACGATTCCCCGCGGCGACGACCACCCACCTGTCCGTCAGGCCTCACCTGAAGACTCGCCTCGCCTCCTCTTCACTGTCGAAGACCCGTATTAATATTTCATCTATTTTTAATGTGGGAGCAGAGGGGGGGGTTGAGGCCCTTCTGTTCGGATGTCCCAGTTTTCTCGACGTTCCCGTTCACGCGGGCTTCCTGCTAAGCGGTTTTGAAGCCGTGCTGCTGCAGCTGGAGAAAAGGAGGCTGCCATTCACAGCAGATATTTGAAGTCAAGTCGTTGGGGCGGGGGGGGGGGGTTGGGTGGTGTTGGGTGGTGGTGTTGGGGTTCTTTCTTTTCTTTTTTTTTATTTCAGGGAGGATTTCGGAGGCTTTTGTCAGGCGAGCAGAGTGATGGAGTCACGGCCCGGTGGTGGATTACTTCCAGAAAAAAACTGGAACTGGGCTCGGCTTCTTAATCGTCAGTAATCCCCCCCACCCCCCCCACCCCCCCACCTCCACCTCCACCACCACCACCCACCCATTCTTCTCCACTCTTTGCCAATATTGCTGCAGCTTTGTGAAAACTGAAGTTAGTAACTTTATGTTTTTTTCCAGTGAGAGTCGGCGTGAAACAACACAAATTCCCCATCTGAGGGTTTTTTTTTATTTGGGATGAAATAATCAGACGCCGGTTGTTTGATTTCTTTAAAATTTCTATTTTGACAAATAAAATGAATTTGCTGACATTTTGAAATACTGGAGAGATATAATCCGTCAAACGTTATTTCTTTTTAATCAGGCTGAATGATCCACTGGGCCATTTTACTGATACAGTCATAAACTGACCTCAGATGCTTTACAGTCTATATATAATGTATATGTTTTAATAATATATGACACCCTGTTTATTAATGGATTAACGGTTTATTAATCTTTTATTAATGCTTCATAGAACGGCCATAAGTCATTCAAGAGAGCAACGTCTTGGTTGCCATGTTGTATAAAATCCTCCCCCTGCAGGCACTTAATGATATACAGTATAACATGTGACCTCTGACCTCTGTGCCCAATGAATGTAAGGGCTTAGCACTGGAGGAGGGTTCCCCACAACCTGGCAACCCCAGCTGTCGTGGCGTCCGAGCGACGGCTGCTGGTTGTTGTTCTTGTTAAAGACGTGACGAAACGTTTTTTGTTTTTTTTAATCTCAGGTGAGAGGTGACAGGCGTCTCTGTGAAATAATAAAAGTGTGTTTACGTCTGTGGGAAGTCGGTGGAGAGTCGTTCAGAGACGCTTCAGGCCGGGAAATGTTTTCTGAAAACGCACTCAGACACCCGAACGGCTCTCGAGTGTCTTTGGATTTCCGATTTTCACTTTATTTTGTTTTTCTTTATGAGCGGTTCAGTGACAAACGAGCTGGTTGAGGAAGTTCGAGGACACTTAACCGACACCTAAAGTCTCTGCAGAACCACATTTTATTCATGAAGAGTCCGTGAGGTAACATCTTGCTCTCGGAGACTTAATTAAACCAACGTGTGTTTTTATATATAGTAAGATGCACATTATTTCTTGGCTGAAAGATTTCTTTTCCACGTTTAATTTCTCAGATCTGTGTTTTCAGCCCCTCTGGTCCTCTCAGGAGGATTTTTTTTTTTCTAAACTCATAATGTCAGACATCTGGAAAATAAATGCTTATGTTCTCAGCGTTTGCGCTCCCACCGGGATCTGAACCCCTAACCCCTGGCGGTGTCGGTGCCTTGCTCCGCCGGGGGAGGGACGTGAACCTGTGAGCAGAGGAGCGCTTTAATCTCAGGTGAGACTCCTCCGGGATTCGATGCATGTGCGAGCGTTATGTAAATGTGCGGCTGAAGGTGACTCCTCGTCTCGTTAGGGGACTAATGAATAGAGAGGAGACAAAACTTCGTGCTCCCTTTTAGCTCCTTGTTTGGGCTCCTCCAGTAAATTATCATACGACACACACAGCAGCTTTAACGTTTCAGCATGAACACGCGGCGTTTGCGTCACGCACGTTCAAAAACAGGAAACAGACGCGATACCTGAGCTTCCGCTGGGTTCCGCTAGCATTTGGCTAACAGCTAATTATGCGTCGCAGCCCATCGCCTGACGGACGGGGCGTCCCCGGCGGTCCTGCGCTGTCAGCGACCTTTTCAAATGTGTAGACACACACACACGTTGTACCTTCAGCCAGCTCTGAAGTGTGTGTGTGTGTGTGTTTAATCGGCAGACGGACCCCCAGGAGGATTGTGGGAAGCCGGTTATCTTAACGAGCGTGTGACCTCCTGCTGAGTGGGCGGCCTGCTCATCATTAGCATATCAACCCCTTCATGAATATGCGCATAATTAATGAGGGGGTCTCGTCAGACTTCCCGTTTTTCGCCCTCAGGTCTGAGGAGAAACTCGCACCGGGCCGGGGCGACGGCGACGGCGGCGGCGGTGTCATCCCCGGCACGTCGTCATGGCGACGCGGCAACTGTTACTACTGCACGTCATCTTAATTAGACAAGAGGAGACATGATGTAATGATGGGAACAATGTTACCACAGCAACGACACAGTTGGTACTTTAATGTCACCGCGATAAAAAAAAAAAAAACAGCTGATGTTAACGCGGTGACAGAAATCGGTGTTTTGATGTCGCCGTGGTAACAGCGCGGCTGACACAAAAGTTTCCGGAAGCCGAGAGTCGAGGTTCGCCGGGCCTCGGCCGCCGTCACCACCCCGTCGCTTTGAACCGCGTTACCCAGAAGCCCCCAGTGGGCGGCCGTGACAGGAAGCCTCATTTGCAAAGTCCGGGGCGCGGGATCCGACAAGGAGACGGCGAGGACGCACGGGAGACGAAAGCCGCGGGAGGACCGAGGGCTAATTATGGACTGTGGAGGAGAAGAAGAAGAGAGCGTGGCAGGAAGTTGTAATTATCACCTGTCAGCAGCGTCCGCGCTCAGACGGGGAGAAGACGAAGGCGAACGTCACGGCGTGTTTGTGTTGAAATAAATCAACGAAAACCCCCGTGACTCCGGGCGTTGCTACGCTCCCCGATCGATCGCCGATCGGTCTGATCGGTGACCAGGTTCTGTCACGTGACCAGGAGAGGTTGCCTGCTGTCACAGTCACTGTATGAACACAAGATGTGAAAACACAAGTCACTTTCAGCTGAGGGTTTTATTTCACTGCAGAATGTGACACACACACACACACACACACACACACACACACACACACACACACGTTGATGTTGTTGTGATGGGATGACTGACAGCAGCTCAGACAGGAAATAAACAGGAGCTGGAGGAATATGTTAGTGTGAGTCTGTCAGTTGTTGTGTGTGTGTGTGTGTGTGTCTGACACTCTGCACAGGATAAGCTCTGTGGATTTTCGTGACCTCGTGACCTCTGCCGTGTTCGCAGCGAACTCAGCCCGACTCCATGTTAAATGAAGTGTTCAGTTGTCACTGATCAATAGCTGATCAATAGAAAACTGATCAGGACCTTGAAATAAGTGTGAAAGAAAAATACCCAATCGTTTCTGGATTTGGTGACTCAGATTATCATCATGTTGATAATAATAATAAATATTAACAAAAATAATTGATACTTGATTTGAAGCCGCAGTCACGTGTTCTTCTTTCATGCGATCGATGATTGTATGAAACTTCTTCTTCTCTGCCTCCCTGTGGTAGAACAACAGCGCCCCCCGGTGGCCCGGTCACGTGGTGGAGCCGGCGCACCTGTTCAGCCATGTTGGGATCGATCCTCCGGTTTGGTCAGTAAAGTTTTTACAAAGCTGCGCTCGTTGTTTCAGCCTCTTTTCCGCCTTTATTTTTTGTGTGTCCGTTAAAAGCGGATGAATTGTGCACGACGGGCTCCGGTTTGATTACGTCACTGGATCACCGCGCGCGATCCCCCCGCGACCCCCCTCCCCGGGGTGTAAACGGATTTCTGGAGCTTTTATTTTGAAGGAACATCAGCGACAACGAGACGTCGGGGAAGTGGAAGTCAATCCGAATGTATAAGTGTGTGTGTGTGTGTGTGTGTGTGTGTGTGTGTGTGTGTGTGTGTGTGTGTGTGTGTTGTTGTTGTTGTAGACGTGCGTGTGCGCCAGCAGGGGGCGCGCACGACTCACACATGTCGGCCCAGTCCAGAGCGGCGTCGCTGACTCAGGTGAGTCCTGCACAGGTGAGTCCTGCACCGTGATCTGGTTTCAGACTCACCTTTTACCTGCGCCGCCAGACAGGAAGTTCACCTGAGCATCAGGCAAAATGATTGGCGGTTGTGTGAGTAGGTTTGACTGAGGTGAACAGGTGAACAGGAAGTGCAGTTAAAGGGTTAATGCAGGTGTGTGTGTGTGTGTGTGTGTGTGTGTGTGTGTTCCTCTTCATCTCTCCAAACAAAATCATTTTGTTTGTTGACGGTTATTCTGATCGATTAATTGATTAGATCCGTAACCAGCAGCCGTCAGGTGACGGTCGAGCGGCAGAACATGTACTTTTTCTGCAGTAGAAGTAGAAGTACACTCAGTACTACACTCAGTACTACAGTACTGTGTTCTGCTGAGGCGTCGGAACGTCGGTGTGAGTTTCTAACAAAGTGAAGAATCGCCACAGACTGCAGCTCCGCTTTACTGCAGTGCTGCACCGTCACCACCTCCACCTGCTCCATCTCATGGTTCAGCTGATTGGTCTGGAGATCACGCACACACACACACACACACACACACACACACACACACACACACACACACACACACACACACACACACACACACACACACACACGCAGAGCTGCGATTGCCTCCATCATGCAGGACTGCAGGCATTAACATTAACATCCCGTAATAACACAGCTGTCTGTCACTGACACACACACACACACACACACATTGTCAAGCCTGCGTGTGTGTGTGTGTGTGTGTTTGGGATAATTTCAGGTTGGTGATAATTACAGTCACGTGACTCCTCAACAAAAACAATTGGAGCAGCTGTTTGCAGTCAGGAGCTGGATGCAGACACAGTGTTGTGTGTTGTGTGTGTGTTTGTTTGTTTGTTTATTTGTTTGTTGGTCCATAAGTTGCAGCGAGTTGTGATTACGTGTTGTACTTCAGACCTTTACACAGTGAGACATTCAAACTGAAGGATCCTGACGACGTCCTGTACACGCACACACACATACGTGAGCCACACAAACACAGCTGAGAGTGTAAAATGTAACGCACACACACACACACACACACACAGACACACACCCCAGCTGATCCGCTCCTCTCGTGAACTTCCATGTAAACAAACCGGGCTCCTCTCCGTCCCTCCATAGGTCTCCCCGCGTCTTCATCATCGCCTCCGTCTCCCAATGAGCTCGGGTCCATCGCTATAGCAACTGGTTGCCACGGGCGACGAGACACAGCCAGCGCCAGGCAGCATCCTCCTCGCAGTTGTTGTCGAAGGCAGAGCGAGGGGAGAGAAGGCGCGGCGCGAGCAGAGCGGCGGAGGAAGATGCTTTCATCTCGCCGAGATTAAAACCCCCCAAAAAAAAATAAAATAAAAGGTAGAGCAAATAAACGTCCAATCAGACGGCTGGATTCTCCTGCTGACGAGCGGTCCTGCTCCCCCCCTCTGGAGAGGAGACCGGAGGAGGAGGAGGAGGAGGAGAAGGAGGAGGGGATGGTGACAACTTGTTCTTCCAGGAAAGTGTTGCTTCAGCGCTCGGCCGAGTCGGAGTGCAGGCGGTGACCCCGGCGAAGCCGCCGCCGCAGGGTGAGTCCCAAACTTCCCTTTTATTTGCCTTTTTTTCCCCTGAATCCTGTCTGCCAGGCTACCTGCGAGGGCTCAGGGTGGTGCAGGTGGGTGGAGGGGCCGTGTCGTAGACCTGTGTGTGTGTGTGTGTGTGTGTGTGTGATGGCGTCTCCGGCCGGCAGACGTTGCGATGGTTTCATGTTGTTTGTCGTCTGCTCGGGGGCCAAAAACTGCCCCCCCCCCACACCGAGGCCTGTGAAGGAAAATAAAAAGTCTTCGTTCACAGAGGTGGGAAATATTTCCTCCAACGTTACTCATGAAAACCAGAATGATAAAATTCAGTTAACCCAGTTGTCCGTTTCCTGCCGTCACGTTTAATGATTAGTTATCGATATTTTTGGAAGTGTCATTAAAATCCAGGCGCAGCTTCTTCCTTCGTACGTCGATCGATCCTTAAAAAAAAAAAGGTTCGTGAAAAGACCGATTGGTTCTGTGAATTTTTGGAGATGGGAGACCGAGATCCGGTTTGACGGACTGAGCCGTGTTTGGATCATTAGGTGGACCAGCGCTGGGGGGGTCAGGACCCACTGAGGGGTCTGACAGGGTCCCATCATTACACAGACAGAATCAGCCGGAACAAAACAGCTTCATTAATGGTTAACGAATCATTTGCTGATGCTTCATAGATCGGCTACAGTGAGAGGCGGCACCTGGGTTGCCAGGTTGGGGGAGGAAGAAACCCTCCTCCGGCACGATGAGGGAGGCGGCTCTGTTGGACTGTTCTGTTCCAGGGTGGGGCACTTGTTCATGTGATGAGTACTCGCTAGTACTGCGTTACCACATGAGTACGGGGTGGTCACTACTACCACGTACTCAGCTCAAATATTTAACTTTAAAGGATAAGCGGTGATATGTGTGTATGGAGGTATTTGTACAGTAACGTGAAGCAGTTTCCTGTTCGCAGGTTCGTTTTCGCACAAGCGACAACCGAAGCGCGTTTTTTTTTGTTTGTTTTTTTAACGCCGTCGGAGGTGAACACGTTAAAAAACGGAGGCGAGCCGCCGTGACCCGGGCGGTGTCGAGGAGGACGAGTGAAGACGGAGGGAAGAAAGGAGCGAGAGGAGTATTTATATCCACGCTGACCCGTTTCAACTCCACTTATATTTAGATTCGTCGGAAAGCGATCGCCGCGTCCATATTTAACTGAGGACAGAAATAGTCTCCGACAAAGACGAAATGTAGACAAAGAGACGACGGGCGGACAACAGACGAGACGGAAACTCGGCAAATGACACGTGGAAATAACTCGACAAGACAGAAGACACAAAAAAACATCGCAAAGAGACAAAAAAACAACCACAGAGACACAAGACACAGACACAAAGACTCAAAACAGCAACAAAGAGACACAAAACTACTACAGAGAGACAAAGCAACTTAAA
>JAFBJZ010000646.1:85000-120000 GCA_016785225.1 Psettodes erumei | reverse complement strand
AACATCTTACGCAACGTCCGTCTTCAACTTTCCCTTCAACAGGTTTTACCGGAGGAAAAAAGTCGGCTGCAGAACTTCATCGTTCGTGTTTTTAGGTTTTCCTCAGCGTCGCAGTAAAGCGGCGGTGGCTGTCGGTACATGCGCAGGTTCCCTACTTTTAATGGGACAGTTTAAAATAAACTAAATATAAAAAAATATTATTTCCTTTCCTTCTTTTCATTATTTTAATCCTTTAGACAAACAGAAAAACACCTGCACAGGTGCTGCTGCCGTTTGTCCGAGAAAAACAGTCAGTGCTGCGGCAACAGCCGGTCTGTGGGCGGTGAACTGACCCAGTGTGTGTGTGCGTGTGTGTGTGTGTGTGTGTGTGTGTATGCGTATGTGTGTGTGTGTGTGTTGATATCAATATTAAAGCTAAAATCATTTCATTTGGTGTTTTAGTTGACTTAGTGAACTGAGGAACGTCGCGTAAGTGTGTGCGTGTGTGTGTGTGTGTGTGTGTGTGTGTGTGTGTGTGTGCGTGCATGCGTGTGTGTGTGTGTGTGTTTTTGGAGCCCGCAGTGACCACGGTGCATGCTGTGGTTGCCATGGTTACTGAGGTCTCTCTCTCTCTCTCTCTCTCTCTCTCTCAGACTGACGGCTGATTGGACGATGGCAGTTGGCGGGCCGTCGCCATGGCGACCCTGCACCTGATTTAAATTGCACCATTTATCAAACCCTCAGATGGGCGTCGCGTGTTGTTATCACAACGCCCCAGATGAAGAATAAAATAAATGCTCGTCACTTTTAAAACAGACGGTCAGTGAAGGCGGCGCGGTTCCTCTAACGTCCACGAGGGGGCGCCGGTGTCCGGCGCCGGCCGCATTGAAGCGAACGGGAAAAACCCCAAACTCCTCCGCGGGGAAAACGGCGTCGGACGATTTTCGCTGAGCTTCCTCCTCCGCCGTCGAGTTCGCGTTTGACGTTCGCGGACGTGACGTATTCGGCGTGCGGGAGGGCGCGGCGTCTTCAAAACACTTTGAAGTTCATCCGGACCAGCTCCGGCGAGTCGTCGCCTCGTCCGATCAGCGACAGAACTCTGACCTTCGCCGTGTCCAGAACTTTCTTTGATTTTCCGCAGATTTTCCGGAGGCGGCTCTTCAAAGGCCTCGGCCACCTCCCGAGGTCAGCTTCATATTCTCCATCACGTCTAATTACTTTTCCAGGTCTTTACACGTTTTCCGAGGCGGCGGCCGCAGCCCGGAGGGACGGGGACTTTATTCCGTGCATTATAAAGAAGAAGTGTGTGTGTGTGTGTGTGTGTGTGTGTGTGTGTGTGTGTGTGTGTGTGTGTGTGTGTGTGACGACGAATTGGCTCAAAATGGCTTCCAATTAATCTGTAAATAATAACTGATGATAACCGGGGATTAATTTCTCTCTGGGCGGCAGAGAAAGGTACAAGCTGCATGTTAAAACTGCGAAGTTTTTTTTTTTTTTTTTTCGCCGCAGCGCTTCAGAAGCCGAACTGAATAAAAATGCAGAAGACGACTGACGGTGAAATATTAAAGAGGCGAGGTGGAGAGAGAGAGAGAGAGTTTAGCAGACTCGGCAGATCCTCCACGGACGCCGAGTTACGTGACGCGTGTGAAGAGACGTTTCCCCCGTCAGGGACCCGCAGGAGCGAAGACGTCCAATCAGCTGGACGTAAACGGGGTCCAGAACCACGTGGAGAACCTGGTGGACCCATGAGGATGGTTCCACTCTCCTGAGGTTCTCCTCTCATGTACCTCAGTATTCACTCAGCGTACTAATATTATAGATAATATATATATTTTTTATTCGTTAATAAAGTACAGGCCTATTATTTTTAGATTCTGCTCAGAGTGGTATGTTCCAGCTGAACCAGGTCCAGCCTCGGTCCCAGCTTCAGTCCCAGTCTTGGTCCTGGCCTCTGTCCTGGCCTCGGTCCCACCCTCGGTCCCAGTCTTGGTCCTGTCTTCTCTCCTGGTCTCAGTCCTTGCCTCGGTCATGGCGTCAGTCCCAGTCTTGGTCCTGCCATCGTTCCCAGTCTTGGTCCTGGCTTCTGTCCTTGTCTCGGTCCTTGCCTCGGTCCCAGTCTTGGTCCCGGCCTCGGTCCTGGTCTCAGTCCTTGCCTTGGTCCCAGTCTTGGTCCCAGTCTTGGTCCCAGTCTCGGTCCTGGCTTCTGTCCCGGTCTCGGTCCCAGTCTTGGGCCTGGCCTCGTCCTGGTCTCGGTCTAGCCCTGGTGATGAAATGAATCCTCGGCTGACAGAGCGTTTCCTGCGTCCTCTCTTGAACGTTCTCCTGCAGCAGTGAGGAACCTCTCAGGATCAGGGAACCTTTTAACGGTTGTGTGTTTTTTTAATGTTAATCTTGCAGATCCTTCCTCTCTGACGATGATGATGTCGTGCTGTTGACCGTCTCTCATTGGACAGAAGGGGAGGACCGTCCGAACCGACCGATCGTCCCCCGCCTCAACATGGCCGACGACCTCTACAGCAGCACCTTCTCCGCCTCCGAGTCCGACTTCTCGTCCTCCTCCTCTTCCTCTTCGGCGTCCGCCTCCTTCCTCACGCTGGAGCAGAGGGCGGGCTTCGTCTTCGTCCTCATCCTCTTCATCTTCCTGGGCCTGCTGATCGTCCGCTGTTTCCGGATCCTCCTGGACCCGTACCGGAGCATGCCGTCGTCCACCTGGACGGACTACATGGAGAAGGACACCTTCGACTACCGGATTTCCTGACAGGCAGCCTGAGAGGCGGCAACCCTGACAGGAAGTAGATTAAACTGAGGCCACGGTCACGCTGGTGAAGGTGAAGCAGAAACACGAACCCCCCAACGCAAATTCATTCAAACTCGATTTCTGTCCTGGAAACACAACAACAAGTTCAGGATCTGGAGTTCCTTGGCTAGCATTAGCTTAGTGCTAGCATCAGGAAGTAGGATCCAGTCCGACATTTAATAGCTTCAAGTCGCCACTGCTCCAAATTCCGCGACGACTTGTTTGAGGACTCGAAACACAAACATTAGCACTTCAGCTCGTTCGGGCTTCATGTGGCATCGAGCCCGAGTCTTAAATTAAAGATTTGAGCAGCGTTTTAATTAAAATAAATGATCGAAATCAGACGAAGCTGATAACGATGCAGAGATAACATCGTGTTTCTGCTGCCTGCGGCCTGATCGTCGCCTCAGTCTGCCTGGCAGGCGGTGAGTCTGGGCAAAAAAAACACACACACGCAGGTGGAAAGAATAAATTTACTGCTTAAAAATGATTGATCGCTCAAACTGCAGATGAATTGGTCTGATTGGATCAGTGAACTGGAGAATCCACCTGCGTTGACACACGGTCCGGCCGTGGTTTTGCCCAGATCTTCCTCCTCGCTGCTGCGGGATGTTTCTCGGCCGCCGCCTGCCAGGCAGCGTGTTAGGGTTGCTGTCTCTCACGGGAGAAGATTTTTTCCTCTTTTTTTTTTTTTTGTCTTTCTGTTAACTTTTATCGACAGACTTTGAGAACTTTCTTGGAGAACAAGTGAAGCTCGCCAAGGAAACGGGTGAAGGATGCGGTTATTTTTGAAGGAGGAGGAGGAGGAGGAGGAGGCAAGTTTGACTGCAGAGGCGACGCCAGCCGGTTCCCGGCGTCGTCCTGCCGGCCCGGCCGTTGCTTAGTAACTGGTGCTTCCTGCGCCAGCCGATGTCAGAAGCGCCGGGCGTCTCATCGCGCAGCCGACCGTCGACGGGAAGCTGCCGACCCGCCGCCGGACGTCCAGAACCGCACCCCGACCCGGCGGAACCCGCCAGACCCGCGGGTGAGTCACGCGACGTGAGAAAAATCCCAGAGTTTTCACGTATATTCCAGTCGAACGTTCCCGCCGACCAGAGAACGCATGACGAGAAATGAACGTGTTCGTTTGCGTTCCTGCAGGAAGCCGCGCCTCCAGTTTCACGACGAGACATCCAACCGCACGTTTAATGGAGCGAGGAGAACCGCGCTGCTTTTGTTTCATTGTTTCTCCCGGCGGCGGCGGTAATGGGCTTCCTCGTGGTCGGAGGTCTCCTGTCAAACCTCCTCGCAGGGAGTCGGAACCTTTGAGCCGAAAATACTCCGGAGGAGCGGGGGGGAGGCGGTTTGAAGTCGGCGAAAAGAATCAGAAGGAAATGAAAGGCCGCTCCCCTCCTGAGCGTCACGTGACCTGCAGCGGGTCCTAACCCTCAGATTGAAACCCGCCGCAGGGTGAAAGAAAAATGTGGGACTTGCCCCCCCTATGATCTTTAAAAGTTTAACTTTAAAAGGGGGGGTCTCTCTGGGGGTGACCGAGGCTCCGCCTGAAGGAAAAAACGACAGAAACAGAAAAAGGACGATTTCTTTTTTTTTTTTTTGTCGTCCTGAACGCAGCGGGATCAAGTGGGAGGGCAAATCATGCGACTTCAGATGGCTTCTTCTTTTTTCCTTAAAAGTTTTTTTCATTTTCCAGAAACTTGTGAAAGCTCTGCCCCCCCCCCTCAGACATCAGAGACAGAAAATGAAAAAGCATTTTCTGGTTTGTGCGAGCGGCGGGACGCGAGGATCACTGAAGAGTCCGCCGTGATGCGAGTCTGTTCTCGCCTCTAATTGGACACTTTTTTTTTTTTTTTTTGGAGACGCCCGCTGCGTTTAGAAACCGTCTTGATTTCTGCAAATGTTTGAACGTCCCATCGTTTAACGTTCTCTTTTCAGATTGAGTTTTATTTTCGGCCGTTTTTTACGAACGTCCCGTGTCGACGTTTTGCAGCCGGGACGTCCTGGTGGAACCAAAAATAGATTCGGAGCTTGAATTGTGAAATAGTGACGTTCCTGCTGATCATAAACACGTCTGGGTTTTATTTTTCTGTCGCTCTTCAGTCGTCCTCGCTGATCCGTGTGTCCGCCCGAGGTGAAGTGAAGCATCTGGTGGAAAAGATCCTCTGATGTTATACTGAGAATACACACACACACACACACACACACACACACACACACACATCTGATATTAACAACAGCATGTTACACAAACCGGACAAAAAGAAAACATCCCAACAGAAAGTCTTTGATTTACCAAAAATTTCCCATTTTCCGAGCCTGTCTTCCTTCTCCTTTCAAACGATGTCTTCATTTTTTTTTAGAAACGTTCCCACGTTCCCGAAAAGTCTTTTCCAACATTTTCTCTTTTGGACAAAAAAAAAAAAAATGAGGACGTATTTGTCCTGTTGCGTCGTCATTTTGGAAAAATATCCGTACATTCCAAACATTTTCCGAAACGTTCCGACGGTGGGAACGCTGTAAATTGTCCGTGTACAGTGTAGAAGTGTAACCGCATTCATGTCTCGCTTGACGTTGACCACGACGTAGGTGGTCCACGCTCCCAGCAGCTCACTGCCGAACTCCACCCTCGTCTCCACCTCCTCTGTCCCCGCCCACGCCCAGGCCGCTTTTCTTCACCGCGCGCCGTCGGTGTTCTTGAACGCCTCACGTTCACGGCCGGACTCTGCTGCTCCATCTGTGGGTGAGTTTGCTCCAACCAACAAAACTGCACCACGTCGAAAATGGCGGCGCCGACGAATGTGGCTGAGTCTCATTTTCCTTCTGAGATCTGAGATTCAGCTAAATCCATCAAGGTAGGCCGCCGCGGCGGGCGGAGCCGCGGGCCGACTCCACCCGGCAGAGAAAACATCCGAGGACGAGAGAAGCCGTTCGTCCAGACGGACCCGAATGCAACGTTTACCTTTCCTCAGAAATATAAACAGATTGCTCGCCCATCATGAGGCGATGACTAAACGTTCAAACGTTTAGTTTGAAAGAATTAGGAAAAACGAAATCTTCACCAAGTGACGGGGCGACGGGCGGAGCTGGAGTCTGAGCCTTCGTCTGATCCCTTTAATTCTGCCGCCTGCCTTCATCCATCTGCGTCCCGCTCCTCTTCCTCATCCCCCCCTCCATCCCATCCTCCGCCCACGCCTCCGTCCCCTCATCTGTCTCACCTTAAAGTTCACTTCCTCCTCCTCCTCCTCCTCCTCCTCCTCCTCCTCTTCCTCCTTGCCTTACACTAAGCCTGTTTACATGGGATTAGAAACTCCAGCAGCTCCGGCGCTGCTGTTTTTTTACCCTTTAAGGGAGTCGGGACTAGTTTTCTCTCTTCTGGCGTGTTTGTTTCTGTGTTTCTCCTGGTTAAAATTTTGGGGGAGCTGAACTTCCCTCGAGCTGCCGGCTTACCCCCACACTGTTTGTTTTTTCTCCTTCGCGCTGCACTCGGAGGGAAAATCCGCCTGGAGCGGCGGAACGATCGGCGATCGGGCCCCCGACCCTCCGTTTGAAGAGACTGTTAATATTTTATGCTGGACGGGCGACAAGAGACAGAACGCAACCAGGAAGTGATATAAAATGCCCACAACAAACATGTCATATTATAACACTGCTTGTTTTTGGGTGGATTTTCCCTTTAAGTACATTCTGTTGTGTGTGTGTGTGTGTGTGTGTGTGTGTGTGTTTGCCCTGAAACTGTGAAGTCTCTCTCGTTTTAACAACTAAATGACAAACTGCACCTGTTTCCTCTGGTTGTGGCTCAGTGTTGTGGCTTTGAAAAAGTTGTGTCACACAAACAAACAAACAACCCCCCCCCCCCCCGATGTAAATTTTTTCCGCTCAGCGTTTTCGTACGAGTCTTAACACAGTATTAGACCTTTAACGTTGTATTTTATCAATGCAAAGTTTTTAGTTTTGATAAAAGAAATTTGCTTTATGGACACGTGAGCTTTGTTTCCTTTTCTTTTCTGCACGAAGCCGAACAGAAAACAAACAACAAGATTAAACTTTCAAGTTTTAACACAAGAATGAATTAGAAACGTCTGAGACAATTAAACGTGATTATTTCAGCTTCATTATTCAGTCGAGTCGCTTTACAAAACTCAAAACTTGTTTGAGACGACACCCCCGGCTGTTGGGATTTTTGTTTTTTACAGCGTAGGTGCCGTGCAGACTGTTCTGGCTTTCTGTTTTGTTTTTTACAGTGTAGATGACATGCAGATTGTGTGTATCCGTGTGTGAACAGAGCTCCTCTATATTTTCTAAGTGGTTGAAAGTTGTCGTGCAGATTTATCTTCCTGCCTTCTGCTGAGCTCCTTTACGAGTCTGCGCTCTTGTTTTGTAAAGAAATAAAACTTCCTGTTGGACCACAGCTGACTGTGTGTGTGTGTTCTTTTGTTTGCCTTGTTTTGTTTTTGTGTTTGTGTTGCTTTGTTTGTTTGTTTGTTTGTTTGTGCCACGACACTCTTTGTCCTCTCACTTTCTTTCTGCCTCCAGTTCGATGACTAAGCACATTGTAGCTCTGAGCTAATCAATGACGGCATGCTAACATGCTCACAGTAATGATGTTAACATGTTCACAGTGATGATGTTAGCATGTTGACAGTGGCGATGCTAACATGCTCACAGTGGCGACGCTAACATGTTCACAGTGACAATGCTAACATGTTCACGGTGACGATGCTAACATGTTCACAGTTGTGATGCTAACTTGCTAAACTTGCTAACAGTGATGATGCTAGTATGTTGACAGTGACGATGCAAACACGCTCACAGTGACGAAGCTAACATGTTCGCAGTGATGATGCTAACGTGTTCGCAGTGATGATGCTAACATGCTCACAGTGACAAAGCTAACATGTTCACAGTGGTGATGCTAGCATGTTGACAGTGACGACGCTAACAGGTGGATGATTAGCAGGTGTAACATTCACTGTGTTCACCATATTGGTGTTTACAGTGTTAGCATGCTATCATTACCACATTAGCAGTAAGCGCACGCTCCCGCTGAGGCCGATGGAAGGTGTTTGTTTAAAATTATTGTTATTACAGTGATGGTGGAACAACAAACATATTCCAGTTCAGTTCACTTTGAATCTTCCTCTTTCGAACTCGCAGCAGGAAGGGGAGAAGGAGGAGGAGGTTTTGGTTTCAGCAGAGTTTGGACATTAAGCCGCTCCATACTGTCTCCTCACTCTGTTATGGAAATCTAACATTAGCCTGTATTTCCATAATCTGCGCCCATGTGAGTCATCACACGTGAAGGCTGACAGATGGTCCGCGGGTTACACAACGCAACACGCCGCCGCCGCACAAAATAACACTGGCAGCGTCGACGCAGACCGGAACCCGCCCCGGCGGGTTTACTGCAGATCTCCTGCAGGATCACGTTTGTCATGTTGGAAAGTGAAACGTCTGCGGTGACGCCTCGTCCTGGATGCAAAGTTTCTCTGAACGACACGTGTGAGTCGGAGTTTTTATTAATCGAGCGACTTTAGTGTAAGAAGCTACACGAGTCATATTTCATGTTTCTCTACGACAACCTGTTGTCACTGTGTGTGTGTGTGTGTGTGTGTGTGCGTTTGTCTGTCTGCGCTGCAACCAATCACAATCACAACAACCCAGGAGGGTTTCATACCAATCCACCTGTTCCCATGGCAACCGGGCCTGAAAATAGTGGTGGAGGTGCCAACGTTCCCTATTGGCAATGGAAAACACACACACTCACACACACACACACACACACACACTCACACACAATGTGGTAAATATGTAAGTGGCACAAAGAAGATACATGATATGGATATGGTCATAACAACAAATTGTGATTATTGAGAATAAGAACAGCTGTGGGCCTTTGAGTTCTTCCTCTGTCCACAGGTGGAGCTCTTCTTCTTCAAGTGTTCAGTGACAGGTGTGAGTGGGCGTGACCAGGTGGGCCAGGTGTGAGTGGGTGTGGCCACGTCCGTCCCCTGAGGGTATCTTTAACGAACTAACCGGGTCAATAATCCATCTCTGACTCCTGAGACACTGTGGCCATCATCATTATTATTATTATTAGTAGTAGTAGTAGTAGTAGTAGTATTATTGTTATTATTATTAGTATTATTATTGTTGTTGTTGTTGTTGTTGTTGTATCTTGTGTGTTTTTTAATACATTTCCCAAACGTTTTATCAAACTATCTCAAAGTCTTTCACACAGAAAAACTGTTCCCAGAAACCTATTTAAAAAAATAATTTCATTATTGATTTATACTTGATTAATCATTAAAAACGCCAATTACTGCTCAATTGTTGCTTAAAAGTACTGAAATAATTAATTCATTAACAGCGTTGCTAATTAATTCCGTTTCAGCTCTGGGGTTCTGGCTGGTTTCTAGGTGACAGGTGTGGTGGGGGAAACTTAATCGACTTATTGATCGACTGATTGATAAACTGTCCAGAACAAAGATCCACATGTTGCGTGAGCTTTTCGTATGTTTTGTCTCACCCCCCCCCCTTCTCTCCGCCCCCGTCCGTCTCTCCGCCCCCGTCCGTCTCTCCGTCCCCGTCCTTCTCTCCGTCCCCGTCCGTCTCTCCGTCCCCGTCCTTCTCTCCGCCCCTGTCCGTCTCTCCGTCCCCGTCCGTCTCTCCGTCCACGTCCGTCTCTCCGTCCCCCCTCCGTCCTGATCAGAAACCCGCTCAGGTCCTCTCTGGGTTTCATCTCCTTCATTAAAATGCTTCGCCCTCAGGCGGCTGCATCGCTTCACAGGCCTCATGCATTTATACAGGTGTTAGATAAGGTAAGCCTCCTGGCACACACACACACACACACACACACACACACTTTAATCAAGGTAAAGCCCTGCGAGTCAGCACAGACCCTTCCCCGAACGAGCGTCATCACGCTGCGATCTTTGATTTTTCTCTGTTTGAACAGTTTGTTTGAACTCACCCTCCTCCTCGCTGGTTCAAGAACCTCCCAGTCGTCACCTGACACATGCACCTGTCCCTTTTCACCTCACCTCACCCCCCCCCTCGCAGCCTGGTGGGTGTAATCTGCCCTTTTACTTTTTTTTTTTTTAAGCGTTCACTTTTGCAGTCAGCCGGGACGGAGGCCCGTCGTGTAGTTACCCTTTAATTAAAGTCAATTAAATCCGTTTAAATTCCTCATCAGCGCAGCGGGCGGCAGCTCCCAGAGTTCCAGGCTTCTGTTAATGATAATAATAACAAGAGGAACAATAATAACCAGCAGCCGATCCGGCTCCGTCCTGTAAAACACTTTACGTTTGTTTATATTTTTTATTTCGCTTCAGCTGCAGGAAGATGATTAATGTTTTCTCCTTCTGCGTGAGGCGTTTATTACTCGGCTGTCGTGTTATTCCACGCCAGGATTTAAAGCTTTAACTCTTTCACAGTGGATTGCTTTAATTAGGATTTGGACGAGGCTGAATTGAGGGAAAATAAGAAGACGACGGAGTGAAAGACGGGGTTTATTTTCCCGCCGCGGCGCTGAACGTTGGCGTCGGATTTGTTAATCAGAAAAAAATAAAATCATCGTTATAATACCTTCTCGCCCCGCGTCGGCAACCAGAGGGACGTGAGCTGCACGCATCACATCAGGTGACCTGTGACTCCACCTGTGGACTGAGACTTACCTGTGTCACCTCATTTCAAATGCGCGTGATGTTCTTGAGATCGGCTCTGGGGACCGGGTGTAAAAAGTCGAACGCTCGGGCCTGGAAACGACGCGTGAAGACAAAGAGGAGGACGCCCGCCGAGCGGCGGCAGCTCTCACTTCCTCTCTGGCGACGATCAGAAACAAACCTGGATGTTCAGTGTTGAGTCTCCGCGGCGCCGAGCGGTGATGAAGAGGTGAAGATGAGCTGTGAGGAGCGTCGTGATGATGTCTCTCCTCGGGTCCTCCTGAAGATCAGCATGGCGGCGTTTGGAAGTTCTCCTCTTCTTCATCCCCTCGCTGGCTTACCCACTGAAAGACAACACAGTCGCCGTTATTCTTACAACGTGTGTGAGGTTCGAGCGCACGGGTCGAGGCCTCGCCGCCGTTCCCGACGTCGCTCCCCGGAATGTGGCGTCTCTGGATCTGGATCTCAGCTCCAAACGGGACAGATCTGAGCAGGAGGCTTTTCATACGTAGAGGTGAAGTCCCGGTGAAGGTCCAGAGACTGTAAATCAGAACGAAGAACAATCCTGAAATCCTGAACTGGTTCTGACGACGGGACGCTGGCTCCATCTAGTGCCCACAGGCGGGACGTACGGAGGTCTGGTCCCGACTGAAGTAACTGTGGGATGTGTAATAAACACAATAAATCAAAAAATGAAGAGCCAAAGTCAAATACAGGTATAAGTGGAATAAAAATAAAGGAAAGAACAAAATAAAATGTTGAGGTGTTAGCTGAGTTAGCGTTTTAACAGGATTATTAGTCAGCTGATGTGCTGCTAAAGACGACACTGCTGTAGTTAGTGCAGTGTAGTAACATAGTAATAAAAACTACTGGAAAATCTGATTTCACTCCATGTATTTGATGTACACAAATATATTTGTTTACAAGGAGAAGGGCAGAGTAAAATGCTAATGGTGGGCGGTAGCTAATTTAGCTTTAGCTCATTTCTTTCACGGCAGCAACTTGTTTTTCTTTACCCGACCAAACGTCTGACTCATTCGAGTGATGGCGTCAAAAGTCCAAGACTCACGTCTGGCTTTTCTCTTTCGCCCGTCGCCCTCCGTCCGCCGCCCCCGGTAAAGAACGGCGTGTGACATACCACGCGATCAATGGAGGTCGGGCTACGTCTGGGTTTTTTCGGGTTGGAACCGGATCGAAGCGGCCGCGTGTCTGTGTGACATCGGGCCGAGTCAATAAATTAGTAAGTGATTGATACACAAACCTATTGTGTAATCTAGAGAAATCTCCTTTGAACCCACGGGGAGATAAAGCGGTTTGGCAATACCCCTTACCTAATTCTGTGCACATTTGGAACATGCATGTAAGCGAAAGGGTGGAAAAGCCCCAGTTACACCAGCGCCAGGCGGAATGTATATAAACCCCGAGCGTCTTGACGGGGCTCATCCGTCGTGGCTTTCGTGCAGCGAGTAGTGAAGAGCTCCCTCTGACCGGCCGTCGCATCATGAACCTGTGGCTGAGCACTCACCTCCTGGTGGCCGGGTGGTTCCTCTGCACTTCAGCTCTGACGCCTGAAGAATGCCAGCCCCTGGTCACGCCTATGTCTCTGGCCGACCCCTCCGTGGTAAGGAAGCTGCGAACGTTGGCGTTATATTAGCGATCCTTTGAGCCGCGACAGATTTACGTTCCGCTTCTCAAGCCCCCGGTATTGGAACTGAGTGAAGACTTATTTTATAAACCCAACAATGAGAAATAAATGTGTTATTCTGCAAAAACAAAAAAAATTCTGTGTGGTACGTTTTCAATGTAGCAGCTGCACAAGAGGAAAAAAGTACTTGAATTATTTGGTAAATAAATTCTGGACCGGACCTGACGGTTCCTGTCGGGTCCACGCAGCTGCTGCCTCGTGAGTGAAAGGCGTTTGCGTTCCTCACCGCTGCTTCGTGCTTCGTGCAGATGTACGGTCGGCTGAACGCCATCGCCGGTTACACCGATCACGAGGTCTTCCACAACATCCTGAAACTCACCGAGAGCTCCTGGATGAAAGTCTCCGCTTCCCCGTCCGGCCCCGGCGAGGCTTCAATGACTGAGGAGAACAAGATGTGAGTCCACAACTGTAAAAAACTACACAACGTAACTTTTTATTGAGCGTGTGAGCGCAGACTTACACTAAAACACTTCCTCTGCTTCCCAGCGATGGAAAGTGCTTCAGCTCATCGGTCAACATAACCATTGAAGGCGACGTCGTAAAAGCAACAAGTAAGTCAGGACGTGTGTGGACTTTTGAAAGGTTTTGACAGTTGTGTTTCACTGGAGGCTTCTGGGCTGTGTTTCAGTGGCTAACATCACCTCGGTGATGCACGTGCTGCCGAGCTGCGAGGGCTGCCTGGTCTTCAGCGCCAACAGCACCGCCAAAGACCTCGGCGCATTTCTTCAGGCGATGAACATCAGCAGCGCCGCCACAGACGAGGAGATGACCGCTCACTCCATTTACCTGATGGGTAGGCAGGAACCGGCCGGGGCGGAGAGAAAAAAGGATGACGCCGCATCTCGGCTTTTGTTGATCCCCTCTCTCCGTCTCCTCGTTTGCAGCCCGAGAGGCGACCGTGAAGGACTCGGACCTGGAGCATTTCAAGAAGCAGGCGAGCTGCCTGGGCTTCACCGGAGACCTGGACTTCATCTACGACGATGACAAAGGTTACCGAGCGGTACCGAGATTACGACCGAACGTGTGTGATGTCCGACAGCTTCTTCACCTCCACCTTTCTCCCCGCAGGTTTCTGTCCTGAAGGCCAAGGCATCAAGATCTAGTTCGCCTGTCACAAACAAGCATGTTTGAACTGAAAAGCTCGAAGTAAAAGCACGAAAGTGACTCCACACATCAAATATGGTCCTGGTGTCTTCTTTCATTTATTATTTTGGGAATAATTCTAATAAAGGGACAGTTGTCTGTTGATACACTGCAAACAGCAGCTGGGCATTGGCACATTTGTACTTTGTTCCCGCGCACCCACTCACCAGCCTTCAGAAAAACAGGTTCAGATCTGCTGACTCAACGTTTACAGCGTTCAGCAGAGAACAAACAAAACCCCACAATCACCCACCCCTTCATCGCGTATACATACATTTATATATACATGCTGTGTATACACCGTCTGGGTGAAAGGTGAGACCTCATTTCAGTTTGACCGGTTCCTGGCGCTTGGACATCACCTGAGCTTGACCCTTGACCCTCTTGTTGCCTTTTCCCGCCTGTAATAAAGATGAACTGCCTCTGGTTTCCTTTACTTTCCGTCATGTGCATTTTTCCTTTCAGATTAAACTGCCTGGCTGCGCGTAAAGAATTAAAATCCACTCGAGCTTCGGTTATTATAAACATCACGGACAGTCACTGAGGCAGGAAGAGAAGGAAGACGTGAAGTAAATGAACGGTAACGATATTATTAACGATACAGAAGAACAGTCCTCCCAATGTAAAAAAAAACAAAACAACAGTGCACAAAGTCTGCAGCCTTATTGAGGCTCTTGCTGTTTTTCACCCCAGGGTAAAGGGATAGTTCAACTCATTTGAGGCCTGGTTGTGTAAGGTAAGAATCAGAATACGTTATTGATCCCCCCCCCCTTAATCTCTTAAAATTCCCTCTGCTATCACTTAAAATCAGCAAACAGTGCAAACTCAGGGTCACCCTCTTGAGGTCAGTTAAACAGTCTTTGGACCCACGTGGGGCGTTTATAACGGCACCAGCTTCCCTCCTTTCACTCCACTGTCCTGTCAGGGCGCAGAGTAGTGTGCGTTGGATTTTTGTCTGCGAGCAGGATGTTCTGTGCGGTGAAGCGAGCGGTGCTGCTGCTGCTGGTGGCGGCGGCGATCGGATCCCAGGCGGCGCCGGACATGGAGGATTGTGGAAGTCTGAATAAAACGCTGCCGGCAGAAGACCTGCACAAGGTGAGTGTGTGACCTTTGACCGGATCCATCGCTCACTGATGACTAAACCTTTTGACCTGGTTTTTGGTCTTCACGGGGTTTCCGTCTGTACGAGGATCCTCACACCACGTCTCACGCCGGTTGTTCTGCAGATTTTTGGGGACTGGGTCCTGGTCTATTCTACGACCGACAACCCGCAAGGCTGGAACCTGTTCCCAAAAATTAACAGCTCCCATGTCGAGCTCCGGCTCCTCGCCGACAACACAACCATCGTGTTCGACGAGAGGAACTTTCACTTGTGAGTGTTCGCGTTGGGGTCGGGGGCGGCCGATCGTGTCCTGCCGTCTCACTGTTGTGCGTTTGTGTCATTCCCAGCGACAACTCGTGCTCCCACTACATCCTTAACTTTACGGTTTCCTCCGCCGACGATGACCATCACACGCTGCAAGCCGTCTCTGCCAGTGAGTCGCACAAACACACACACACACACACACACACACATTTCATTCTCGACTGACGCTGCAGTATCTCTTGTTATTCGCCGTTGTTGCTGACGTGTATTGTGCGTTTGCGTGTCAGCGGTGGAGAAAGACGGAGTTTCTGAACCGTACACGGACTTGGGGAAACTGGATCTGTACGAGAGCTGTTCCGACTGTCTGAACGTGGTCTACAAAAGCCAACTGGGCCAATTCCTGCTGATTTACAGTAAAGTCACAACACACACACACACACACACACGTCATACGGCCTTTGCTTTAGCTTAAAAACTTAAAGGAGTAGTTCAACCTTTTGGGAGAACAAATTTAACTTAAATACACAAATAAAAGTCAGAATGGGTTGGGTTCACGTGTGTTCCAGTGTGACCTCACTGCTTTGTGTACCTTTCAGGGAGGGAGGGGCACCACGGGGATGTTGCCCAGCTGGAAGCTGCTCTCGGCGCTCACAGGAACATGACCGAGTGTGTCGGGCTCCCTCTTGCAGAACCGTTCATCTACGACGGAGTTTCAGGTCTGTGGATTTATCAGAGACAGATTTATTTTATTTTATTTATAAATTTAGATGAAACTATTCCTAACATGACTCCGCTCTCCCCACAGATTTTTGTCATAAGAAGTCTTCTCCAGAGGTGAAGGAGGAAGAGTCCTGAGTAAAGATGGCGGAGGCACATGTGTCATAATGGTCATTTACAAATAAAATAAAAACAGAAACAAAACGTTGAACTTCTCCTTCTTTCAAATAGTTTTTTACAAAATGAGGAATATTCTGTTCCCACTGCACCGGTCAGGCCTGATAAATGTTTACGTCCTCGTCTACATCCATTAAACTTATTTTTAGTTGTTTAGAGCAGCAGAGTGGCGCAGCGGAAGCGTGCTG
The DNA here is from genome assembly GCA_016785225.1 of Psettodes erumei. Taxonomy (NCBI): domain Eukaryota; kingdom Metazoa; phylum Chordata; class Actinopteri; order Pleuronectiformes; family Psettodidae; genus Psettodes; species Psettodes erumei. The sequence continues at coordinate 104,270 of JAFBJZ010000646.1, read as the reverse complement.
GGCCCATAACCCAGAGGTCGATGGATCGAAACCATCCTCTGCTAAGTCATTTAAAAAAAAAAAATAGATAATATTTTTTTTAAAAAGGAATTTCTATTGGAGAACAATAAAGTGTCTATCAATCTGTGGTAACAAGTAAATTTACCCCCAAATCTATATTTTTAATTTTCTACATCTTAATATCACAGACTGTAAAACAAAATAAATAAATATAAAAAAATTAACAACTGCTTCCGGGTCTGAACAACATTAAGCCCTCAGGTATCCTTCCGCTCCAGCTCCACCCTGTCGTCCAAATATGGTTATGTCCGGTTTCAAAGATCCAACATGGCTGCGGCCGTCTTCGCCGGGTACTCGTATCTTTATTTGTTCCTCCCGAGCAGCAGGCGGCGGTAAAGCCCCGCCCCCATGACGTCAACCCGGCTCGCGGAGAAGACGCCGTGTCGTCACTTCCTCCAGACGTTCAACATGGAGTGCGGTATGAAGACGAGTTTTTGGGAAGACGGACCAAAGCCTGGACAGTTCTACCCTTTCGGCGCGGGCGGCGGCAGCAGCCGCAGCGGGCCGGGCACGGCGTGCGGGCCGGTCAGACACACGCTGTGAGTGCGCTGTCGGGGCGGTAACGCGGAGCGCCGCCGTCGGTTTCGGTTCGCGCTCCCCCTCCGGTGCTGTATCATCATGGAGACACGGGAGCTAACTCGGGCTAAGCTAGCGGTCGGTTCTTACACCGGTTTTAACGTGTCCGGCCGCGCGGCGCCGACACGCCGGGGCCCGGTAATCGATAAACGAACAGGTGGAAATCGATAGCGACGGTTTTAAAGCTGTAAAAGCCGCAGTTTGTCCAGTTTGTCCCGTGTGTTGTCGACTAGCTGTTAGCCGTGGTAGCTAGCCGCTCCGTTTAAACGTATTTCAGTTTCCGTGTTGTTGTGGAAGTTCGGGTGGTTCGGATGATGACAGCTTTATTGTGGTGGTTCCGATGTGTACTCTGTCCACTGAATCAAACAAATCATTCACTGTGATCAGGGCAGCAGCCAGTTGATCGATTCGTATCGTGACTTGGTCTCTACATCTTTCATCCATTAAACATGTTATGACGTGTGACGTCCGACAACACAAATATTCATTGCCAAGAATATGAAGAAAAGCAGGAACCATTTAATAGATTATTATTATTATTACGTGTTTTTTTTCTGCAGATGAAAAGTGTTTTAAATCCTCAGCGTGGACCAATAACGAGAATGTCTCCACAGAACCCCGATCGTTACCGGGGCCTCGGTGCTTGGCGTGAAGTTCACCGGCGGCGTCGTCATCGCGGCGGACATGCTGGGCTCGTACGGCTCGCTGGCTCGATACAGGAACATCTCCCGCCTGATGAAGGTGACGGTCGCCGCAGCAGCAGCTGTAGATGCGCGTGTGAACGCGATGGGGCGGAGGTGAAGAGCTGTTTGTGTTTCAGGTGAACGACACCACCATCCTGGGAGCGTCCGGAGACTACGCTGACTACCAGTACATCAAGCAGGTCATCGATCAGATGGTGTAAGTACATTTTTCCCCGAGGTGGCTCCTGGTCTAGCTTTAGGAACCATTAAATATTGGGATTGACCCTGATCGGTATCCAGGACAGTTTTGAATCACATCCATGTTCAGCCTCTGCGGATGAGCCCCGGAGAAACCCTGTGCTCGTTTTGTCTCGGTCAGTATCGACGAGGAGCTGCTGGGCGACGGTCACAGCTACAGTCCGAAGGCGGTGCACTCGTGGCTGACCAGGGTCATGTACAACCGCCGCAGCAGGATGAATCCTCTGTGGAACACGGTGGTGATCGGAGGCTTCTACAACGGAGAGAGGTGAGAGCCGAGGCCGCTGCGGGTCCTGGTTCTTAGGAAACAAACGGAGCAGGCGACCGCAATCATCTCGCCGCCCATCTTTCCTCTCTGTAGTTTCCTTGGTTACGTGGACAAGCTGGGCGTGGCCTATGAAGCTCCCACTGTGGCCACTGGCTTTGGAGCATACCTGGCTCAGGTGAATAAGACAAGCTGCTTTTTTTTAACCTCCTGTACCGGTCTCTGTTATCCTTGACCCAGAGTCTCTGTGAGAGTTTACACTGTACTGTGTGTGTGTGTGTGTGTGTGTGTGTGTGTGTGTGTAGCCTCTCATGAGGGAGGTGTTGGAGAACAAGACGGAGATTACCAAGCAAGAGGCTCGCGACCTGGTGGAGCGCTGCCTCAAAGTGCTTTACTACAGAGACGCTCGCGCCTACAACAGGGTGGGTTCACACTAACTGGTCCCAGGTCTGCTGTTTTCAAATCGCACCATTACCTTTGTCACTGTACCCCCCAAAAAAAAATAATACCCATAATGCAGTGCAGACATTCTTTAATCCGTAACTGCGCAGTTATTTGAATCAGACGTTTGGTTTGAATGAGCGACAAAATGTTTGTTTTTCTTATTTTAGCACGAGATCGCCATAGTAACAGAAGAGGGCGTGGAGATTCTTGGTCCTCTGTCCTCTGAAACCAACTGGGACATCGTTCACCTGGTCAGGTGAGTCAAAGGTCACAGAAGGAGACAGAAACATGCAGTCCAACAGTTAGAAATAAAAAAAGTGTTTCACTAAAAAAAATTAGACTTGAGCATTGTTGGCTGGTTGTATTTACATACAGATTGAATTGCTTTGGGGTTTTCAGGTTGTTGGACAGATTATAAATTAAAAGATGTGACTCTGGGTGCTCATACCACTTATGAACATAAAATCGATTTGTGATTGAATGAAATGAAGAACTTGTGCTGAAATGGTCACCATGTTTTCTGTGTTGATGATACAAACTGTGTCAGGCTGTTTTTAATGAGAAAGCTCAGTGTTGACTCATCTTTCTGTTTCTCTGCAGCGGGTCTGAATGAGGACAAGCTCTTTCTCTGCTTCATCAAAAACTAAATTCACTCATAGGCAACTCATTTATCCCAGTTTAGGTTTTTTTTTCTGATGTTAAGTGTCTCTTTTTTGTATAATGGAAAATAAATGTGATGAACAAAAAAAGTTGAAAAAGTATTTTCTGGTTTTACTTCTGTTGTATAGATAAATGTGAAACTTTCAACTCAAATATTCAAAATATGAACATTTCTGTCCACTAAGTCATACACCTCAAACTGGGTTACGATGTATACTACCTAAAGTTGGACAATATTATTTATAGTTATAGTGCAGTTAATAGTTAAATCCATTCACTAGTGTGTGTTTTTCTGGTGACAATCAAATGAACACAGGTGGAAATATAACCTGGGGGCCAACAACAAAATGATATGTCAAAATAATTTTACATTAATATAATACTCTTATTAGACTGCATAGTCTAAATTGTCTCCCTTCTCTATTTTATCAGAAACATATAATATTCCAACATAAAGACACGTTTAATACATTATTAAACATTTATTTAAAATACTTGAGCTTTCATTGTATAAAGAGGGGGCTGTTGCTATGCAGATTTCATGAGATAAATTCATCTGTATTGTAACTGGGCAGACCAGGGAAACGCGTCCTATCAGAATAATCCCTGTCAGAAAAATAATTCTGCTCGGCGAATGGAATTTTACCATCTTTTGGTATCCGGGTAGATGTGCAGCAGCACGCCAATCGGAATAGACGTCGGCTTTGTAGTCAGGCAGACATAACAAAGTCGTCCAATCACAAAAAAATCTGAAAGGGGATTTTTGCTGTATCTTGTCTCAGGTACTTTCTTTTTCTTTTTTAAAATAATTACTCAAATGGGACTCACCGAGCAGATCGTACATTAATAACAGAATAAATTAACTGTCATCGGGAATTGTTTTCAAATTAAACATAGCGTTTTCAAACATGTTTGAGGGGTGTTTCTGTCCTTGGTAGCTAATGCTATTTGACAACTAGCTAGGCTAGTTAGCTAGCATTTTACGGTTAGCGGCGAGCTTCTGGCTAGCCCCGTCGGAGCGCGGCAAATGTCGGCGTTAACCCAACTCATCTGCCCCGCGCCGTTAGACGCGGTTCTCTCCGTTTCTGAAACGTCGGGCTGATGTGCGCGCGATACGGCCGGCTGACGTGCGTGACTGTCGCCGTGTCGGGCAGCTAATGCGGCGGGCGTCTGCGGTCCGTTAGCCCGTTAGCCGCGCGGTAACATGTTGCTGGGTCGGGTGTGTGTGTGTGTGTGTGTGTGTGTGTGTGTGTGTGTGTTCATTGTAAATGTCAGGCACATGACCGCCGGCGCTGCGCCCGCAGCGAACGCGGCCGGCCGAACGCGACACGGGGAGCCGCGGTGGGCGAACCCTCGGCCGCTGACACGTCCGCATCCCCGGCTAACGTGAAGCGGATGCGGGGACCGAGCACGGCCGGCGGCGGTGGCTGTGTTTGGCACCACACAAAACATGCCTCCCGCTCCGGTAGTAGTGGTAACGTGTAACGGCACCGTGACAGCCGGCGTGAGTCACTACCCGGCAGCCAGCGGGCCCCACTTTTTTTTTTTTTTTTTTTTACCGGCTGTCACCGGGCTGTAATCTGAGCCGAACGATCCGGGGTGATGTTAAAACACGGCGGGCCTGCGGGTGTTGCGGTGCCCGGAGAGAGGCGGGGGCGCCCCGGTGCCGTCCAGGGGGTCCGCGGGTTCCCGGGGAGACTTTAAAGCTCTTAAACGTGAAGCGTGTGTGTCTCCTGCCGTGGACGGTCACCTCCGGCTCTTACTCCCGCTGATCGTCCGTTTTCAGTTAAACCGACAAGCTGATCAGTTGCTCTTTAATCCATCCATCGATTTTCCCGCCTCGTGTCTAACTCCAGACACGGACAGATCCTGAGGCCGAGGGCGCCTGGATGTTAGAGTTGAAAGCTATGCAATAAAAATAAAAAAATTTTAAAATGATATTGAGATTTTTCTGGCAGATATTGAGTCACGGTTTCAGTGCGAATTTAATTTTTTTTTTTTTTATTTGAAGAAATTTATTTCTGGGCTCACGTTCCCACGCTCCACCTGTTATCGACTCAGTAGCAAAACAAGTAAAAAACTAAATTCAGAGGAGCGAGAAAACCAGCAGATATTCCATAAGATTAATTTCTCGCTGATGGATCATCTGTTGGTTAGCCCGCCTGAAATATCTTTCATCCATTTGTGCCCCCCCTCCGTCAGATGGTGTCACTCAGCACCGGTTAGCGGGTCCAGATGTCGGAGGACCAGCGGGCCAGCGAAGCCTCCCGGCAGGGGGAGGGCGGTCTGGAGGTGGGCGAGGGCGACACCGAGCCCAGCATGCTGCTGCAGAAGCTCAAAAGCAAAATCTCGTGAGTCGGCGAGCCGCTTCTCCAGAGTCGGACGTCGTGGACCGACGCGGTCTCTGACGGGTTTTGTTCTCTGTCTGTCTTGCAGGAAGAGCGTTCAGACCAAAGTGGATCAGATCCTGGTAAGAACCGCCCCCCCGTCGGTCGTCGCGAGCTGAGGCCGGAGTCGTCTCCGGCGCTCAGGTGTGTGTGACGCGTTGTGTTCTGATCCGCAGCAAGACGTCCAGCGTTTCTCCGACAACGACAAGCTGTACCTGTACCTGCAGCTGCCGTCTGGACCCAGCTCCGGGGACAAGAGGTCAGCTGGTGTTGTAGATGAAGAGGCACCCAGGAGTGCTTCCCACTCAGTTGTGTTATATGTGTGTGTGTGTGTGTGTGTGTGTGTGTGTGAAAAGTGGCGGCGACTCCAGCTCGTTCAACACGGCCGACCAGCTTCACACCTGCAACTGGATCCGCAGTCACCTGGAGGAACATTCGGACACCTGCCTGCCCAAACAGGACGTCTATGAGACATACAAGTCAGTAACACACGCAGACGCACAATGCACACTTTCACATGTTTGTTGTTGTTGTTGTTGTTGTTGTCGGGTCACGGGATCCCTGTCCACCTGCAGGAGGTACTGCGAGAACCTGCAGCACCGCCCGCTGAGTGCCGCCAACTTCGGGAAGATCATCAGAGACATCTTCCCCAACATCAAGGCCAGGCGGCTCGGCGGCCGGGGACAGTCCAAATATCCTTTCACCTGGTGGACACGCCGGGGGACGGAGGTTGACGTCCCAGGTTTTTGTTAGGTGGTGCAATAATCCGTCATGGTTGCTGGTTGAATTCCCTGACCCGCCCGGCTCATACGTACTGCTACAGCGGCATCAGGAGGAAGACGGTCCTCAACATGCCTCTGCTGCCCAACCTGGACCTGAAGAACGACCCGGTAACCTCAACGTCACGACCCGCCCGGCCTCCTCCGCGGTCGTAGCCGGAGGTCCCGCTGACCTCTCCCTCCTCTCCGCCCGCAGTCGGAGCTGACGGAGCTGGTGCAGACCTACAAGCAGGAAGTGACGGAGGCGGCCTGCGAGCTGATCTGCGACTGGGCCCAGAAGATCCTGAAGCGTTCGTTCGACACGGTGGTGGAGATCGCCCGCTACCTGATCCAGGAGCACATCGTCAACCCCCGCTGCAGCCAGGCCGAGCTGGTCACGTCCGCCGCGCTCGCAGGTCCGTCCCGCCGAGATCCCTGATTTCTGAAATGTCTCGCGTCCACGTGACGGACTCTTGCGTGTGTCTCGTCCGCAGGAGGTCCAGCCAAACCCCACAAGGTCATCAAGAAAACGCCGTCATCTCGAAGGCGGAGGGCGACGGCGCCGCCGACCTGAAGGTGCTCTGCCGTTTCTGTTTCTGTTCGGTCCGCCTGTCGCCGCCGCCGCCGCTCACCGCTTCCTGTCTGTCCGCAGAGGGAGGCCGGAGACGCTTCCTCCTCGTCTTCGCTGAAGCCGCCGTCCGGGGACAAGTCGGCGACGGCCAAACCCTCCTCGCTGGACGCCGTTCCTCCCTCTTCCTCCTCCTCCTCCTCCTCCTCCTCGTCCTCTCTGCGCCCTGCGGTAGGTCCACGCCCTCCTACACCTTGTTCTCTGACCAATCGGTTTGATCCGTGGACCAATCGATGGGTGATGTGTGCAGGTGGAGGCCTTCATGAAGCAGTTACCCAGAATCCTCCCTCGCAGCTCCATCCCCGATAAGACCCAGCTCTCCGTCCGCTCGTCTCCGCCCTCCCTGGCGCCCAAAGACGCCTCGGGCGTCGGCGGGGCGTCCGGACCCGGGGGCCCGGCCGCCGCGGCCGCAGCCAGTGGGGGTGGGGTGAAGGTCATCGCCATGGCGACGCTGCCCCAGCAGCAGGGCGGGCCCGTCCCCGTGGTGATCCTGCCCCAGGGCTGCCTGTCCTACGAGAGGGAGAAGGTCGCCCCGCCTCCCCCTGCGCCTCCTCCTCAGCAGCACGCCCCGGCGGCCCCCACCTCTGTGGTCCAGAAGGCGCGAGGGAACGCCAGCAAGCGCCCCCTGGAGGCGGTGACGTCAGGGGGGGCGGCGGGCGGGTCCGGCGGCTCCGCTCCGGTGAAACGAAAACGCGGGCGGCCGAGAAAAACTCGGTCGGAGGACGCCCTGCCTGCTCCTCCTCCTCCTCCTCCTCCTCCTTCCGCTCTTCCTCCTCAGCCTCCACCTCCTGCACCCTCCTCCCACCCGTCCATGATCCCACCCCTGACCGGCAGCGTCATCCAGAAAGCTTCCTCCTCCTCCTCCTCCCCACATCCAGTTCTGGAGCTAGTGATCCAGGAGCAGCCCGGGTTGGCCCTGAGCCAGCTGCCGGTGGTGACGGAGCACCACGGGTTGGTGGTGCAGTGTCAGCCGGGCGGAGGGGCGGAGCTGGACCGCCACAGCCGGCCGCTGCTGCTGCTCCAGGATCCCGGGAACCCCAGCTGGGAGCTGGCGCCGTCCGGGCGGACGCCGATGGTGGAGGTGATCAAGAAAGCTCCGAGACCGAGCAATAACAACAGCGGTGCCGCTCCTCCACCTGCGGCACACCTCCACCCCCCTCCTCCTCCTCCTCCGCCGCCTCCTCCTCCACCTCTCCCCCTCCCCACGCTGCACGAGGAGCGGGGGGAGGTGGAGATAATGCTGACGCCCGTGGAGCTGCACGTCCACCCGCCGCCGCCTCCCCCCGCCTCCTCCTCTTCCTCCGCCTCCTCCTCCGCTGCTCCTGTCTCCTCCTCCACCACAGCGGTGAGGAGGGAGGAGGGGCAGGGAGGAGAGAGCAGCGGCGCCCCCTCATAGAGAGAGGGACCTCTCATCCGCCTCCTCCATCTCTTCTATCAGCCCTCCCCCCTCCCTCAGCTTTTACCTCACCTGCAACACAGCCCCGCCCCCTCACCTCTCCGCCTCTTCCTTATTGGTGGAAATCCCAGATTGGCGCCAGCAGACAGCCAATCGAGGAGGATAGATGAAGCCGAAACTTGGACACGCGTCCTTCCATTGCACTTGTAAACAGAGCGGACTGGTTGGGAACCTGTGACCTGCATGTCCGTCCGTCCGTCTGCCAATCATCCCTTCTTCTTCTTCCTCGTCTCCTCGCCTCCTCGCCTCCTCACCTCCTCGCTTCCACTGCTTCAGGTCATCCACACACACAGGGGGGGGTGGGGGCATAAAGGAAGGAGGTTGGACATGTATTTGGTACTGGATCAGGCCCTTGACGGAGTTCAGCCTGGTACTACGGGTCAGAGCCTTGTAAAGGTTCTTCTCCTCTCTGACAGAGCTCAGCCGGGAAACGGGTTCGAGGACGTGGGAAACGTCAGATGTGGAAAATGTGGGATTTCGGGGCAATAAAGGCCGGTTTGGTTTGGAGGAGGCCGGAGGAGCTCGACTGAACGTGACCCGAAGCTCGGCTCTGATCTTTAAAGGGTCCGGCTGTTTTAAACAGCTCCGGTTAGTGTGTGTGTGTGTGTGTGTGTGTGTGTGTGTGGCTATCAGGCTCTGATAATTACCCATCACCCCAAAAAGACTGTGTAAAATGAGAAATGACGTATGAAATTAGAAATATTTTAAAATTATTTATTATTTATCAGAAGCCGGTTCCGGCGTTATTCGGTCTTCGGTTGGTTTCGCTAAATTCCGACGAGATTTGACGAGATGAATTTCTTTTAAATGAATTACGAGGTCGCAGGAAACCCCTCGGGTGGCGTCGCGGGGTGTTTGTCGCTCGTCTGGTCGCAGCCTCGAAGACGAACAGTTTGGATTTCGTCCTGTCTTGTTGAAGCTCAGGCACAAAGAGCAAAGCACAAAGTTTCCTGCGCCGCAGACGCTCGGATGTCAGTCGACGCGATTGGCCCGCGCTGTTGTTGTTGTTGTTGTTGTTGTCGTACGTTGCCGCTCGCCCTTTGCACTAACTTGTCCGGATCAGCGATGTGACGTCACGCTCGGAGACGCTGCTGCTGTCTGACATCTGCTGTTTGCTAACGTCGTTGTCCAGGATTATTTTTTTTATTTGCTCCAGAATTAACTCAGATTATCTCTAATCTCTAATCTCTTCTCAAAGAACCCGGCGGTCGATTTTCTGTCGCGTCTCGTCGCTGACGTTTGTTCTTCACGTCTGTGCGAGGGCGTCCTCTTCTCCGTCGTTGGTGCTAAGAACCGCAGGGCTCGCCGTCGACGTTTCCCATCCTGTAATCGCAGATTTGTACAAAAAAAAAACCCAACAACAAACAAAACGACAACTTTGTCGACGCCACGTGTCGAGGTGTTACTAAAGCTGTGTGTGTGTGTGTGTGTGTGTGTGTTTCCCTCCGTCCTGTGACAACGAGCGTGTCAGGTGAGTTAAAGGGACACCGAAAACTTTGACTGTTAAAAAAAACAAACGTACCTGTTGCATGATGGGAAAGTGAGTTTTAGCACTTACCCTCGGGAGCGAGTGTAGTTTAGTTTAGACTGTTGCTGTTACAGCACTGTCAATAATTTATGATTCAAATCCAGTCATTTTTTATCACTAAAGTGAAGTGTGTGCGATTTATTTTTTCCACCAGGTGGGAAAACGCCTCGACTAAAATGTCTCGGTCTCCCTTTAACCACCGAACCCGTTTCAGACAGAACTGAAATAAACGAGAAGTTGCACTGTTTTAAAAAAAAAGTCCAAACGAGAGAGAAAAGTCTTTGTATGTTCTGAAATAATTGTTATATGCATCGAGAAAGTGCGTCGACGAGTATTTATGATTGATGATGTAACTGTTTGGAGGGGAGCGCAGCGGTGTGGACGACATAAAGCAACATTTCACTTGACGGGTGAGGTTGTTTCAGACAAAGGCACAGTCATGTGACACGGACTTCAGTCTGAGTCGAGTCATGAATCTGGTCACTTTACACCTGGTGTGACGAAATCTTCTCCAAACCCCAAAGATTTAAATGTGGGTATGCGACAGGTCAAGTCTTCATTTTCTTGATCGTGTTGCTCAAGCAGGATCAAAGACCTTCAGTCATGTAAGTAACTTACTTAGTTACTGGGTTTGAAACACAAGGGGCAGGGCTTAGACTTGACTTGGGACTGCTGGAAGATCCAACAAGAACTTTGCTTGAACTTGACTTGGGACTTGGTCTTGATTTTGGACTTGTTGGTGTTGACTGAAGGACTGTAGATCTTGACCTGGGACTTAGTGGTCTTGTGACTTCTTGTTTTGATTTTGGACTTCTTAGTCTTTGTTGGACTTGGACTTGTTGGTGTTGACTGAAGGACTGTAGATCTTGACCTGGGACTTAGTGATCTTGTGACTTCTTGTTTTGATTTTGGACTTGTTGGTCTTGACTCACTGATCTGCGATCGGCCCTTTCAGGAGGAACTGGACGTTACTTTGAGGCATACCGATGCTTTGGTTCTTCTTGAATCCTTGAATTCAGTGGACAGACTTGCCCATCAGGTTGTCCATGAATTCAATGTCATCAGCAGGAGATCAAACTTCATTGTCCTCACTTTCTGACTGGGTTTATAAGTTCAAACATCAAAAGTGAAATGTTGCTTTTAGCGTCTTGTTGGGAATCCGAGGTAAAAGGAGTGAAATCTGAGATGATGCACCGGCTGCGTTAACTGGGCGAGCTGGAGATATGAAATAAGTCAGGTCATGAAAAAAATGTGAAATAGATGGAAAATTAGCTCAGGACGGGGTTCTGTGCAAATCACTAATGGAAGAGGAGTGTGAAAGATGAACAGCACTTTGGAGGTTAAGGCCCAAAGGAAAACAGACAAGTGGTTCATGGAAAGTCAGAGATGGGACTTGGCTCAGCTAACTGGTCTGACTGGGCTTACTGGATGTTCCCTGTAGAACAAACAGGGAAATTTGAGAAAGGTTCAGCTGCAGTGTAAAACTTCTGTAAGGAATTGGAAGATTGGTTTATAGCAAGTCCATGAGAACAATAAATCCCAGTTTGGCTTTTTAACTGGACCAGCTGGACACTTGAAGGAAATCTGAAAGATCAGCATCTCCCTAGAAGTCAAGATCCAGCAGGAGACCATGAAATGTCTTTTGGTGAGTCACTGATCGGACTTCGGCCAACTAACTGGCCAGAGGACTCCCAGTTTGGCTCGGTGTAGCCCTTAAACTGGTAGGACTGTGCCAGGTGGAGTTTCCTTCAGAATGTGTGCATTTGGAAAGATCCTGAAAGTTTGGCAGCACTCTGAAGATCCAGAAGGACAATGGGAAGTCTGAGGTGACACCTCGGTTCGGCCTTTGTCCCGGGTTGACTGGACACAAGGCAGGAAGAGTCCAGTTTGGCTCAGTTTGGCTCAGTTTGGCTCAGTTTGGCCCGGCATTGGGAACCTTGGTTTGAATGTGGAGGTGGTTGTGGGAATCTTTCACTGTGGAGCCGTGTTGCTCAAAAAAGAAACACAACTAAACAAAACCAGAAACGGGTCAGATAATCAAAGATATAAGGATCGGGAATCGGGTAGCAGTGTGTTGACCTAAAGGATCGGACTCAACGGCGTAACGCCCTCTGATGTCACTTCCTGTTTGTGATGCGTCATTTTTAACTTTATGTTGTTGCTGAAGTCATTTCGTCGCACCTTCGCTCGATCTCGTCTTTAAACTGTGATTTTACATCTGTTCCAACGTTCAGAGGTTTTTCCCGAAGTTTAGAAGAGGCTTCAGGTTACAACCCTTTGACCACCAAGAAAAAATCTGTTTTCAGCTGCCGGAGGGGTCACTGAGTCCCCGAACTGCCCGGATCCCCCATGATTTGATTTACGCTTCCCGTCGGCGAGCGGCGAAAACTAAACTGCGTGCGGTCGAAGCCCCTTTCACCTTTATTCATTCAGATGAAGTCTGGCGAGCGGACTGAGAGCAAACCGGTAGTTTTGAGTGACGAGATGACGAGTGGCGCGCGAGCGTGCGAGCTGATCCTGGTCAAACACTGAAGGTCGTGATGCTGGTGGTGGTGCTGGTGGTCTAAACTGGGAGAAGTCCTGTTTGCCTGTCAGAGACCCACTCAGAGCTTTTACAGCTGAACTCACTGGAGCTGTAAAGGGATGTCTTTTCCCTGAGCGCAGCCTCCCAGGTGCTGCTGGGTAGTGTAGTCCCTAGACCAGTCTGAAGGTTCTGGTCCAGGTTTTAACGTCCTCGGCGACCCTGAGTGGGATTCTGACATCGGACGGCAACGTCTGGAGCTTCACCCTGCGACTTTCTGTTTGCTCCCCGCAGAAAAAGGAGAGTTGCAGTTTGCCATCTTTTTACGAAATCCAATAAGAGTTTTTTCTTCTTGTTAATTTATGTTTCTGTTTGTTCTTGTTGTTGCTGTCCGTCTTTGCTATTTCATGCAGTTGTACAGCTTGTTGATGTGCAGATTTTATTATTATTATTATTATTATTATTACTCTTACTTTGTGGAAGACGCTGCCAGCTTCCTGCATGGTTTTCTGTGACTGTCTGTGTATATTAACTTTAAACCTTTGGAGAAAATGTTTGTTTTTCTTCCCCTGTAACCTGCTGGATATTTTATTTTATTTTATTATTATTTTTTTTTTGCACTTTACTCTAAGTAACTGTCGAAGGTAGGAGGTCGACGTCAATCCAAGCGTGGAAAAAAAAAGAAAAAGAAAATCAAGCCTCCCTCTTTTTTAGCCCTTTGGTTTGGAAAACACAATAATGGGTGAAATGCACCTTTACTTTAACTGTGTGAGTTTTTTTGTTTTTTTTTTGCTGCCCGCCCTCGTTCGTTCGCTGGTTTGTTTTCTGCTGTGTGTCGTGAAGACAAGGTGGAGCCGTGATGGAGGACGGCCTCAGAACATTAATGTGAATCTATTTTCCTACGCTGACCGACTGGAATAAAAGGACGCGACGTTCACTGGCGGAAAACGCTGTCGCTTCTTTAGTTCCAAACCCCGCCCCCCCCTCCGTCTTGTGTTGTTCCCGCTCTCGGTCACCAGGGGGCGCTCTGCTGCGAGGGTTTAACAGGGTTGATCTCAAATGTGATGGTACCAGGAGAGAAGTAGCTTTATTCAGTCTTACTGAAGTACAAACAGACAGTTTTACTGTACTTAATATGTATAATATATACATAAGTACACATATAGGTGTTACAAAGAAGATATACAGGAAATACATGCAGCTAAAGAATCATATTCTTATTTATAAAGTATATACCTGAGCCTCATGGATATAAGTAGTGATACACAGAAGTTAATGAAAATACTAATTGAATATTAATAATACGTGATCAAATAAAATCCACCTGATAAAGTCATAAAAGGTAAACAGATAGAAATCCACCCACTGACAGTCGTCACTAGCTGGGTGGGGGTGGGGGGTGGAGGGGGTCCAAACGGAACCAGGACCAAAACCAGCGAGGCAACGGGAACTAGTGCAATCTCGTCTTCAAAATAAAAGCCTTTCGTTCACGTCTGATCGTGACGTTGAAGGAAGTACGAATTAAATAGTTTCGTGCTGTACAGTAAAAACGTGTTACTCTCCAGGTGCGGCACAGACATCTATACAAAGCTACATTAAAGTTTAAACACACACGACACAAACCGGAAGCACTTATTCATCATACATATATTAATTGTGTATTTAATTGTATTTAATTGTGTATCTTATTTATATGAAAAATACACCGTTGAAGGAACTATGACAGTCGACAGAGCGGAAAATGTCCCATCTTTTTTTGGTGTATGCTTTTATTGTGTAACCGTCACCGGAAGTGCTGGACGTCCCGGGCTGCGGCGGCCTTGACGGATGTTGCGTCACTGCTGCTTTAAAGCAGGCAGAGTCGAGTCGCTCCGAACGTAGACGGGCCGCGGAATCCGGACCAGATGGGCCGCCTCAGAACCTGAAAACCAGGGTTGGAACCCGGAGCGAAACCCGGATTACAGACCCGGGTTCGGCAACGGGAACTCCCGGGACGAAAACCGGATCAGACGGCGAGTCTCGGCGCGTTGAAACCGGAGTGAGGACGCTTGAGTGCCCGGGTAGGTGTCCTCCTCCCTCGGGCGGTTTCCCTCCTCCTACTTCTGTGTGTGTGTTTTGTTTGTTTGGGTTCGGTTCTGGTTTGGACCGTCAGCCGTGTCCCGTCTCCCGGGGGCTCCGGTGCTGGGAGCCCGGGCGGTGGGCCCGCTGCAGCGGCCCCGGCTCTCCTCCTCCTCCTCCTCCTCCTCCTCCTCCTCGGTTTGTTTTCATCGGGGGAGGGAGCGGCCCCCCCCCCCTCCCTGTGATGCCATCCCCACGTCCTCAGAACCGCGTTAAAAAAGACGTCCCCGTGACGTCACGCCGCGTTGTCACATGACGTGCCGGGCATCCCAGGCTAGCTTGTTGATTAGCTTGTTGATTAGCTTGTTGATTAGCTTGTTGATTAGCTTCGTGATTAGCTTATCTGGTGTCAATGTCCACTGAATGATCACGAGGAAACGAGCTCGTGGGCTCGGGGAGGTAAAGCCCCCCCCCACACACACACACACACACACACACACACACACACACACACTCACACTCACACTCTAAAAGACACACGTGATTGTTTTCCTCCCTATGCGGCCGTAGTGTGCACTTCTCCTCTTGGTGTTTCCTTCCCTCCTCGCGTCCTCGTCGATCACTACTCATCAGTTATTGATCCTCTGACGTCACGTCTTTGCTGAGCCAATCGGGTGTCGATTCCACGCAAACACGTGGGTCGTCTCTCCTGGCACAGACCGAATGTGTTGTTGTTGTTGTTGTTGTTGTTCGTGTACAGCGCCAGGCGACAGGGCACTTCCTGTCTGCAGTCTGCCGGAAATTAAAAGACGAAGAAGAAGAAGAAGTCCAAAAACAAACACACACAATACAGACAAAACACGTGACACTCTTAACAGATGTCTGAGGGCTTATTGATCATGCGATCCTAAATATTGATCCTTATCTGCCTCGGCTGATGACGTGATCAGCCATAAGATGACAGGAACCAATCAAACCTAAGTTGTTGTTGTTGTTGTTGTTCGCCAAAGCCTGAGACGGTGAACACGACCTGCTGCAATCCAAACCCTTCAGGAATTCAGCTCACAATCAGATACGACAAAGGTGTGTGTGTGTGTGTGTGTGTGTGTGTGTGTGTGTGTGTGTGTGTGTGGTAAACTTCACTCTTTGCCCTGCAGAGCACACACACTGTCAGTCTGCCCTGATGCTGCGTTCACTGTCCCTCCGTTCAGACGAGCTCTGTCAACAGACCCTCCATCGATGATCCATCTGATCGCACATACTTCCTGGTTCCGACGTTTGAAACGTTTGGTCGCTGTCACTACGTTACCCACAAGCCTCTCTGTCTGTAGTTCAGTTTAACCTCAGAGCGCGTAAGAATCGGAGGCGACGGTTTCATCTTTCTGGAGCTGAAACCTGATCGTGTCAGGAGCAGATCCAGACCAGGCCTCGACCGATCGACTCATCCATCGATCGACCAATCGATCGATTCGTCCACTCGTCGTCGTTGCAGCTGCAGCACAGCTGGAAACACACACACACAGTTATTGCTATGGAGACGGTGTTTACACAGGGAGTGTGTGTGTGTTGATGGTTTCCAGATGTGAAGTTTGTGGAGCGCTGAGGCGTGGGCGGAGGTCGGCTTCACACACACACACACACACACACACACACACACACACACACACACACGGCGCTGTGGTGACATCATGCTCAGCTGTGTGTGCTCAGCGTGTCCCTCTGATGATGTCATCACCCGATCACGGCCATCGCTGGTTCCTGTGTGAGCCGTCGTCACGGAAACGGGGATCCGAGAGCGACACCAGGGGAATCCGAACACACACACACACACACACACACACACACACACACACACACACACACACTCTAACAGTTTTCTCTCTTTTCAGGCTCGCTCTTCCAACATGGCCGACGCCGAGGTCTCCCTGTCCCCGGCCCTGCGGCCCCTCCGCCTCAGCCCCCCCCGCTCCGCCCCGCCCGCCCCACCCACTCCCCCCGCCGCCTCCTCCTCCTCCCCCACCACCTTCTCCTGCCCCTCCTCCCCCTCCAGCGCCTCCTCCTCCTCCTCGTCTTCCTCCTCCTCCTCCTGCTCTGAGAGCTCCTCAGACTGCCCGTACCACCACCACCACCACCACCACCACCCCCACCAGCCCCGCCCCCAGCTGCAGCTGCCCCCGCCCTCCCACGGCGAGCAGCCGTCCTCCCCCAGCGCCAGCCCCCGCAGCTCCAGCCCCAGCGGGAGCATCGGCAGCACCGGCAGCCTCGGCAGCAGCAGCGGCGCCAGCGAGGGCGGCGGCAGCGGCGGCGTCGACCCGCGCGGCCCCAGCCCACCGCTGGACGTCATCTCCGAGGACGCCATGGAGATGGACCTCGGGGCGGACCAAGGTAAAACCGGGCCGGAGCCGGGCTCCGACTTTTTGCGGAGCGCGTGGCGGCGTTCCGTCTGACCTCTGACCTCTCCTCTGCCCTCCAGTGATCGACCCGGAAGTGGCTCTGAAGGCGTGTCAGGAAGTTCTGCTGAAGGTGAAGCTGCAGAACCGAGAGGCGCCCGAACCGCAGCTGGACAACAAACAACAACAACAACAACAACAACAACAACACTGGGCCATCAGCCCCGACACCAGCTCCATCAAGGAGGAAGACGAGGAGGAGGAGGAGGAGGAGGAGGAGGGACACGGGGACGGCGGCGCCGTCCGGCCCGACCCGCCTCCTCCGGCCCGGCCGGACTCGTCGTCGTGCAAACAGTCGCTGCTGCTGCGCCTGTTCGAGTCCAAGCTGTTCGACGTGTTCATGGCGATCTCGTACCTGTACAAGTCCAAGGAGCCGGGCGTGCAGGCGTACATCGGCAACCGCCTCTTCAGCTTCCCCGACCACGACGTCGACTTCTACCTGCCGCAGCTGCTCAACATGTACGTGCACATGGACACCGAGGTGGGCGACGCCATCCGGCCGTACCTGGTGAGTCCGCGGCCTTACGTCCGGCCGGCCCCGCCCCCCCCTTCCCCGGACAACCCGACCTTTGACCTCTCTTTCTGTCCGGCAGATCCACCGGTGCGGCGGCAGCATCACCTTCTCGCTGCTGTCGGCGTGGCTGCTGGGCGCCTACTCCTCCGACATGCACATCTCCACCCAGCGTCACTCCAGAGGCGCCAAGCTAAGGAAGCTCATCCTGTCCGACGAGCTCAAGCCGCCCGCCGCCCGCGGGCCCGAGAGCCCCGCGGCGTCGCCGTCCCGCCGCCGCTGTCACCGCAGGCACAACAGCAGCAGCGTGGAGGCCGCCGCCGCCTGCCCGGACGGGTACGCGCCGGACGTCTTCGCGTCCCCGTCCAGAAAGACCCACCAGAGGTCCAAGTCCGACGCCACCACGGGGAGCAGCGGGCCCGGCGCCGGCCTCCGGCGGACGGGGAGTAACCCGAAGGTGGAGGCGGTGCACGAGGAGGTGAGTATGATGCAACATGTCGTTCAGATTCTTCCTGTGTTTACATCTCTTCGGAGTGCGACTCGCTCGTGTGTCACGTGTGCGGCGGCGGCGGCGGTTCGGTGGTGGGCGGAGTCTTTCCACCAGACTCCATCCAGACTCCAGATCCTTTTCATCCTCCTGCACAAAGACAAACAGACGATTAAAAAGATGAGAGATGAAGGACGGAGAAAACCGTAAACCTCTTTTTTCCTTCTTTTCCTGTTTGGACTCAGAGTTTCCACCTCCAGTGGAAAAAGCGGAGCGAGGGCGGAGCGAGGGCGGAGCGAGGGTGGAGCTTCACGCCGCTGAACTCCTGACCTCCCCGCTGGAGAAAAGATTTACTCTTTAAATCCGTCGTTTTCCACACAGTCTGATAACGGTTCAGATAGTTCAAACAAATATGATGTGGAAATCAGACGGATCGAGACTCGTTCGTACTTCACAGTCAGATAAATGCAGTGTAGTAAAAAAAAAACAACTGCAATATTCTTCTTCTTTGGAGTAAAAGTGAGTTAAAGCTGATAAACCTGTCAATCACCGCGCTTTGTCTAAAACAAGCTGATCTGAGCGCAGGTGAGCGTGTCATTTATTGTGTAAACTCATTTAATCTGAACTGATTTTTATTTGTTTAAAAAAAAACAAAATATATAAAAGGAGAAGAAGAAGAAGAAGAAGAAGACGAGGCGTGAAACGCAAACAGAGAAAACAGATATCTGACTCCTCCTGGTCCTGCGGGGAGGGGGGTTGCCACGGCAACAGGGGGGAGAGGAGGAGGAGGAGGAGGAGGAGGAGGAGGAGGAGGAGGAGGAGGAGGAGGAGGAGGAGGAGGACTGTGGGTTCACGGCCAGAGCAGATTTAAAATGACACAACAAACAAACATCTGTGTGTTTCACCGACACAACACACTTACACACTATTACTGTGATATATTAATACATGATAAAAATATTCTTTAATTACAGAAGTAAAATCTCTTTATATTAAATTATTATTATTATTATAAAACCTTATAGTCCCTCCACGTGACCTTCAGTTGCCGTCCCGTGTGTGTGTGTGTGTGTGTGTGTGTGTGTGTGTGTGTGTGTGTGTGTGTGTGTGTGTGTGTGTGTGTGTTGGTTCTGTTCTGGTCCTGCAGAATCTGGGTCGTGTAAACATCCCAACCTCGTCTCCCGTCTTTGATTTCCTTCCAAAACATCTCTGAAACGTTTCCATGTGTGATGGACCTGGTTCTGTGTGTGTGTGTGTGTGTGTGTGTGTGTGTGTGTGTGTGTGTGTGTGTGTGCGCGTGTGTGTGTGTGTGTGTGTGTGTGTGTGGACTAGGATTTAAACCACATGATGAAGCGTCTGTGAAACAGCAGCTGGGTCACGTGACGCTGAGGGTTCAGCGAGGTCCGACCCGACCCAGACCGGTTCGGTTCGGTCTACGTCCGCGGAGACGGATCCACCAGAACCCGCGACAGGTTCCGGGTTTTGAACCGATCGATCCGATTATCCGAACGGTTTCGTGTTGGTTATCGACCCGCGATCA